>WEIU01013751.1:31143-68944 GCA_013389925.1 Aegithalos caudatus
ATAAAGTGCGCCATCTGCATTAAAAAAAAAAACAGTAATAAAAAGAAGGGAATCCGAGTCATAGCTCCTTTCATCTTTTGTGAGGAAGACGGCAGAGTCCGAAAGGATCACCCTGCGTGACTGAAAATACCAAAGTCCCCTACAGTTTGATATTGCTGTACACTGGGTAACAGACTAGCTTTAGGTCAACTAAAGATCATGAGTAAGTTAAATGGAGCATCTACTGTACAGGTGTGCAGGTGTGTGGAAGTCTGAGTGCTGCGTTTATTTGTTCCAAACAGAAAAGAAAAAAGGATCGTGCTCGTTTACATGAGGCAAAGTGGCAGCATCAGTACATGTGACAAAGCATCATGGTGACATGGGCAGACCTTCAGAAAGCAAGGGTGATTAGAGGACATCTCTCGGAGGACCGACAACTACGCCACAGCAGTGGAGTTCACTGGGAGCATCGGGGCAGCTGCGTACAGAGAGAGGGGAGGGGGAGAGGAGGGAGAGAGCGAGAGAGAGAGAGGAAGAGGTACAAATACTTCGTGGTGACCTTGAGCAGGAGCCTAGAGGGGCAGATTATACATGAGGCTTGTCTTGCCAGAGAGAGTCCTCCCGGTTGGATCCCTTCATAGCCTGGTCTGGGCTTCGGGGATGTAAATCTCAATGCTTTCGGCGCTCTCGGTAGCTGAGTTCTGGCGGACCGATGCAGCGCGCTTGGCAGCCATCAGCCGTTTCCGGGCCTCTTGACGCTGCGAGCTTTCCAGAGAGCGTTCTCGTATGAGTGGCACCTGACCTTTCGATGGCTTCTTTGGCACTGGAGGAGGGACCCTTCTCTCCTGATCAAAGCAGAAGGTTAATGGCATTATACAGCTTCTCAGGGAAAGGCGGGAAAAACTAGGATATATCAGTAGTTAGAACACACATTTTACCTAAGGTTTGTTAGCTCTTATCTGCCTTTCTGTCTTCAGTCAACTGGCTTTTGTGCTCAAGGGTTCATAAACATAGGGCAAGGGCAAAGGGGAGGGGAGGGCCGGCCGCCGTGCTACTTCTCCTCGGGGACGGTGCTGCCGGGGCTGAGGCCCCCACCACTAGCTGCTTAGTGCCAGGGACTAGGAAAGAGACCGACCTCCCTCCACTGGCACAGCCGAGAGGGAACGCTGCTCTCAGAGAGCCCCAGCTCCTGGGCCACCCTCTACTATCCGTGCACAGTACTAGGTGCTCCTGCAACACGGAGGCGCCATGGCTTTGGCGTTCCCAAATGCAGATGGGAGCTAGCTGTCTGCAGCTGGTGCACCAGAATAAGTAATACTTTTTAAAAACACCACATATTTATGTATCTATTTTGTAGCAGTTTAGTGACCTCTCAAAAATCTCACACTTTGGGTCTCACTGTGGAAGCTCACACACTCTGGTCTCGTGCTAAATAGGCATGAAGCTACAGTCAGCTAGAAATAGAAAATCTGGTAGGAAAAACTTAAAAACCGTTAAGAGAACATGCATTAATCATCATGGTGGCAGCTAGTTCCAGATACGTGACCAACAAGGAGGGCTTTTATGTATATCCTGGTGCATGTACACACACATACACACACAAAAAAAGGAAAAAAACCAACAACAACAAAAAAAAACCCAACCAAAAAAAACCTCTCAGAGAGGGATCTCTCCTGCAAAAGAAAAGTGTATTCAGAACTGAATTTCAGGCATCCACAAAGACTTTGTCAAGTTAATTAGATTGTCTTTTAAGTTACATCCCCTTCCAACTGTGAACACGGTCTCTGAGCGAAGGGATTTTATCACACTACAAAGGTCCCATTCTGCCCTTTCGTTTTCTCTCATGCTGCTCACAACAGCTTCCATGGCTCAAAATATAAAGGTGCTTAGTTACACTTATTCATACTTTGCTTTTTCTCTCCATCCAAGGATTAATCTATGCTGCTTAAAAAGGGCCCAGTGGCAAAGGCCAAAGACAAATATCAATTCCACAGAAAGTTTTTTCTTCCTTTTTTTTAAAATTCTTTTTAAGAAAGGAGATGATCTGTTTCATCTAAAATCATAGACAAATGCTGTTGAAACAGGAACACAGTGTAATTCTTTAAAATCTTTACCTTCCTACTGTAGGTCCCTTTCTTCAGCACTACTTAACTTCCTTTAAACCGTTATAGTCTTCTTTTTGTTGGAAACTCTTTGAAATGTTTTTCAGAAGCAAAGAAAAGGCACATTTTTTTTTCAAGGAAAGCTCTCATTTCTTACTGCTGCAATTGCAAACACTCAGCCTACCCACTTTGCTGTAAAAGCTAATGAAACACCATATACCAGCATTTCTGTGCATGCATATTTGGCAGTTTTAACTTCCTTTTCTGATAGATACTGGAAAAAAAAAAAGAAGATAAGAAAATGACTTGCCTTCAGTACCTTGGGCTAGGAAAACACATTCCCATTCATTCCCCTACAAAACACACTAGGTGTGCACAAATGGTGTGAACATGGCACTCCTAAGTCAGGAATGAATACTTAGTCTTGATTGGAGGAGGAGGAATAGTGCTACCAGCACTGCCTGTACAAGATTCCTGCTGCAAGATTAACGGGGTTTGATATTATTATGGTTATTTGTCCATAAGAAAACACCACTTTGGTCATTGGCAGCCAGCTGACTGTAAGTTGGGGTAGCCAGGACTCCTGTCTGAGCCACTGTACCTGGAAGTCGTGCTCCCCCTCCTTCTGGTGACCCTACCTGTTGGCTGTATTCATTGCTACCAGACCAGTCAGAGCAGAAATTCAGCCATCAAATTACATACCTATAGGAGCGCGACATGAGACCGTTGGTTCCTCTAGGAATGGGTCTGTGCTCTAAGGATTCTCTGAAACGTTTGTGTATTTTGGCTTACCCAAGTGCTGTTTGTCTTGAGGTGGATAGTGAGGAGGAAAAAAAAAAAAAAGGTGATGGTGCCAAATGAGAATGTAAAGTGAAATGTGACTCACACTTGGAGATGTGGCAGTTTTTCATGGTGACAGAAGACAACTACACTTACAAAAAAAAAAATAAAAAGGAAAAAAAACCCCACCAAAGACCCCGATGATTTTTATGCTGCCTCAGGTAAACAACAATACCAGGAAAGTGAATGTGTTTGTCAAATCACCCATTAAAAAAAGCCCAAAATAAATAAAAAACAAACAAATGGACAAAAAAAGAGTAATTTTTTTCATGTAACATTTTGGAAGGCATATTTTTGATATTGCTGTTTGTAATCTGGCTACCAAAGTCAGCGATGGTTACAGTGTTTCCCTAGTTTTTTCAGTAACACAACCTAGAACTCTTGCTGTATGCAATAATATGAACCGTAAATGTGATTTATTTAATTTTAAGAACCAATATATAAGGCAGTTCCTTCCAACGATTGATCGTCTAATATGATTAAATGTAAAGCTTAACAAAGTACCACATTCCCATTATCCAATTCACAAAGACAGATTTGGTTTAAAAATATGCCTGAAACATATTACAGATAATATCCCAATGATTATTATGTAAACATTGTTATTACAATGAAATTAATTTGATATGAGCTTCATTTCACATTTTTAACATCAACGCTGTAACACAGAGGCCTATTTAATCTGTCCAGTATTTGTGCAGGGTTTTAAATGAAGCATACAAAATCTACAGTGTTCTACCTTCTTGTCATGAGGATCCATCTGTTTCCAATTATTGGCCTTTAACTGATGAAGTTCATCAAATTTCATACTAATATTTTCTATGGACAACTGCAGCATATCCCAAAACCCTGCTAAATCCTGGGAGGTCGGCCGTGGATGTGCATTAGGATTCTGTGCAACAGAAGAAAAAAACATGGTGTCTTTAGTACTTCTGAATGTAAAGCATTCATGCAAATGGTTACAAATCTCGCTAGCAAAGCAGTTTGAGCAGATCCAAGTGCTGGGTAAGACCCAGAGAGAGGAGCAAAGCAAAGCATTACTTACTTGCCAGTAAGATTTCGAGAAATCTGGCTCAGTGTTGATCTGCTGCGCCCTGCCAACACCCACTCACCAAAGGGGGCAGGTACCTCCCACAGACTAAGGGTAAAGGGCCCCTGTGGCAGGATCTGCCTAGGGATTTTCCTGGGCACAACTGGTGGCAGACCTATCTGCACTGAAATGAATTGTCAGCCTCCTCTTCACCTTCACAAGGAAAGATTCCCCATCATAGTCACACTTGTAAAAAAGTGATACCTGTCCAGATGTACATTTCCTGCATGTGCAAATAGTGATATACCAACCTGTGAACAATTTTTCTGTACTCTGAGAATGTAAGCTTTACAAAAATACCCTAAGTAAAATTACCTCTTATACACCTCAGGCCAATTTCTTCCTTTTTGTTTGTTTGTTTGTCAAGAATAACCTTTGCAGGGTGAAAAGCTCAGACTATATTCAGAAGCACAGTAAAACCAATTTTACAGGCAGATTTTTGGGAAGAATGAAACTGGGACACAGGTGGGGAGCATTGCTTTGTGTGTGCAAACTTATCAGCCCAAAAGCATTGCTCAGAAGAGCACACGTGGACAGTCAGCATCTTGGGCCAGACCCAAGAAATCCTGTCCTTCCTTCTGTCCCCTCAGTGCACCCCAGCTCTGAACACTTTTTGCATGTGTGGTGTACACAAAACCATCCTCGCTCCACTGGCAAGGCTTGTATGAGGGAAGGCTTTCTACAGGATGTGTCTCTATAAGCTGGTTCCCAGCTGAAACTCTAATTAAAACGAGACGTTGCATACACTCACTTCAAGTATGTTTTTTTCGTAAATGCTGAGAAGTCCCCTCACCAGTCAGCAAGGTTTTGTGGATACTGTGGCCTTGTCAGACTACACTGATAGACTGTTATTAATTTTGTTGTTAATAAATAAATGACTAGTAACATCTTGCATGATTACATGGCTCAAATTTTACTTTGCCTTTAGTTTTCTTCCTTTCAGAAGCAATAAACCCAAAAGAGTCAGTTGGTTGCCTTATAAAATTTCTATTTGTGCTTTTCACAGTCACACTGACAAAGGATTTTGGTAGGATGATTATACCATGAAAGGTGCAATTATTGAAAACAATAAAGTGTGTATTTTTAGAATCACAAGGAGACCAGAGATTACACTTCCATTCCTAGTTTTTCAGTGCTTGACACTAGCAGGTTGCCCAGTTGTAGGCTGTTATTTGCAAAGATGTGCCATTGGAAGGCTTTTTCAGTTTTTATATTAAGAATTGGAAGTCTTACTAAGATAGACCCAATTTCTGTTGCATTTGTCCACTGAGGCAGATTTTAGTCTGCGGCTTGTTTCCCAGGAAAACCTGGGAAAGCCCAGCTCAGGAGATTTCTCAGGGGATTTTTACCCATCCGTGTACCCATGAACTTGAGGGTCAAGGGACAGATCCTTGCTCCTCTGAAGTCAGTAGCAGAACCTCAGTGATAGTTCACCCGAAGCCTTTTGCTTTTATTTTAAGGCTCTCAAGCTATTGTAAAACTCAGGCTGACGCTGACAAGTTTGAGTTACTCCCAATTTCATACCAAGGCATCTACTGGAAAAACTGCCACACTAGCCAGAAAATCAGTTTAGTTTATGTAGGATTATTCACAGGGTTAGTAAAAGGCACATGTTAGCATCTAGCAGAAAAATTACATACCAGGTTTTCTTCACAAAGTTCTCTGAACTGGTAAAATTTCTGAGCCATGAGAAGCTGGGCACTGCCCACTGCAGTTCGAATTTTCCCTAGAACTGAGAGAAAAAGACAGTAAGTCACAATGCTTTCTTTGCTGCAGGCAACTAAAAGCTGATTAAAAGAGAGGAGAAAGCTGTGCTGTGCAGCAGTCAGCTCTGGCTTTCAAAAGGTATGTTATCTCGCAGTCACAAAACAAGTTGATAAATCTAAGGTCAGATCTCCACCAGGCAAAAAATATGTAAAAGGTTCCTGCATCTTACTCTCATTCCTCCAGTGAGACCAGTTGTAACCAGTTGTAATGACAATGTAAACGTGGCTAATCAAAAGCTTCTGCAGGCTGTATAGAAAGCTCACCAGAAATGTCACCACTCATATTGCTATGACCCAGGCTCAGGCCTGAAACACAAACCCAGCTCCCTGCACAAGGACAGGCGGCTCTCAAACCCTGTTGGCTTCTCCATCTCACTTAGCAACTCAGGCCCCATTGTCGGCTGTAGCTGAGTGTTGCTCGATCAGAGCCCCAGAAAGGAGATGATTGTTTTAGTGCACGCCAATGAAACTCATCGGGGCCCTCAGTACCTTCCACGAGAACAATGCAAGGCTGCTTCTGCCTTTGAATTCCAGTGCCCAGGAGTACTTCAGGGAGCAATGGCACCCCAGCCTCTCCTCCTTGCTGGTGGCTTGGAGGGAGGTGTCAGAGCCCTAAGGCAGCTGGCTGAGGTCTCCTTTGTACAGACAGCTGGGTACTTATTGCCCCTTTGGACTGACCCAGTGCTGTGAAGGGCTGCAGTGAACCAGAAGACAGCCCATCGTAAATGCCTCTGAATAAAGCAGGAGCTCACACTGTTTTGGTTGCATTCAACCTCAGTCAGACACTGGGATTTTACTGCTGCCCTGGGGTAGTTGGGAATGCACTGCCCAAAACCGAGGCATAGGTTGGTGCATTCAGAGATTCCCTGGGGAGTTCTGGTCCAGGGGGAGACTCTGTGTGTGCACCTGAGCACCTGTATGAACATATGTGTACCTTTCTGTGTGTGAAAAAAGAAGCACGAACGCAGAAACACAGCGGAAAGGCAGACAAGGCCTCAGCTGTCAGTAAGACAGTGAATCCAGAGTGTGATTTTAGGGACTGTTGAGTGAAATAATTGATCCTGTGAGCAAGAAAGCAGCTACTGATTTGTTTAAGATTTCCAATGCTCAGAAAAAAACCCAAAACTGTCTTTAAAAAAACAAGTTGGCATCACAGATTTATCTGTCTCCTTCACTAATTTTCCATCTCAGCTGAAACAACTTATTATCCCAAATTCTCTGGTTAACAAGTGATTAAAATAATTTAAATTAATTTTAAAAATAAATATTACCACTTCCTTAATGAAAAACATGAATGGTAGCCACTACATCACAGTTCTCACTATAATTTCTACTCAGAGATCTTTGTATTGTCCCAGCGGTCAAATAGACACAGCAGCTTTTGTGACAAATTTACAGCCTGGATATATTAGACAGGTGAAGGAGGAACAGGAAAAACAAACAGATGAAGTGGCCAGCTCAAGGTGAGTGAATTGCTAGCAGAGCCTGGAAGAGATACTAGTCCTAAGCTGCTATTTTCTGCACCATCCCTGGGACACAGTCACTTTTTGTATAAAAGCTAAGACAGCATTAATAGAGCTCCCCTGGGAAAATACTGCTCAATATTTTGATTTACCACAATGCAAAATAATTAAAGAAACACATACATACATAAATACATGCAACATTGCCACAACCCCTTCTAACAAGACTTTTAGCGTTTCATCGATCCTGTGACTGCCTGCAGTGCTGGCTACCAAAATGCCACCATGCAGTGCTTGGTAAGAGAAAGGCCTCTCCAAGGCCTTAGCATGAGTAGCCACATGCTAAGCAGACTGCCACAAATCTCATGATAAACTGAAACTCGATACACAGTAATACAAAATCTGTGTTCTCCTCCTTCAAGGCAAATGGCTTTTCCCTCACCAGCCTCAAAGCTCACTTCTTAAGGCTGTTGAAGGAAAAGTGGGATGTGGAGTTCATTTATACTTCAGGCATACAAAGGGGAGGGGGGAAGGGGGAGGGAAGAGAGAGTCTTTTCACATTTTTTTCTGAACCTATAGGAGAGAGGTCTGTGAACACACACAGAGCCCAGACTTTCATTTTGTTCCCAGAACTCAGCTCAGCACTGCCAGGAAATAGCCGTGAGCTGGAAGATTCACTAAGCAGAATATTTTCAGCATATTGCGCAGGGAGTTTTGCACACAACTCTCATTATTGTTAGCAAGGCTTGCGTGTCTAATTCTATGTGCACAGTGCTGAAAATGGACCCCTTGGTGTGTCTAGTCATTTATGCAACCCAATATGCAAACCACTCAACTGAAAGGACTTTTCAATAGTAGGAGGAGCTACTCAGAGAGCTTTCATGTGGTTCCCATTGTTATGAAAACTCTTCCCACTGAGTATATTTGGGAACAGCTGCCTCATCTGGAGCTCGGCCACTCTGACGCTTCCCAAGACTTGAGAAGGGGAGAAAAAAGTCTCTCAACTTCTTGGGATTTAAAAAAAAAAAAAAAAAAAAAAAAAAAAAAAAAAAAAAAAAAAGAAAAAAAAAAAAAAAAAAAAGAGATGAGGTGAGCTTTTCCTGGAAATCTGCACCAATTGAGTTGGAAATCACATCCCAAGCATGAAGAAATGTATATACAACTTGTTGATGATGGATGGGAGTGTGCCCCTTTCTTTTAGGGAAGAAGAGCTTAATATTCAGAGATCTCAGCAGAGGGAAAAGGAAGTCCTTGTCCTTGGCTGCCTAGTGACTGGCTATTTGCCTAAAAACCATCATCCCAGCTGACTGAGGGATGCATGCTGATGCTGTTCTCTATTGTTGCCACTTCTGCTGTAGCTCTGGCTGTATCTAGTCAAGTGTCACTGATTCCTTGCCCCTCAAAAGCAAGGGGTCTGTTAATGTGCAACTCTTCAACAACCAACTCTGTCACGGAAGTTAAGGGGGAAAAAAAAGACAAAACACAAAGCATGCAAAAAACTGAAAGGAATGTCTCTAGAAGACACAAAGCCTTATCAACAGCCTAAGTTTTGTTTCCAAACCCACGTTGCTTTTAGTGTTTCAAGGCACAGTGCTCATTTTGCTTACTCAGTCAAAATCTCTGGTGCCCAACTGGTCAAGGTGTAGTGAAAAATCAAAAGCAAAAATAGACCAATAGATTTTCTTAGAAGAAAAGCCTGCAAGGTTTGAAGTCAAATACTGAGAAAATAAATGGAATTGCAAAGATAATACTCAAAACAAATCAGAAAAGAATCAGAGAAATCTTTAACAGCAAGGGAGATGGGGTACAGGAGGAAAAACACATAAACATTCAAATTGATGTGTTCAGCTAATAGGATACAAAGAAAACATATAAAACCCAGCAACAAAAAATCCTGACCCATCAAGATGCAATCATAATGGATTTAAACACCTATATAATATTATTCATATCTGCTTTCTGTTCCATACAGGGCTATACAGCACATTCAGCACTGTTGGATCTGAATGCCTTCCAGTAATGCATTAAGCAGCATTATTAACATCCATCTTGTGCTTTGATGTCACCCCTTCCCCAGAGAGAGAAGTGTGTGTACTGCACTGTTTTGTTTTTATAGTTTGAATTCTTCCCTTTTTTTATCCCTTCTTGCTTTGACCTACCTTCCTTGTAAATCCAGTTCTCTCCTGTGATGTTTTTTAAAACATGGACGATTATGTCCATTGTTGATGAACTTATAGCTATTTTGATGGAATTGAGCTACTGTGGAATGCCCCCTCACTATTACTGTTCTCATCTAGGAATCACAGAATATTATTCTAGGACAGATACATGACAGTGAATATCCTTGTGTCTTTAATTCCCCAATATGTTCTTCTTTTGAAATATTCTTGAAAATAGACTTGGACTATGTGCTGTTCAAGCTGTAAGTTCTTGCTTCTCTTGGTTCTAAGAATTGCATAGGACCTGTTTCGAAATTGTAGAGCTCTATGTATTTCCCTTCCCCATGTCTTCGTTGGAAAAGAAATAGGAAAACAACAAAATAAAAGAATTGAGAACACAAGCCAAAAAATAATTATTGTCATCTGCTCTAAGTAGGAAAGTGACAGCGTGATTAGCAAGGATAACAAAATATAAGAAAATAATGAAACACACCTGAAGTGATGCAAAAAGTAATCACATAGAGGCCAGGGGAATTTTTGGAAGGGGAAGCATTACTTGGCCTTAAAACCCTAACAGATATATTTGCATTTGAACTTTGACAGGCCCCAGGGTCTAACAAGTGGCAAAGGAGGCACTTTAGGACTCAGACTATCAAATGCCCTTAATGTGAAAATACCTGGTTGATAGGCAGGGCCCAAGCTAGGGAACAGAATACCAGGGACTTGTTCATTGCCTCAGGAGCAAGTGATGGGAACAATAGCTGAAATTACAGGGACACAGCCTGACATTTGCGTTGCAGATGTTGGCTGGGCACATGCATATGAAGCAATCCTGCCACAGAGCTGTCACAATCCATTTCCAAGCCAGGATGGACCAGCATTTTAGCCTATTCATGTTGACAGACCTACATTTAAATAACACCAAGCATGACAAAAGCCAGGAAATTCAAAGTTAAAGCTACTGCTCAGGTCTTAAGCTCAGCTGTTAAGGGGAAAATAGCCAAATGGAACAAACTAGGGAAGGAGCAGTCCTTTCTTTGAGTCACATATACTTACAGGAGTGATCTCATTGAAATTAATAGGGCTGTCTGCATGAGCAAATGCTGTTCATTTGGATTAAAGTGGTTTCCATGTGTTCTCTGACTTACTTGGCTTTTATTAGAACATTTAATGTTGTTGTTTTTTTTTCTCTAACTAGATCATTTCCTTGCTTGTGGATTTCACTTTTTGCCTTGTTACCCTCTGGGCACTGGTAGGGCTTTCCTGGCATGCTTTCCTTTGAGAAGCCCTGGTGTATGGAGAAGTCCCTTCTGGGGACAAAAGAAAACCAGAACAAGAAAAGGATGAGTTGGGCATGTGGCCAGAGGCACGTAGCCAGGGGGATTCCAGCAGGAGTGGGCCACATGTCAGGCTGGTGACCATCCCTCTGCACGGCTGCTCCAGCCCACTGCAGGATGAGGCTGTCTCACTCCTCTGAACGGCAGAGACCAGGATTGCTTGGAGAAGCCCTGCAGAGGAATGGCAAATGGTTTTCTATGCCCCTGGCTGAGAGCAGGTCTCTTCTTTTGCCACGCACAACTATTATGAAAAATGTACCTTTTCCTAAACTTTATTCTCTCATGGCCAACCTTTACTTTTTGTGTTTTCTTTTGAAACGATTGAAACAAACCAAAACAGCAGGCAGTGTGCAAGCATTGCATAATTTGCCAGAACTGGATGAACTTGTAGAGGCTCTGGTCCTGAGCAGTGAGGTTCCTGCAGATTTGAGGTCAACCTTTAGCCCAGAGAGTGACCATATACATGCAAGAGAGTTATAATGACGTCTTGTGACAGCCTTGGTTTTCTGCTTTAGTTTTTACTTCATTGGCCTGGCTTGCCTTGCCACTAAACCCACATTACACCTGACTTGTGGTGAATCAAGCCTGCTGTTTGCTTCCGATGGTTATCTTTACACCAAAGCCACAGTACAACCCCGTGTGAAAGAGAAACTTCTGGAGAGGGGGCAGGGGGAGGCAGAATCAAGATTTCTGGTTCTTCCAAGGTCAATGCTCCATGTGATATAGGAACAGCAGCAAAAAAAAAAAAAAAAAAAAAAAGCCCTCCAAAGACAGGCCAAGGCTGTAGGAGTATGTTCCTGTGCCCACCGCTGCTGGGAAAAGAAGTGGTCAGAGCTGTGCAGGGAGCCAGGTCTGATGCTGCTAATTTTGTATGTAAATGGTGACAATAGAGGCCCAAGCCAACAGTCACCAACAACTGTGGTGAGGCTCTGACTATTTGAAATTTTGCAGGGGAGAGGTAGGAGGAGCAAGCAGATGGTTAAGGAAAAAACAACAAAAAAGTCAACAGTTGATTTCACTTGAGGCCTGATCCAAAGCGTCAATCAACTCTCACAAGGTGTTTAGCCTCAGATGTGTAACATCTTTTCTTTTTTTTAGGAGAGCCCGAGGATTTGTAGCCAACTTCCCTGTAGCTGCAAAATACATTGAAATGTATCAAGTATGTTAGCTTAAAGTGTGAGTGGTGTTCATCTGCCTGTCACACATGCTGCACTTTATCAGAAAATGATTTCAGATAAAACCAGAACATACTATACAATAAATAATTCATGGCGGAAGGGAAGCCACATTTCTCCCTATATTGGCATTTCATCGTGCAGCCGCTGAACCACAGCTTGTTTTTATACAGAGCAGCAGACTCCATTTCCCAGCTAGAAACATTCAATCCCATCTGGTAGATTCATTCCCAGCTAGATAATACCCTACGTATCTATGTAACATACAAGCTACTGTCAAACAGCAGCGAGCCGTCTCCCCGAGACAGCTGTTCCGCACAAGGGCCGCATTGTCTGAGGGAAGCGCGGATCGTTTTACGTGGAGCTCCGGGGGGATGAGCCCTCTGTCAGCTGCCATGGCATCGAGAAAACCTCGCTCATCACACGTTCTCGTTATTTTGTTATCTGGCCAAACACATGCTGGGGATGTCAGGTTGGAAACAAAGGATGCACTCCCTGCTCTGGTTATGTTTCATGAGGGAAAGCAAAGCAAACACACCTCTTCTCCTCCTTTCGTCTCTCTCTTTAAAGTTTATAGATGTATGAAAAAGACGTTTTTTGGGGCAGGGTTTGTAACAACCAGGCTTTTGTTCCTGGCACTGCTGAGCGGGCAGAGTGGCCCCGGCCATATGCTTTTCCTTGGCACCAGGTAGAGCGGGACGTGCTGAGCCGCAGCAGAAAGCCCCGTGCAGCCTCTGTGGGAGGCAGCTGCCACGTGCCACAGCAGCTGACAGCGCCATGCAGAAACAAGGACTGCAACAGTGGCTACCAAACCCAGGTGACCCTTTTCCTCCCGCCATTTCCAGTGATCACAAGAAGCACCGGGACACATGCCAGGTGTGCTGTGAGGAGGTATTGGGAACAGCCAACCAAACCATTCCTCTTTCCTCCCCGTAACTGACTCCTCCCACTGATTGCTCAAAGAGCCCTTTAAAACTGTCTTATATCAAAGGCACTAACGCACTGAGAGACAATTCTGGACAGATATGGATTTTCTGCATCTATCAGCCTCTTAAAATTCACTTCATGTTCTTTTTCTACTACTTTATTGGTGCACCAACTACCTTGGTGCACAAATAAAATATTTATAGGTTTTCCCAGTATTATCAGTTTATAGAATGACAGAATAGTTTGGGTTACAGAGGACTTCTAAAAATCATCTGTCATGGGCAAGGACACCTTCTGCTAGACCAGGTTGCCCAAAGCTCATCCACCTGGCCTTGAACCTTTCCAAGGATGGGGCATCCACAACTTCCCTGGGCAAGACCATTTCAGTGCCTTGCCACCCTCATCATAGAATATGTTTTCCTTATGTCCAGTCTAAATTGTTATGACTTATAAAAGTTATGTGTTTCTTGTTCGTTATGTGCTCACACTCCTTTTTAATCTAAAATCTCATCGTTTACAAGGCTTATTTCTTCACACTACAGAAATAACAGAAATCCTTTTATTCTGATACATGTTCAAAAAGATTTTTGAATGCATTGATAGTGTGAGTTAAAAAAGAGATTCAAAAACTCTAGAACTTGGGCAATCTGGATCTGCTTTTAAGGTCAAACCCTCCATATATTTTCTTCAGAAGAAATTGTTAGCCTAATATATAAAATAATTTTTGTAGATATTTACATATCTTAAAATTCAAGTTATCTTATATTTGCCATTAAAGTCAATTTCCAGTTGCTTACAATTTTGTCACACCTTTACATTCACTGGCTTGAATGGAAAGTTCCAGCAGAAACAGCTTATGCATTTCTAAGATTTTTTTTCCCAGTGTTAATTTTTTTTGCTTTCATAAATCAAAACCTTTACATTTCAAAATAATTCAAACTTCTCACTTCTTGAAAGGAAAGGTTAAAAATTTTTAAGAAGCAATTCTGGAGCTGAAGGAGTGGTCCTTGCTTTGGTAGAAACTAATTTGGGGGTTGGAAAATATTACTTGTATATCCAGGAAAATATGCTTAGGCTTGCCTAAATAATAAAAAAATGAATTCTCTATAAGCAGCTGCTCCTTAGTGTTTCCCAGAAGCTCACTTCTAAAATTTGAAACAGCTTTATTTGCAAGGAGGATGTTTGTAAGCTCACAGATTTACCTCTGTCTAAAGTTGACAGCTAGCAATAGTACTGTTCATTGTAAGAGAAATAAATGGAAAAAAAACCCTTCCATTTTTACTGGGAGGAAAAAATCTGTACTGAAAAACACATGCTCAGTCCTTCTGCCCTAATTAGAATGAACGAATAAGATGTGAACTACTCAACCCTCAACCCTTCTGAGTAATGAAGGTTTACTAGACAGCCCTGTAGGTAGGTTAATATTGCTGACAGTGGTGACAGCTGAGATGTAGTTTGCATGTGTGTGGGTTTTTATCACATAATACGGAGGGCTTGTTTCATTGGGATGGTCAAAGCAAATGAGAACTGCAAGGGAGATGTAGGGAGGTTGGAGAGGGGAAGAGAGAGAGGACAATTTGGAAGCATAACTGAAATCTCTTTCAGTAGGAGAAACATCTAAATATTCTTACGCCAATCACCGTCTGAAAAGGCAACTGAAATATTAATTTAATTTAAAGGAACTATAATCTGTTAAAGTATATTCTAAGGTTACGAGAAATGATTTCAAATAGAAGCATTAAGAAACATTAATACTACAAGATCCCTAACCACACTCTCCTAATTATCCGTTGAACTATGCAATCCCAAAAGCTAATACCACTGGAGTTTCAGAAGTGCCGAGCATTTGCATTCCCTGTCAGCTTTAATAAGGATTATTATATACATACATACAGTCCTTTTGAGAATCACGACCATAGCTTCATTAGCTAAGTAAGAAAGGGCACAATACAGAATTCACTGGAGTGAATTTGACCTATATTAAATACTTCTTTGCAGTTGCAATATTATTGTGTGTGGTTACTTACTGTCCTCAGGTAAGTTGTTTTCACGTTCTTCTCTCTCCATCTGTTGGCACCAACCCTCCATACGATCTCTCTCTGCCTGAAGTAGCTTCAGAAACCAGTGGCCATCTCGTGGGCACACTGACCTTTGGACAGCTTCCAGAGGATCTTCAGTAATAGAGTCAATCCATGGGTCAGGAGGAGGTAAAATTGACGGATCAAAATCTGTCTCAAAGTCATCATCTACTGCACATGCATGGTAATGGTTTCCTGACCCTTGTATGCTAACAGTAGAGGTGCTTGCATCTCGGGAAAACTGTCTTGATATTTGTCCAGAACATGTATTGTCCTCTTGAGGGTCGATTATTTCAAAGTTCTCGTGGAAATCCAGGTCTGCTTGCACAGCTGTTGTTACACTATTAGATCGTGTAAACCTGCGAAAGCTTTGAGGAGCACAAACAGAAAATATTTAGAAAGTTTTTTTCTAGGTAACTCAGTATGGAAGGACTTACAAAGATTCTGCCACTCTTCCTAAGACTGGCAGTCACACCTCAGTGCTACACTCAGGTGATTTTTTTCTTGAAATGATCAGCATAAGTTTTTGTTTCTCATTGCAAGGAAACAAACATCCCTCTTTTTCCATGCTAGCTCACTGTTTATTGAGAAAAGGACCTCTAATCGTTATGTGGTTTAACAAAGCCAGGGGCCAGCCCATGAGAGAGTTAACAGTGCCAGTAGCTCAGGATTTTAGGTTACTGATTAATGAAAAGTTAAAGGGGCCCAATTTTCAGAAGTGGTTTATCTTTCAAATTTTAAAAGTCATACTGCTTTGAAGTTACACATCCAAAGCTCACAAGCCACATCTAAACATCATACATATGAGATTAGTAAGATACTAATACCAAGGAGTCTACCATGTATGTAATATTATACTTTCACGTTCAAACTTGAGTTTCAAAATGATCTCATTTTCACCAAAGCTAGCATTCTTCCTGTCTGTGTTACCCTCATTGTGATGGCTGCTCTCCTGTAGGTAGCTTCCTCTCACCTTGCAGAGTTCCCCTGTGACAACTCTGAGGGCAAAGGCAAGAGCAGGGGAGAGAGGAGGTTTGGGGGTTTGGGTAGGTTTTCTTTATGAAAACAGCACTTCAAATTCTGCAGTCTGAGGCATCTGATGTGAAAAGGCTGACAGAGGAGGAGCACAAAGAAGTATAAGGAGTGAAAGACAACTAATGTTGTTGCAGGGGGTGGTAACCAGACCCCACTTGATCAGCAGTGAATTGTCGAGTGCATGAGTGGAAAACAAGTGAGGCAGATTGCTGTCTTGCCCCATGATGAAAAAGAAGGTAGAATCACAAAGTAATTAAAATAGATATTTCTTAAATCAGTAATATTTGGGGTTCAGAATTAACAGTTTTGAATTGAATGGAACAGATTCCCCTCTCTTCTTCTTAAAAATCCAGGATGCCTGTGCACTCATGCAACCAGTAGTTAGTCTCCAATCTTGCATCTACACTTAAAACTAGTGTTAGGACTCCCTGTGATATTTTCGCTGTTTTGCCCTTGCCAGTTTTGTTTTTAGTTTGCGCTCAAGCAGCAGTGAAAATGCTGAAGAGATGGTGGAACTGGATGCTGGGTGCCATTTCACTTCCTTTCATTTATATTCCACCTTCCACTGAAGAGCAATAGCCAATTAGACAAGTATAACTAACAGCGAAATTTCATCAAGTATATTTAGTCTGCAGCTGGTGAGGCAGCAGATGGAAGGATGCTGAGGGAGAATTTAATGTCCTATATACCTGGTGCATCCAGATAGCTCAGGAGGACTGCAGGAGACTTCAAGGAGGATTGTAATAGGTCCTGCTGATAGAGGAAATTAATGTCTGTTGATCTGGGACTTTGAGTGGAGTAGAGCAAAGCAAAACAGGTGTTGAGAAAGTTCCTTCAATTAAAAAAAGCCCAATTCCTCTGCAGAAGAAGGCTCAAATTAACATTTCAGCCATACCAGTCCCAGGAAAACTTTAATAATAGAATATGTACATATTTTTTAATAATCATAAGCATCTTAACATAGTCCCTGGTGCTTGCAGTTCTTTTGAAACAGACATTGTTAAATGATATAAAAGTCATGGTTGTGCCACTGTAGTTGTGCATAATATGCACCAGCAAATTGAAAAATAGAGTGCACAGAATTCTTCAGCTTGGTAGTATTTATCCTTTGGAAAGCAGAGAAAAGCATTTTGTTATGGACTGATATAGCAGAAAAAGTTAGAAAGGGAGGACAAGGGTCACTGGGGAGATGGAATCCCTTCCATAGGAGAAAAGGTTTAAAAAACAGATGGATGAGGAGGGCTATGAGAGATCTATGAAATCCTGACTAAGGGATGTTTCACCATTTCTCCGAGTGCAATCACTGTGGGGAGGAAGGCAGCCAGTTGCAAGGCTTAGAGGTCTAAAGACCTACATCTAATGAAAGGAAGTATTTCTTCACACAATGTGTAATTAAATTGCCACAGAATCCTGGAAAAAGCAAAGGTAAAAATAGGTTCAAAGAGAACTTGATCAAATTCACAGGAAGAGCCATTACACATATTCATATTTGGTTTAGGAAGTCCCCGAACAACAGAATACTAAATTGGGAATGTCTACTGGGAGAAGTAGTGCTTAGTTCACACACTTTATACTTTACACACACTCCTTTATACCTTTCCTAAGTATCTGCTACAGACCTCTGGCAGAGAAAAGCTGTCATACTAGTATTAGTGAAAGACACTAGCATTAGGCTGACATTACAGTGAAAATCTATTGGTCCAATCCATGTTAATTTTTTAGAAATCGCTTTAATTTGACCACCAACCTGACAAATGCCTTATCTGCACTGAAAAACACAAACACACACACAAAACATGTTTGCCCACACAGGCACATGCTGACAGGATTTCTTTTTAGTCATTTAGTCAGGGTTCACTGAGAGCCAAGGCATTAGTACACAGTGTACTTTTCCACACCTTCCATAGCACTGGTGGGAAAAGCAAATGCTATAGTCCAGGCTTGCTCTTCTCCATGTCCCTACGTCCATGTCACAGCCACGTTCTGCTTTTTTCAGTGCCCTAGACTCTGACACTCTTCTGTTTCAGATGACCACTTGTGTTTTCAGTTAATACCCTGGCTTTTCAGCATATGCCAAAACCCAAATGTGAAAACATCAAAGTCTGCTTGACAGGAGGACATATTGTTGGAGGCTATGCATTTCAAGCCTTTCAGGAGTGTACTCTTGCTGGTTTCAGGATAAGCTAGTACCACCAAACCCAGACTCTGCTTAACAAATTAAATAGAGTGACCTACTTTTTTTGCCTTTGGTTTATCTATATAATAGTATGCCACAGGTTTGCATGACAGTTTCTTGGCAAATTATGTATTACTGGATTATGTAACTTATCTGCCTTGAAAAGAAAAACAACCTGGCAATAGAATATAGCATCAGTTCAAGATTAAAAAAATACTTCCAAGGAAATGCATTTTGAATAAAATGGAAATGTAGGTAGGCACTTACTATCCACCTGCCTCCAACTCATCTATATAAAATGCCTAATAGATGGTAATTTTGGTCTCTGACACAGTTTCCTCACTCACTTCCATGATGTTTTACTCTTACAAAATACCATTTGTATCCCATATGAGCCATTTTTGCTTTGCTTTCAGTTAAAACTCCATACTAGAGGAGAGTTGTTGAAGCTAATGATAAAGTTTTGGCTACTTCTACCATATAAAACATTCACAAGTTTACCTAAAACCAGGAAAAAGTTCAAAACAGAGGTTTTCTTATTCTTCTCTTTCAGGCTTGGCCCTTTTGTAGTCACTTGTGCCCTGCAGGCACAAGGTGTAATAATTACAGCTTCAGAGAGCTGCAGCAGATATCTGGCCTAGGGTGCAGAAAGCCATGAAACCTCAGACTGGATAAACCAGTATGGAGAACAACAGAATTATGTGTTTTGAACAACAGGGTCACCTGTTGTTCAAAACTCTCAGCTTCTATGTCTTTGGCTTTCTTTTGCAAAGCATGTTTGCAATTCAACTTAGATAACTTAATTCATTCCTTAAAAAAACCCAAACCCAAAATCCCAGAAAAGATCTGAATTTCAAACCAACTGATGCATGGTCAGTCTCACAGGTATTTAGGTTAAACTCAGCCTTACTTTACCCAGTGGCTGTCCTCCTTCTTGGTAGTGGGCTTCTCTGCTAAGGTTGCAGCTGCTGTCAGCAGAACAAAACAACTGCAGAAGGATTTAGCAGATATGGTGCCTTGTTTCTAACGGCAGGAACAACATTCTTGCTCCAGCCCCATTCCTTGCAGCAGCTCATATTTGTTCATCACATTGTTTTAAGATTGTTGGCTTATTTGTTGGTTTTTTTTACCAACTCTTGGCCTTTGCATTGCAGAGCAGAGAGGGTGGCTGGAGCACTCAGCCTCCTTCCAGGGCTCAGTCTGGGGCAGGGAGGCTATTGCCAACCAGCAGGGTGTGATCAGAAATTTATGGCAAATTCTGCCAAGGCCAGGCTTGCAGTAGCCCACCAGCTGGCTGGGAGCCACCAGAGCTGTAAGCATTCCCTGGACTCACAGGCAGCTGTGGCCAGAGAAGGAGACTGGCCCTGTCAGAGCCAGGGCCTGCTTTGCCTTTTGTTGAAAGGAGCAGCTCCTCCTCAGGTTGCTCCAAGCCCTATTCAGCCTGACCTCGAATGTTTCCAGGAATGGAACACCTACAACCTTCAGAATTTCTCACTGGAATGGCTCCCACCATGGAGAACATAGATATCCAGAAAATGCTGCTGAGAACGGCCATGCAAGTAGTTCACAGAATCACAGAATATTCTTAGTTGGAAGGGACCCAAAAGGATCAAGTCCAACTCATAGCCCTGCACAGGACATCCCCCAAATGTCACATCATATATTTCATACTTAGCTTACCCAAAATACAGACTTGAAAGCTGTAACGAGTGCAGTGTTGAGAAGTTTGAGTTAGACTGTAGGACTGGCCTATTGTATAGGGAAGACACTAAAACCTGAGTATTTTTTTTTGGACAGTAAGTAACAAATCCCAAAAACATACAGGAAAAAACCAGAAAAATATGAGTTTATATAGTAACAAAATCCAAAAATATGAAGTTTTTTTTTTTTTTTTTTTTCCTTGAAGAGTCAGCCCAGCGTTTTTGTTTGATTGTTTGCTTTATGTTACCATATTGTTACTTCAAATGATTCCACTTTATACCATATCAAGAGGCGTGCTGTGATAGGATGTACTTTGTGTATCTAGATCTTGTGGTAAGACACACTTTTGTGTATGAAGATATGGGGGTACCTTCCTCAGTGCCCCAGAAACCAGAAAAGAGGGAGAAGGACCATCTGTGTACTGCAGTCTCCTATGACAGTGCTCTTACTCCAAAAACTACCATTGTTTCAGTATTCAAAAAGTTTTGTGATGGCAAATCAGCTACGATTACCAGCTGATGGTATATCCTGAACAATAAGTGAGACCATTTTGGAGGTGAGAATAATAGTAGGAGATCTTGGGGCAGGCAAGATAAATTGCAAGAGAGACTAAAACTGATTACAGAGCTATGGGACTGAAAACCCCTTGTTCACAAAGAATGCATACTAATTGTTTTTGGCAGAATAAATTATTTCTTTTTTTTTCTGCTTCAGTAGAACTGGTTGACTTCTAACAACTCAATTATCTTCTGTAAGTGAGGAGGGTGGTCCCTTGAGGTCAAGAAGAAGTTACAGGTAGAAAGAAAGGACAAACAGAAATGGACAGGAATTGAAGTGCCCTGAGATTGCATGGATGAGTTGTATTAGGTACACTTTTCAAAACTGCCCTGGAAGAAAAAAAAGAACATTTTGGTTAAGATTTTGTCAGTTAGGAAAGGTCAGATGAGAGATAAAAGATTAACAGCAGTAAGATCATGAGCTTGAAAGAAATGGATACCAATTTCTCTCCAAGAGAAAGACTGGGCAGAGTTACTCTATAAATGCTAGAAATCACAGAGCTGCGGGTTGGGAATGGGTATGAAAAATATTATTGAGAACCAGCAGCATAAAGAACTGAGGACAAGACAAACAGCAGCAATGGTTCCAGCTGTAATGTGGTCAGGTAGCAGGAAGCACATTTGTCCTTTGAGCAGTACAAGAGGAGGAGGCAGACTGAGGCATTGTCTTGGCAGGAGGCCCATGATACAGAAAGTGAAGGGCCGATGAAAGGTCTGAGGCAAGATAGAAGATTGGAGAGAGAGAACTGTCCTGTGAAGATGCTCTCTTTTTGAATTACTTAGATCAAGAAATGGAGGCAAAACATTTTGCTTACCTGGTTCCAACACAGAAGAAGGAATATTTAAAAGGACATGAGGAGGTAAGACTCCCTAGTGTGAGAATGATAATTGTATGAGGTGATGGAAAGGGGAAAGAAAGAGCAGGAAGCCAAGAAGAAGACTGAAAGTTGTGGTAGGCTTTTGGTGCATTAGGCAAAGAGCTTTCTTGTTTTGTAACAGTGTAATTCATAGCTTAGACTGTCAAGGAAACATGATCAATTTACAGTGTTTGTCCTTCCTGCTGTGTCATTCTTCTAATTTTACATTTATTTTGTATTTATGAAGCCTGGAATATTTTTAAAAACATTAAACATTAATTTCTCAAAGATTCAGCTGAAAAGAGCTTTTCTTAGGCTTTGCAGATGTTATGGTGCAGGGACAGAGAAGAATGTACTGTATTTACAATTCTATTCCTGTAACAGATAATCAATACATTATGCTCTCTGTGTTACCAAAAAAAAAAAAAAAAAAGAGTATGAGTGCCCAACTGTGATGACAAGCCCTTTGTGCCTTGAGTGCACTCATTTTCTAAGGATTAGGGGCTGTCCTTTATCAGACAGTTCACTTCTGAAAGTCCATGATAGATTGCTGCTTGCCCGTCTGCTCCAAACAGCAGCAACCTCAACTTCATCAGCAAGGAAATCCCCAAACACAGCTGTCAGTAAGTAATGCAGAAATATTGCTTTCTCAGGGCAGACTCCCACAGGCAAATCTTACCTTTTTCTCTGGAGCAATAAAAACTGCAGTAGAAAGAGGACTTTGGAAGTAAGGTATTTACAAACAGCCATTTCTTTCTTTCTTTGAGGGGAGGGGGAGGGTTGGGCTTTTGGGGTAGTTATTTCCTTTGTGGCCAGGCTGAAGTGAAATGGTCCTTCAGCATTCATTCTAATGTGCTCATTTATCTAGCGCTGGAGGAGTTGCGGGTAAATGGGGCTAAGGTCTAACACATAAAGAAATGTCTGCCAGCAAGAGATGTTTTAGCAGGTTAATGAGGAACTTGGTAACAGCCTAGCAGGGTCATTGCAAAATCACATTTCTTTTTGCTGAAATCACTTTAGCCTTTTAAAACCACAGGAAAATGCTCTGCTACTTTACAGGGAGATTTGGTTGAATTGAGAATGGTGTAGACAACCTGCTACTTTTGAGTATTTTTAGCAGATGTAGGAAAAAAACGGTGTGAAAATGGACATCTCCATTGGCTCCTGCCGTCAGCAGGCTGGAGACAGGGGAGAGGGCCTGAATTTTGTCAGCTCAGATTTGCTGCACCCAGGTTTTCTCTGGAGAAATTACAAGGATAACTTCCCTCACTGACAAGTCATACTGCACCAAGGCTTTGCCTATGAAACAGGAAGGTGCTCAGAGTTATCAAGAGAGTAGGTCCAGCACCCAAAAGTCACACCGTGCCCAAGCAGCCTGAGAAAAGAGAAGCCAGACTTGTGTGGGTGCTTGGAGTCACAGCAACACTGGGCAGGCCTGCACACTCAGAGGCAAGGGGAGAGTCTGGCTTTTCTTCAGCCACTGAGTCAGTCACACTTTTGGGAAGGAAATAAGATTTGCAGTTGTGGTCAAGCACCCAAGAATTTTACATGTCTCCCAAGTGCTATGCACAGTTATGATGCCCTGCAATGTAGGGCAAATTTGTCATCAGAAAGAAACATAACCCTTAAAGACAGCTGCTCTAGTTTATTTTTTCTTTTTAATTTTTTCTTGGAGAATATTTGTTTACTAACTTGGGATATACTACTGATTGTAGGGAGAACCGAGTTTTACAGGTTTGCTTTGTAATTTCAACAATTTTTTTTGCAAGGGAGCAATTGTAATGCAGAGATGTCTGGGTGAGATACCTAAGTAAAAGCATTGTTTGGCTCTGTCACTGCACTGCTACAGGTGGCTGAAATCATTCTGCAGAAAAACAAGGTAAACTTTTCCTCATCAGTTCTATGCTGCTGCAGCCATCCCAAGACTAATACACCAGCTGCAACACTGTCCACTGTTTAGGTAGATTTTCTGGGGAAAAAGAGATTATTAAAAGTATATGAGCCCTCAAAATATGTGGCACTTATATTTCTCTCACTGGTTCTGAAAAATCCTCTCTGAAAAATAAGAGCTACAATTTATAAGACTCAGCTTTTCAGCTGGGTGATCTAACAATTCATCCAGGAAGCAGGTTTATGTGGTCATGTGTGCAGGAACTCTTAAAAATTAGTTGTGGCATAATTATTTACTTTAGAAAAACAGTGTTAACTTTTACTTACCACTTCTCCTCCTCTACTTGAACTCCTATGGACTGGAACTTACTGGTTACTTTATTGTCACCTGGTATGGTGGATTCTTCAGCACCATCAACCTTGAAAAACCCAAAACATGACAGATAATTAGAATGTATTTTAGCAGAGATATCACCTGGCTACTTGCAGTTTCCATACACCTTAACTACTAAGTGTCTGCACATAGAGCTTGTACCATGAGTTCCTTCATCTAGCCAGTTTCTCTGTGGTGTGCTCATTTCTGATGTTATTAGTGAATATTCATAATTCTTAATCTATAAAGCATTTCTGGTAAGACAATATTCAGCCTGCAACATGCAGATGGATTTTATTCAGCATTTTATGGGGGTGGATGCTCACATTTGTCCGAGCACATCTCTGAGCAGCTGTAACTCCACGTATTGTGCCTCACCATTTGTTTGATTTTACCTTCTATCTCTATATGCATGCATATGTGAACTCATATCAGAATCATGTGTTTATTTTGTTTAAATATTAGTGGCTCAAATCAGAGCACTGCAGAGAAAAGGTTTAGAGAAAGCAGACACGAGTCTTGGATGCATTTACTGCTTCATCTTGCAAACAGGTGGTCCCCAGGAGCATGGGCTGGAACTTAATATCACATCTCCATCTTCAGCCCCATGAAGAGATTTGTACCAATGGTATAATGTTAAAATTTAACCACAGATGTGTCTTTGAACAAAATCACATTATTCTGGGTGCAATCAGTGCAGTTGCTAATTCCCAATGCTATATATAATATGAATAGTCATACAAGAAAACATTTTCCAGCAGACAGAATTTTTGGGCCATTGCAGTCTCATGAAGTGACCTATAGCCTCAAATTGACCATGGGTGTGCATGTGCAGGAAAAGTGCTCAGTGAGGGATGGGAGTTACAGAAGCTGTTCTGTGAGGTGAGGTACTTCCTTGATACTGGGGGTTCTGGGAAGATAAACACACCCTAAATCCCGTAACTGACAGAGTGTAAAAACCTTTTGATGGAAGGGCTTTTCTTTGCTTAACTTTGCTTGTTTGCTCAGCAGTTTACAGCAAAGGCTTGCGGTGTCCTAAGAGTGACTGAGGTGTGTAGAGGACACACGTGGAGGTTCATCAGAAGCACACACTAGGCTTGTTTGGGAGAAAACCAAGAATACACCCGTGGCTAATGCAGCTTGCCCTGCTCTACAGAGATGGGTTGAACTATCATTAGGGTGTATACTTGGCCTGAATTCAGACTAAGCCTAAACTAGGCTCCCCTTACTCAGTGGAGAGACTGACTCTATACTGCCAGTCAGAGGACTGACAGTGTACCTACCTCCTTTAGGGCAGTTGTTTGTAA
The DNA here is from genome assembly GCA_013389925.1 of Aegithalos caudatus. Taxonomy (NCBI): domain Eukaryota; kingdom Metazoa; phylum Chordata; class Aves; order Passeriformes; family Aegithalidae; genus Aegithalos; species Aegithalos caudatus. The sequence continues at coordinate 55,956 of WEIU01013751.1, forward strand.
GAGAAGCAATTTCTGGCATCAACACCTATCTTAAAGTATTTCTACTCCCACACTACCCCTTCAGCTGTACCAGTATGTCTGTTGTGCAATGATGCTGCAAAATGGATCAGACAGCAGACTAGTGAAGTAAGTTTCTTTTATCTGTGAAGCCTGTCTGACTCTAAAAATACCACTGATGTGCACATGTGAGGGTGGCACATGCACAGGCAGGAATCCTGTAAGGCTGTATCCCTGCTGAAGGTTTCACTTCACGTCATCCCAGCTTCAGGTGGTTTGTGTCACATCTTCATTGGTTTGTACACAAATCTGCCTTGGCAGACCCTCACGTACCATCCCCAGATTTCCTGATTATTTAATGTATAATCACTGGTCATCTGTAAACTTCAGAGTTTAAGAGGGAGATTGTCAAAGGCTTGAAGAGCATTTGAAGCTCTGTTTTCCTCAGATCTCAGGAAACTGAGGCCTCTACACCTTTCAAAAGCAGCATTTGTTACTTGCAACACTATCTTAAGAAGAGATAGCAGGGAGGTGGTCTCTCAAGAACCATGATTCACATTACCATTGTTCACTTTGACTTCTGCAAACATGGGAATTATTTACTTGTGCCCATTATTTTGCAGGGTCTTTGCTAAGGAGTCTTGGTTTCTCGGATTGGTGAAATAAGGGATTACAATAATAAAATGGCATTTTAGGCTTGGCTGGGAATGGGAGGAATTTTCCTCTATCCCTGTCCCACCTGGATCTTTCTCCTGTGTTTAACACTGAACATCAGTTCCTTCTTTCAGAACATACCCAAAACAAACATCTGTGAATCAGTAAAGGTCTACAACAAAGGCAGTGAACCAAACCCACAGGCAATAGTTATTATTGCCCTTCAAAGAAGAAGCGAGAGAAAAGTCACAGCTTCTCCATAAGCTACCCCTAGGATGGCATACTTCAGCACAGCACCTCTCATCTATCTCATCAGGCTGATACAGATATTTCATGGTAAATCTTAGACTTTACTAATCAGATAAGCATGTCCAGGCACATAGTGCTGCGCTTATAACCACCTTCTGCAAGAAAAAAAAATTGTGTCTTCTTGTGAAGGCTGATGAGCTGTGGATTGCTATTCTATATGCTCAAGATTTACCTCCTGTCAAAACCTGTGTTGATTCTCAGTTGATTTTGATTTCAAGTACTTTGTTACAAAAACTAATCCTGCAAGCATATAGTCCTATGGGAGTCCTATGCACACCATATTCTTTTTTTTTTTTTTTTTGGAGGGGGGCTATGGAGGTGGGAAAGATTAATTAAGAAAGCAGATTATACGAGCCTAGTTTATTTACTCTTGTCCTTTCTGTAAACAGGAATGAACTTTGGCAGGGTTGGTTTTCTTGTTTCATTTCACTAGAGGCAACAAAACGTAATTTTCTTTAACAAGGGCAAATCAGAAGGAACTTATCTTCTGCTCTTGAGGGCTGAGATAGGAACAATGTTGCCTCATTCAAGTGGCTACCAGTCATTATGAAATGCATGAATAAGCAGCGACAATTAATTCACTGAGGCTGGATGAAAATATTTTTTTGGTGATAGTGTAATGTAAATCATTGTTTTACACATTCCCTTTCAATGATTTAATTCATGCCTTTCTGACCCCCGCTGTGTTATGATTCATAGATTAGTGCTCATGTGTGTAATTTAACAGAGCTGAATAACAAGCAGCACAGAGACTCAAACAAATCCTTGCATCTGATGTATTTATGATAAATTAGGAAAACATCATTAGTGCCACGCATAATGATTATGCTGATGCAAGTTCTGCATAGGTACCTGTCAAGACAAGAAGAAAAATACACAAAACGTATAATGAGCAGTAAAACAGATGTAGAAATCCAAAAGAACGGCAAGCATATAATCCATGTTGTGTACTATACCTGTATTCCAATAGATAAGCATCTGTTTTTCTTGAAGTGGTCCTTCTTCCTATCTTCTACTGCAACAGTGGCAATGGTGGTGGTGGTGGTGACAGTGGCAGTATTGTTCCCTACATGTTGGCTTGCAGGGCCATGGATCTGTGCATTGGCAGCTTCAATGGCAGCTGTCAGTGCCTTCATACTGTCCAGGCTTTCTGTGGAGTTGCTAAGTCCAGACTGACTGATGATATCACCCCTCTGTCCATGCCCATCCATGTATGCATCTTGGGCAGACTCTGTGCTGCTCTGGGCTGTGATGGAAATAAAGGGTTTGGTGGTAGTTCTTGGTGGGACTGGAGGCGGCGTCTTCTTGTAGGTGGTAATGCAGGATGACACTGGAAAAAACATAGCAGAGTTCTTGTTTTATTGATGCTGTGGGGAAAATGGATGCAAATGTGATATCAAAGCATCAATTAACATGGACAGAGCAGAGGTGAGGAGGAGGCTGTTAGCCAAAGAGGCCCCAAAAGTCTCTAAGTGCCATAGTAATGCCTTGCCTGTCAGTATCTTCTACTCCTTCCATGTGAGTGGCAGAATTGCTCGTAGGGCAAATAGGGAGAGAAAGCATCTATTTGCCAAGTTCCTCCTTAGTCTTTTTAGGATTGTTTTCCTCAATAATTTTTCTGCTAACTGTTCTAAGTCCCATGGGAACAAGTCCTTCCACCAAAACGTTTGTTCTGCTTATGGAGCCCAATCAAGATTCACAAGGATGATAAGTCTCCAACCACTTATCCCAGCTAAACTCTACTTCAAGCAGTTTTATTGCAATTGTTTTCTGTCTCTCTCCCCTGTCCTACTATATGCAGAATTTCAAATCACATTTTTCTGATGAGAGATAGATTCTCAAATTATACTTTATCAAAGTTTGTTAACACTCACCATGCTTGGACTTGTGTATTTCTTTCTATAAAATGTCTTACTTTTTGCACAGACTTCACAAATACTTTGAAATGCTTTGTAAGTTGTTATATTTAAAAGAACATTTTGCCATACTTAATTTCTCACCATAAATATAACATCAGTTCTGGAAAAAAAATCACTTAATTTTACACACGGAGTGTTATGAAGTCAATGGCCAAAACCTGTCAGTTTAGCTTGAGGTTCCCAGGTTAAAACTATTGTTCTGTATACACAGAATTTCATACAGAAAGCACTACATGGAGATTAAAACATATTCCTTTAAGGGTTAGTTGGCAACTCTGCATTACTGAAGTCCTGGAATGCTTTCAAGGGAGGAAAGAAAGTCCATTAGGAACAAAAAACAACCATGATATGCTCTATTTTTTAACAAAATAAATGCAGGCATGAACCTGTGCAAAGTTCAGACACAAACTTGTTAACATAAATTCTTATTAACAGTAATCATATGGCAAGAAATGATTCATCAGATCATTTTAATTGGCAGATGTCTATGCCACCCACATAAAAGGTAACTCTACTACAGCTGTTCTGCTCTTTGTTAGCTCTGTATCTGCTTGTCGAGCCAGAAGCCATTATGGTATTAATTTGACTAGCTCACATCCATATGCTTCATATCTCCCCATAGCTGTAGGAAGAGTTACAGTGTAAAAGGTGTTTCCAGGGCATGAAATCACACAGGATTTTTTTAAAGGACGCTAGTATAAGTTTCTGATAACATGTCTGAACCCATATTAAACATGTTGAATGCTAATGGAAAAGAAGAGTGTTTCAGGTAGTGAGGGTTTTGAAACTATGATTCACTTCTGAAGAATCAAACTGAAACCAGGGCACCTCTGAGAGAAGAGATGGCTAAAAATGGACTTGTCAAATTTTAACTCTGGGGAAGTGAATAGTTAATAGGGTTAAAGGTGTTTTATAAAGTGCTCACGACAAGGTCAATACCCGGAACTAACAGAAAGGATGACAGTTTTACAAAGGGGATTATAAATGTTGTGCTGTTTTTCATTGGTTTTGATGCTGTCAAAAAGCATTTGTTGTGACAGCACATGCAGGTAAATCAGCTGCTGTTGCTTAGCACGGTCATGTACTTCAGGACTCATGGAGAATTGTGGAGGCTGCTGCTTCAGGATACTCCCAAACACTCCTGGTAGTTCATGGTCTGGAGAATGTTTTCTGAGTTGTGGAAATGCAAACTGAAATGCAGCACGGAAGAATTCAAAGCACACACACACACATATCCAGGTAATGCTTTGGGAAGCTGGTGCCAAACTTTTCTAATAGAGGTTCGTGAGCAATGCTACTTTGCAATTCAGCAAAGTATAAATTGTACCATTTCAAATACGCTAGGAAAGGTCACTGGGGAACTTCTGGGGACACGCCAGCACCTTCAGTACAGCCCAGCATGGCACATAAGTATCATTTTTCTTACATAGCAGAGAGGGAAATGATAATGAAACACACTTGAAAAGGTGTCTTAGGTAGGAGAGAGAGCATCAGAACCAAAGAGCAAGCCTTAACAAGATGGGTCCCCAAATCACTGGGCATCCTGCGCTAGAAAGAAAGTCAAAAGCAACTGTCTATTGACAGCTACCATGCTCACTGGACACAGCAGTACAAAGACAGAATCGCCTGATTAAGCTGTCTTTCATTCTGTTGGTAAATGTACTCAATGAGGAGTATAATCCACGCCGCAATGAAAGATGTTTGCACTCAGCTAATTAAATCTGAAGTTATTCTTAAGAGGGGGAGAGAATTGACAAGTCATACGGTGAAATTGTAAAGAGAAATAGCAAAACGTTCTTTTAGCAAGTCAAAACAAATCCTCGGTTTCCCTGGAGTCACGCAGCACATACTGTACAGCCCCAGAGAAGCAGAGTGTGCAAGTCATAAAAGAACCCCAGGCACTTCATTACTGGAAATGATGTAAGCTCCTGCCGCTCCTCTGCAGAAACGAGACCAAAACAATGCCGGGGCCGCCGCCGCTGTCGGAGGCAGCTGCTCTCAACGCCGGAGCTGGCCGAGCCCTCCGAGCCGCTGAGGCACGACAATGAAAGAAAAGGCTTTCGCTGCTGAAGTCCTTCGTGTGGGCTCAAGTACCCGGCAACCTGTGTCACGGCAACCTGAAGGATCTGCGCCTCTTCAAGTGGCCACGGTACTTTGAATGCTAAGCTGCTCGAGAAACCAAACCAGTCCTCCCCAAGAAAACTGTCCAGCCCGGAGAGCCCGAGCGCTCAGTCGGTGCCGGGAGAGCACATCCATGTGGCGTTTTGCCCCTGCGGGAAAAGGAGGAAGCGCATCTCTCCAGCTCTCCTGCGGCACAGACTGCCCGGCAGGAGGAGGACTCGGAGGACACCACAGCATCACAGGACGCGAGAAAATTTTGGAGAAATCCTCACATCACACACAGGCAACTTTCAGACTATGAAAGCTAGCTTAATTCACATAAGGAAGTGAATTTAAAGGGCTGTATAAATTCCCCGATAAGTACGTTGTTGGACACAGATCAAGGAGTGAAGTTGATCTGACTGGAGAGTCAAATCAAAGCAGCCTCGTGAATGACTAAAATCGTCCCGATATGGAGTTAATCAGAAATCTCTTGTCCTGAATAGTAAAGGTACCCTCAGTTTGACACAACAAAGACTAGTTTCCACAGTTTTTTCCAGAGAGCACATGCTGCTGAAGCAGGTATACATTCCTCTCCTAGGGCATATGCAAGGTTTAATCCAGAAACTAGTTAAGTCATGCACAAGAATCCTCAGCCAGCCAAAGCACTTCGAATCAGGCTCAGTTTCCAGTGCATCAAGACCTCCAAGTTATGCTCTCCTTTTCCTTTTGATTTTTACCCTATTTCTGTGGACTGCCTTCAGGTTACAGTTTAATCCCAAATACCTGGTGAAGAAAACCACTTTCTCCAGATTAAAAAAAAAAAAANAAAAAAAAAAAAAAAAAAAAAGCCACGTTTTTTGTCTTCCTAGCCAGCATTTCCAAACAACTAGCTCATGGGACAGGAATTTGGAACAGGGAGTGTCAACCACCCAGTTCAGAAGGAAGTCTAATGATAAAAAAAATAATCCCAGATTGCATAATAATAAAGGCTTGAATTTGAATGTTTCATTGAAAGAGTACTTCAGTTGTTTAAACATGCTCACTAGGGGAGATGAGCCCTCAGGAACAAATATCAGCATGCAAACACAAATTTTTAACTGAGTGAATGGGTGCTCAGGAGAACCTCAAGCCAGATTAATATTTGTGAAGGGATCAAATTCACAATTTGAACAGTTCAAGTGATGAGACACATCAGTAATATCTTTCTAATGTGGCAGTCTTATATAAACTTGATTAACAAGAATAAATGAATGTGCAAATTTAAAATTAAGTAACATAATAGTGTTTCTTCTGAGCAAAAGCATGAACTCTACAGTTTGGAAGGAGTAACAAAGGCTACAACTTTCTCAGCACAAGAAAGATGTGGAACTGCTGGAGTGGGTCCAGAGGAGGGCCATGAAGATGATCAATTTGTTGAAGCACCTCTCCTATGAAGACAGGCTCAGAGAGCTGGGTATGTTTAGCCTGGAGAAGGCTCCGTGAAGACCTCACTGTGGCCTTCCAGTGTCTTAAGAAGGAGGGAGAGGGATTTTTTATATGAGCAGATAGTGGCAGGACAAGGGCAGTGGTTTTTAACTGAAAGAGGGCAGAGCAGATTTATGCTAAGCAGATTTATTTGTGCTTAGCAAATTTGTGCTAAGCAGAAATTTACTCAAAGGGTGGTGAGGCATGGGAGGTTGCCCAGAGAATTTATTGATGTGCCATCCCTGGAAGTGCTCAAGGCCAGGCTGGATGGGACCCTGAGTAACCTGGTCCAGTAGGTGGTGTTCCTGCCCATGGCACAGGGATTGGAATGAGAGGATCTTTAAGATCGCTTTCAACCCAAACCTTTCTATGAGTCAATGATTCTGACTTGAACACAACTAACTGTGAGGATAAAAAGCAGGAGTTCTTCTATGCTGCATAGATGGACCTCAGTCTTCTGATTTACTGTCTGTTAAATGGGTGTGTTAACAGTGGTGCCCTTGCACCTCACACAGCTGCCACACCAAACACGGGTATAGGCAGATCTCAGCAGACCTAAGCCTCAGTACTGCAGCCTCTGGGTTTAGAGGCGTGCAGTGCTGGATTTGGCTTGTTAGACTTGTACACTTAACTCCTTATTTTTTGAGGTTTGGGGGGAATGCTTGAAAGTAGGGTTTCAGATCCTGTATTGTTATTTTTACATGCAAAATATTGCTATGAGACCATGAATTATCTTAATAAAAAACGAAGCATATGGTTTCTGAGGATGTAGAGATTTACTATTACAAAACTGAAGCAAAGATTTTTATAAGAAGTTTTAAACTGCCTGAGGGAATAATACCACAGTGAGTTATGGATGTCATTATCCCAAATGAGAACTACTGAAATCTAGATACCACACCATGAGGAATTCTGCCAAGGCCATGCTTTTTCCAGACCTCCCTCACCGCCAAGCTGATACCTTATTTGATGAAAGCCTAAGCTTCACTGGCTTAGGAAATAGGCAAAACATATAACTAAAATCCTGCAGAAATTTATACAAAGTATTTAAACTATTTTTATGGCACACAATAGCACCACAGACGTAATATCCCATGGATAGTTGGAAGTTTAAAGCTGTTGCTGGTGACCATTTATAAGTCTGGACATTTTTGTTTGCAAGTAGGGTGCCTCCAGGTTCCCAGCTGGATACAGTGAAGGATCTCCTGAAGGTGAGACTAAATATGTCTCATCCTGCATCTCAAATGAATTGAGCTGGAAAATCTGCATGTGCATACCCAGTGGATGACAGGTGAATATTTCTCCAGCAGATTTTTTTTCTCCTTTTAATTTCTTCTGCTGGAAGCTGCTGATGCCAGTCAGAAGCTTAATTGCTATCCCAGGGAAGCTGAATTATTGTGCAGAGAACAGGTGAGACAGCCAAAGGTGTCTACTAAACGCAGTTTATCACTAGGATATTATCACAAAATATGGATGCACAGACAAAATCCAGGGCACGTAGGCTTCCTAGGAGACCCCTTTACTCCTTGTACTACACAGCTGCTGCTGAACTTCTCTCTCTGTAAAAATGACCAGTACATTAACAGCATATGACACAAGCAATTCAGCTCTTGTGGTCCAAAAGTCCGGAGTTTATAAACAATTGAATGTCTGGAAAAACAATTTCACATTATCTGAAAATTATTACACAGAGTGGATCACTGATGGCTTATATTTAACTCACAAAACTTGTGAACTTTACCAGCGTCAAGCAATTAGCATTTGGCTCTATTTATAGCTATATACCATACACCATATATATGGTATATAGATATAAATATATAGCTATATCTATCTATATATATATAGATAGATATACACATATATATATCATATATACCTGCTGAAATTCAGTCAGGCTGAGAGAAATCAGAAGAGAAAGAGTTCTGGCTTTGCCCCTAATCTTTGGCTAAAAACAAAATATCTGGAAAAACACCACCAAGAACTCCAAGGATAAGGATGTGAGTCTGCTCAGGACAGAGTCTCTCCTACAGATTTGAAGGTTCAAATGCTTTAGTAGAGACATGGTAGAAGGTCTCTGATACAGAATATCAATGTCTACATGCAATGAAACGTGATGAAGGAAAAGGAAAAAAAAAGCAAAACAGTATAGCAGAGTGGTCTTTCTTAGTCAGCATGTGAATGATTTACCATCTTTTCACATGTACAGCACTTTTGTCTGAGAATATTGGGGAAACACTGCTTGCTCTATTGCTTAAACTAAGTCTAGCAAACCATTCAAATGCTTTTCTGCACTTTACCAAAACTTTATGTCCCCCCATATTGAAGCAGTAATGGAAAATATGAAACCATGTAGAATTATGTAGAACCATATGAAACCATGTAAAATTACATGAAACCATGTAATTTTAGGTAAAAATAGGGTACTTAAAAATATTTTATGTTTCAGAACTTATATGTCATAAAATCATCATGGTAAGAAATTAATAAGCTTTCTGAATATCAGTACTTTAATTTTGTAAAAAGCATTTATGGAAAAAAAAGAAGACCTTGTGAAATATGCTAGTTTATCCCACTTAGATCAAGAATGTGTAACAGTAAATAAATGTAATAATATTCAGCTTAATGAAATCAGATTCTTTTCCTATATATTTTCCAGAAAGCAACTTCACTGGCACTTTGATATAACACTTTATTATGTATTACTGCAACACTCTTGAGTTCCAGAATTTGCATCTTTTCCCCTTGGCAATAATGTTAATAAAACAAAACGGGCAATTTTTTTTAAATGTGGGCTTGTGCTAACCAAATACAGACACATCTATGCAAACAGATCTTTAAGTAAAAACACAGTACAAGAACAAAACCCAAGATTTTCAGAAACACTGTTTGCAAGTATCTAGTCACCATAGTTTGAAGATGTATTTAGAAGTTCTCAAATCTCAGCCTGCTCTGAAAAACTCGTCACTTACTTTTTTGCCTACTGAGTAATGGCTGAATATGAAGACTTTGTCTAAAAGAGCACACTGCAAGTTCCTGGGGCTAATAACTCAAAAACCTGTCTCTTGTTTACATTTCTAAATTGGATTTGGATTCTTGAAAACCTCACCCAAACTGTGAATATAAAACCCAATTTCCAGACTGAATCAGTAGCTCTTTTAACATGCCAGAAGCCAGTGTGCCATAGTGGAGCTCACACATCCCACTGTGTTTGGGCATGTCACTGTAGGTGCTGTTTCTTGAAATTACCATGTAATAGTAGTAGCTGGTGCTGGCCATATTTACTACACTCTTATAGATATGCTGTCCCTTCAGGTACAGAAGGAATAGTTAATATTGGAACATTTAGGAGGTTTAAACCCTATCAAACCTGGAGAAACATCAAGGCAGATGTGTAGTCAGGACCAAGCTCACATATAAGTAATGATCTCCTGACCTTTACTGAAGCAAGTACTGTGTGATGTGCCTTCCTTCACAGCTTGCTAAGAAGAACTGCATTTTGTCCTTCCAGAGCCTGTGCTGCTAATGTCTCATCCTTTCATGGTGGCAGACTGATGATAAAGCAAGTTTATCAGTCAGTCATTTTAGGAGGAGCTTGTCACAAATTTGATTGAGAAATTGCAAGTTGAAATTGTACAGTTCTTGTCACAGAAGGTCAGACTAAAGAATAATTAGGATCCTCCCCTTCTGAATCCCTGAATCCCAGAAACCAACCTGTGAACCTACAGAAGACTTAAGCAAATAAATTCTGAGTAATCTGATCATGTACTATTTAAATTACCTAGGTATTAATGTTGCATCACTATTTTCAGGATTTTCTTTTAAGGGTTTTCTTTTAAGCTCTTCATTGCAGCTAACTTTCAAAAGGCAACACTTGGCTGGGGTATTGACATTTCAAAGTGTGATTTCCGTCTGTAAAAGATTTTCCCTCTTCCTCAGTCTGGAAAGGTACCTTCTTTGTTTGCTGCTGATGTTAGCAAGGAAACAAGTTTCTACTAGGTTTTACCCCCAGTGGTTTTCTGAATACTTAATAAACTTAAGGTAGGGTAAGCAGAATTCTGTATTATTGCACACATTGGTATCAAGCTGGTATCACAGAATTTGATTAGTGATGCATTTAAATTGGCTTAGAAATTAATTAGTTCAAATTGCTGCAAACTCACCCCTGATGTGGACATATTTAGAAGTTAATATAACTGTTAATGTCTTTTTTTTTTAAACTTAAATGTAAATGAAGGAAATAAGAATGATTCTTTTAAATAATTTATTGCAATTAACTGCATCAGTTGAATGATTTCCTTTTATGCCATGGTGTGAAAACAAGCTGTACATAGTTATCAGTTATGTAATTTCGATCCAGTAAAAACTGTATAAGTATCATTTAACCCAGTAAGAATTTGTGAAATTTAATTTTCTGGGTCATAATTAGTTTTCAGGGTTGCTGTATTTGAGTTCAATTGTGCCTGCACGTTTTCTTATTTTTATATCTGGGATTTTTTTAAAACCTACACTAAACCAGAGAACAAAATGAATAGGCATTGAGATATATNTACATACACATATAGGATAGTTATATTCATCTAGTCATTAGGAGACTGGTATACACAGCAAATACAGAAATGTAGGTACACCAGTTTTGCATGCTATTCAACCCTAAGGCTGTTCAGAAGATTTTAAGAAATCAAGAAAGTCATTGCTCTGACACAGATTATTCAAATGCATTTAATACAGCCTATATGAGGTGGGATTTACTATTTTTGTACAATAGCCACATACTTTATTAATCAAAGTACTTTATGATGCTGCTGAGTATAGGTTGGGATTCCTCAGAGCAGAAAGCACTTTGTCACCTGATCTAGCAATTAACTCAAATCTCTTTAAACTCTTAAAAACAAAGTATATGTTTAGGATTTTTTTTTTTCAGTACTGGGTGCCACCAAGGTGTTACTTCTTTGACATTGTCTCAAAAGTCAACATTTGAGTCTTGAGAATCTTGTTTTACGCTACTTGATAATAAGATTTTATTAAATAGTTTGTCTAAGAGTTAAAAGTTATTCAAATGACAGTGATGAAGAAGGGCATCAGATAGATGTTGTGAAGAAACTCTACGAGCACCAAAGACAAGAAAATAAAAGCCAATGTCAACTAAAAGAAAAATGTGATTGATAAAAACAATAGGAACAACTTTTTAGCTACTATGAAGTGCCATGAAGCACCACAAGAATTGGTTTAAACTATTTTACTGTGAATTTCAATGTAACATTACAGGGTCAAAAAATGTATGCAGGTATAACAGCACACACTGTTATTTTCATAGATAAAACCCTTATAAACATAACTGTAGAAAACCAGGTTTCAGGAAGAAAAGTATCACGTGCCTATTGAGCAAGAACATCTGTTCAGACAGGGAAGTACTGACTTGTTTTTAAGCTGCCAGTACTGCATTTTTCAGCACACTTATCACTTTTGGTGTGTTCCAATCCAAGCAGGAATGTCTAAAACAAGCAACTTATGCTCATGTATCTCCTAAAAAAATCCAAAGCAAAACCAAAAGCAAGAGCTGCTTGCTGCAGGAAGAAGGGAGGGAAGAAGGAAAATTACAGCTAAATCTGTGCTCCAGGCTGAACAGTGACTTGTCACCTGAGAGAGAGAATTATGCCCCAGCTCAAAAGTTCTACCTCTGATAAGGTTATCAGATGACCTGTGAAAAGTCACCTGTCAGGGCAGATCCTCTAGCACTGTGGGGGAAAATCCAATCCCATCTCAAATGAGTAGGAAATGTAGACAAAGTGTTTACACAAGAAATTGTACTTATCTTTGGCCTAATTTCATGTAAAGTAGCAAAACTAAGACTTGAGAATGTCAGCACATTTCTTGAATTAACTTAAAAAAAATTGAATTGTTTGGTGAACAATGCATATGAAAAATATGTTTGAAATACACTTTTGATGTTGAGAGGAATTCAAATCTACACCAAACCCTGATTTCTATCCTCCCATTTTACATTCAAATGAACAAGTTACATCCTTGCTCTGTGACAGGGCTGAGGTCACCATGAGTGACCTCATCTTTTCAGCTATTTGCTTATATTTATGACAAGGGTCCTACTTAATAATGCAACAAGTCAGCTGAAAATACCTAATGATCAGCCCAAGTGCCCTGAGCACAAAAAATAGGCACCTCATTCACAGTCATTATAGTGTACAGATGAGAGCATTTCAATAAATCTGAGCACAAAAATCACTTTTTGTTGGGAGTCCTGAGTTCGCACCCAGAAGACATTTAGATACAGAAAGATTGTAGCCCTGGCATGCATGAAAGAGGACAGACCAGTCTTGTGTGACTTTTAAGCAAGGTTTGAGTGAGACCTTGCAATTTCTTTTCACATATTTCTCAATTTATTAAAAAAAAGGGCTTTAATACAGATTCAGAGTTTGAAGGAGATATCAGACACAAACCCCCGTATCTTCCTTGAAGACACTAACTGCATGCCTGACAATAGTCTAACAGCTTTTTTCCTTTTTTTTTTTTTTTTTTTTTTTT
>WEIU01013751.1:68985-81938 GCA_013389925.1 Aegithalos caudatus
AATAAAAAAAATTCAGTCCAGTAGAGGCAGAAAATTTAAAACTTGCCATCATGGCCCTGAAACCCTGAATTTGTGCCATATCATTCTAGGCAAAAATAATGTGTTTATTTTACATAATTTCCACAAGGACAAGAAGAATTGTCACAGTATAGAACCATGAGAATAAACTGTTCTTTCTCCAAACCAGTAATTTTATTTTCCACTTACAGTTTACTTTAGCAAGAGATTTTGGAATTAGTGCTTATCATTAGCACACTCCTTTTCTCTAACCCACAGACAGAAAAAACATTTTAGCATTTCTCACCTTTATTTAAATGTAAAAAAATGAATAATGCATTTTGTAGTGACTTAGCTGAAAGATAAACCCAGAGACTCTGGGTTGGCTCAGTCAAAAGGCAGACCCAGGACACTGATTTGAGACACAAGAAGAGAAAACAAACAAACCCAAACAAATTTTGACACTTCAAATTATTTAGACCTTTTGACTCTTTAGACTACATTAAATGCTTTCTGTAGATCACAAAGCCAATAGAAAAATTTTTGCCATGCCAACAAAATGAATCCTACAAATCCATAGAATTTCACATGCACATAGCTAACACTCCAGACCTCTCAGTGGTTGAAATACAGGAAAGATCAAATTTATAACCAAGGCTCCAATTTTTGAGTTTACTCCCCAGTTTCCTGCCCCAGCCTGAAACTTCCTCTTCTTAGTCATCCCTCTAATAAGACCCTTTTATCACAGCCCCATATTACCCAGATAGACTTGGTATTTATTTTGGATTGGAAATCCATTTCTGAGACTTTACTGGGTAAACCCAAATCTCTGACTGAGGATGCTACCATAGCTTAGAGGATGTGAAAGAAAGGGGGAGAAATCAAGTCTGGATCCTCTTGTACAAACTGGTCAGTTAAATATAAATAAATAAATAAAATAAATAAACACACTAACACAAATAACTGCGAATGTTGATCAAAACCAAGGATGCCAAGCAGAGCAACTCTCAGCCTGGTTCAACTCAGGCTGTTTCGTTCATCTCTGCTTTGCTTGGAAACCTTTCTGTGACCTCAGTTACTGTTTGCACGGATGTTTGAAGAATGTCTGTCTCAACACCAGCACCTTTATCTGCCTGGTTAACATGTGGTCATTCATTATTTGTTCTCATCAAATTACAGAGTCTGAGCAGCATCACTGTCAAATGCCAATCACTGAGCACAAAAAGCAAATAATTAAAATGGACAGATGATGAATAATCCACAGACCAGGGTCTGCTTTTCCTAAACTGCCTGTTAACAAAGGAAAAACAAATACATGTGTAATAATGACGACTGTTCACAAACAGTGTGAACTGGAAAAAATATTTAAAATTCAAGATTAAAATCAGTTCCAGTGAGTAAATCAGTCAGCTCTTGTTACTAACAATATTAATATCATTTACTTTTTATCACAGGAGATGTAAGAGGATAAACAGAGTGTGCCTAGCTCTAGGTCACAGCAGCATCATCCAGGGCTGCAGTGCACCCAGCTGAGAGGATGGGCTGAGGCTAGTTGGACCCTTTCCAGAAGAGCTATTACTCTGGAATAATTATGCATTTTGGAAGTATAAACTGAATCACGACACCCCTGTTTTTTATTTGAGATTAAGGGCATCCAGATGAACAGCTATTGTGGAATAACCACAGTACTTTTGGAGAATTTCCAAAGTTAGAGAGACTTTACTGCTGAGAAGTACAGTGCATTGAGCCACCAGTCTTCTCCCACAACCTTTGTTCAGAGTCTCTCAAAAGTCAGGAAGGTCTGACTCCCTTCAGCTTTAAAGACTAAATAGGGCAAGATTCAAGATACTGTGGCTGAGTGACTTAGGTGAAGAAAACAGAAACAAAGTGTGTGCATGAACTTGTTTCTGTCTAAGTTTCTCAGGGCACAGAGTCCTCTACCTGCACAATGATTAGAAAAAGCATGAACAAATACATTTTAATAATTTCAAAGCAGCTTATTACACATACAATGTCATTCTTTTGTGTCTAAGACTGCTGTTTAATTCATGTACACCAGGAGTGAAATATGCTCAAAAAATGAAGAGGAACTTCCTTAGCAGTTTTCCTGAATTTAGCGCTTAGTCCTGTGGGTGAGTCATATTTTTCTTGTTATCCCATTCAGTTGACTTTTCTATGCATGTGTTGAATGTACTGTGTATTAACAGCCAAGTAGGCCACCACAGCAGTTTTCTTTGAGATTGGGAACCTGCTGCTTTGACCTGCTTATCAAGAGAAAAATGTCATCGCAACAGGACAAGATTGTTTTGTATTTCTCCCTATTTTCTTCTTGTAAGCAATTTTTTTAACCCCCTAGAGTCAAGTAAAAAGTCACCAGTCTATGAATATTTTTTCCTTTTTTTCTTATTTTCTAATACTTTGATATTCAAAACAATATAGAAATAATTTTCTTTACATAAAAGTTTAGAACGTGAGGTTGGAAAAGCACACCCTTAATGCTCTTTATACATGCCTATGTAGAATCCCCTCGTGTCTATTTTTAAGCACATCAAGTGGAATTTGGAATCCTATAAGGTGAAATAAAAATCTATTTATGAATAACTCTATAATGATAATGGAAAAAGTGCAAAACCTTTCAAGAGAATAAGTTCAATTATTATAATTTCAAACCTTGCCATGGGTACAGAACAGAATGGAAGTGGTCTGTTGGGCACAGAATCGCAGAGTCGTGAAGGTTGGAGAAGATCTTCAAGATCATGAAGTCCAACCTTCAACAGAATACCACTCATTAAAACCGTACCAGTAAGCGCCACGTCTGCTTGGTTTTTGAACATTCCAGGGATGGTGACTCCACCACTTCCTTAGGGAGCCTGTTCCATTGGTTAGCATGTTAAGAGTCCTTCAGGATGGAAAGCACTATTCCTTCTAATTTAAGTTAGCATTACAGGTTGTGTCCTAAGCTGCTCTGAAATGTTCCAGAGCTGTCTTTTCCTCACTTCCACTTTTACAAGTTAAAAGTAAGACTTCTAGATTATGGTATTAGCCTCACCAAGGAGACCTGAGCACACATTACTTTCCCCTCCCTTATGAATGACATGTTGTCAAAAGAAAAATTGGGTTAAAAAGGTTATATTTCAAAATTTTTAGACTGCTGTTTTCCAGTTGGTCAAGAACTGAGCTTCCCATGACCTTCCACAGCCTGCCATGTGTGAAATGCATCCTACGTGACAGTTTCGACATCAATTGCATCATTAACACATGTTCCTGACTGCACAGTGGTTTTTTGCACTTTGCCAGATGAGGCAGAGGCTCGATGAATTGTTACTGTGCACATGCAGTTTTCTAATAAAAACAATATGGCATTATTGTTCTTGGAAGCACATTTGGAAAATCTGACCCCACGCTGTGAAACGTGCATCAGGGTGACAGGTGGGCGAGGCACCGTGTGTGGGGCAAGGAAAAGGAGCCCACAAGGACAATAAATACCTGTGTGCATGTGCCTGCCTGAACACATAAATACAGCCACCCATGCATACACTACAAAGCTATGTTCATCTTCAACTCTGCCTTAGAGTTTTGCTTTTCTTCTCATCTTGCATGATGCAACAAATTTCAAGGAATACTTTTCTCCTGAGCTTCGATTTGTATCTTTGGGGTTTTTTTATGGGATGCTCCTTTTGGGTAGCATTCTCAGCTTCCTCAGCATAAGACACTGGGAGGGATTATTTGGTTTATCCACAGCTTTCATGTTAAGTCCTAAATTATCTTGAAACACTGACTATGCAGATTCAAATCCCAACACTAAATAAAAACACAGAGAACTTGAAGTAGTAAAAAGGCTAAAACCTCAAAACTAAAATGCTATGGGAAGTGAGCAGAAGAGCTTCAAAGCCTTGGCCAGTGTCCTGGGCCTTTCTAGATGAGGATGAATCTGCCCAGGTGATCTTTTCCTACAGGTAAAATAGGTAAACACCACAGGTAAAAGAGGTGAGTTTCCCCAGCATGAACTGGTTTGGATCCAAATGCAACTTAGTTCCCTGCCAGTTCTTCACAGAACAGCATATGGAGATAAATTTCAGAAATGCTTTTTCTTGAAAAGTTTTCCTTCAGCTTTAAGGTAAGTGTACACATGCATGTGCATCTATTTTTATAAAGGTGTCACTGGGACAAGAAGGGAATTATAGTTAATAGCACCAGATGTCCTACAGCTTTTTGTCAAAGACAAAACCCCTGCAGCTCAGTTGCTCACTATGGGCTAAAAAAAAAAAATAAATTCTGCTTATGAGAAAAATAATGTACATTATTTCACTGCTCATTCTAACACCAGCCCTATAATTACTGGATTCTCAACTATCTTCCACATTCCCCTTGAGCTATGAATTACAAGTTTTCAGCATATTGGATACTAATACTGTGGGATGATTAGATTACCATTTCCACAGGTTGGCAATGCAGAATAGCTCATCTAAGTATGAATATATTAATTTACTTGAAAAGAATTTTCTTTACCTTTCAGACTAATCATCTGCGTCTAACACAGGGTAAAAAGAACACAAATTATTTTCAGACTAGCTTCTCTCAGAAAATAAAATGACCTCCCTAGTTTTTACATCCTGGTGTTTAAAGGCATGCAGATGTGGGGGTTTTGTCTGGCTGCTCGGAGGAAAGCTGTTTGCAGGATGCAGATACAGACCTGTTTTCTGTTGTAGGTGGAATCCATTAGTCACTAAGGAGGCTACAGCATAATGGAAGTAGCCATTTTGTGCTCATTTTAGTGCACAGCCTTGGAGGGAAGAAACACACAAATCCATGTAATTTTTGATGTACTATTGAATAGAATATAACGACTATAAATATTTTATTAGCTGGTTATGGGTTAAAATGGTATTTTGTACAGAGTAGGTATTTCCCTTTGGAATTCATGAAAACATAACAGCTTTTAACTTGAAATAAGGACCAACATTTGAGGATATTTGTCATTTGTAGACTATTTGTTCAGTTAACATTCAATTGTATGTTCAGTAATGCTCAGATCACCAGTATGCCAAGAACTCCTGTTTCAGTGCCACTAAGCAGCTGTAACCCGTCCTAAGGGGCAGCACCTATCACAGCTCTGCTGCCAGAACTTCAGGTGAAACAGGCAGGTGAGTCCACTCTACTCTCCATTCAAATAAATAGGTAATGGATCACATGCAACACACTTCACTTTTTTTCTGGAAGCTGACACACCACAAGTGGCAGCTTCGGTGACTCACCAGCTTCACTTGCCCACTGTTGATGGGACCCTGGTTTTACTGAAATGCATTCACATCCTTGCCCTACCCCATGGGATAAAGCACAGACACGCACGTTGCCTTCCCAGCTGTTGACACCTTACAAAAGGTTTTTGGAGGATGCAAAACTCCAGAGAAATCAGTGAAAACTCAAAGGAACTTCCACCAGTGATCAGCCTTTGTGGGCCATCCCTTGTGTTTGCAAATAAAATTCCTACCACACATCTGTGGCCTGCTTGGCACTGTTCTGGCCTGTGTTTTAACATTCCGGTTTATGACTTTATTATTTTAATATGGTCTCCAGACCATCTGCAAACCACCATTGCCTTATGATATTTCTCGGCAGTGATTACATTAAAAATCTTGTTAAAAAGGCAAATCTAAACAACTTTGGAGATGCTCAAGGAGAACCACAGATTTCTTCTTGACATGCATCATTATGTAGTTAAAGAACATTTCATTAAACACAAGGATATTTATTATTCAACAGACTACACTCTGTTACATCTTAAGCTAGTCTGGAAATAAAAGAACAGAATTATTTAATTAATGATGGTTTTCAAATTACATCCAGAGAAAGAATAGCTGCATTTTCATTTTTTGTTAGCCAATATGTGGCCATGTGAACACTGCTCACAGAAATAGTACTCCCTTCTCCCTTGCTCACACACAGACATATACATTGTTCTCCTGACTTTGTCCTGACTGTTCCCGGACAGTTTTCCATTCTAACAAGCATCTAGGCAAACAAAAACATGCTTCCTGTAAGAAAAAGAAGCCCTTTACCTTGGGGTGTCCACATCTCTCTCTGTCTGTAGGACAAACACTCACTGTGTCTTCTACTGTGGCCTCTCTCCAAGCTTTCCACCCCTTCTCCAGCCCAGCCTTGCACTGCAGCCTTGCAGATGCTCTTTCTGAGCCTCACTGCCCTCCCAAAACAGGTGTGATTACAGCTGAATTCCTCCTTTCCTACAGACTCTCAGGACACCATATTTTTGCTTTGGAGTTCAATGCATTGTTTGATCATTGGCCTCTTGTGCACCTGCTGTTTTGCTTTCTATAGCAACACAGTAAATATCACCCTCTTTGTCCAGAAGGATAAAGTCCCTGTCTACTCACTGCACAGAGTATGCACAAAATGCCTGAAGTTTTCCAACATGCTGTTTATGTCCTGGTGATACTGCAGTACTGTCTGAAAATCCCAGTTATGACTTGGCTTCTGTGCACTGAGCAGTTTCAGTCTGAATTATTTCAGTTCCTTGCTGCAAAAGGAAATTCGAAACAAATACAAAGCAGACTCACACTCCATTTACCAAACATACCCAGAAAAGAAAAAGAGGAAAAATCTGGGAGAACCTGTATAAAAGGCTATAAATACCTGGAAATTACAAGCACTCTGTCAGGCAACTTATCCCACCCTCCTTATTAGGAGCTACATTTGAAGGAGATAAACTACCCTTTGGCAATGTCTGCCTCCCTCCCTTTACTGAACATCAGGCCCAGATGACTAATTTTGGATGGCCAATTAGGCAAGAGGAATCCCAATGCTAAACAACTTCAGCATGTTGCTGCACAAAGTTGTCCCTGTTTATATTTAGTCTCTTTTCTCCATTTTTGTGGAGCTTTGAGATGATAATCTGCAGACAAAAAGATACTATTCTACCCTCAGAATTTATTGGTCTCAGAGGCCTGCTTATCTTATACATAGAAGGGCTCTTCTTTGCTGTTTGCATAGTGCTGTGCAGTGGAAATCAGCAGTTTGTAGACAGCACTTTCTCAGATCAGGAGAACAAAAGCCTGTTTCTTTTCTCTCTGATTTCCTCTGAGTTCACAACAGATATTGACCTTACAGAATCGCTGCAGCACAGTGTGAATTATGTATGAAATGCAATTTCCCTGTCTGCTGTAGACAGGTTTGACTGTGCTGTTTGTAGCATTCATCGTCAGAGGGCTTGCAGTGTTCTCAGCAACACAACTAGGGCAACTGAACTCACCATAAAGAAACAATCAATATTGAATTAAAATAAAATTCTTTTTCATCACTTAAAATCCACATTCTTGAAAGCAGTCTGCTTCTCGTAACTCCTATCCCACCTCTTAACACAGTTTATGACCTTTTCATAGAATAATGGAATTATTAAGGTTAGAAAAGACCTCTGAGATCATCACTTCCAACCATCAACCCAGCACTGCCAAGTCCATCACTAAATCATATACCTAAATGCCACATCCACCATGTCTTCTGAACACTTCTAGGGATGGTGATTCCACCACTTCCTGGGTCAGCTTATTCCAATGCCTGACTACTCTTTAAGCAGAGAAATTTTTCGTAATGTCTAATATAAACCTCCCCTGACACAACTTGTGGCCACCTCCTCTTGTCTTTCCCCTTATTATCTGGGAGATGAGCCTCATTATAACCTCCTTTCAGGCACTTGTAGAGAGCAATGTCTCCCCTGAGCCTCCTTTTCCCCAGGCTAAGCAAGCCCAGCTCTCTCAGCTGCTCTTCACAACAGTTGTGCTCTAAAAGTAGGTTTCATTCACCCAAGGGTTCAACATGACCTTATAGTGAAGTGCAGTGTTAAGTAAACAGATAGCCAAAGAATAGAATAGAATAGAATAGAATAGAATAGAATAGAATAGAATAGAATAGAATAGAATAGAATATTTTGTTGGAAAGGTCCTACAAAAATCATCTAATCAAACTGCCTTATCACTTCAGGGTTAAGAAGAAGTTAAAGCAAATTATTAAGGGCATTGCCCAGATGCCTCTTAAATGCTGGCAGGGATGGGGTATCAACCATCTTCCTAGGATGCCTGGTAAAAAAACCAAACCTCAATCAAAGGATATTCAAAGGATATTCAAAAGCAGGGGCAGATGCCTCCCAGCAACAAGTCAGCAATGATTATAGCCTACCTATTCTTTTTTCCAGCAAAACTTGCTTCAGTAAAAGTCTCCTAGATGACACAAAATGAGTGATCTCAGAGAAGAGGTCCCATATAGGCAAATTATAACTTTCATGGGTAGTACAGCTTGTGCTCATTCCATGGTCAGCATGTTTCTTGTGCCCTCCAATTTGATCATCAGAGATCATCTGTGAAGTTTATGCATGTGACTCTTCTCAGAGACTAAGGCAAATCAGAAAGAACCAGCTGACTTCTCAGTGGCAACATATTAAAAAAAAATCTAATCAGAATATTTCTCTGTAGTTGGGTTATTAAGAAGGTGGAACAGAAACACATTTTACAGCAGTAATAATTTTTCCTTCCTTTTGTTACATTGACTTTTAAAGTGTGTAATCAGTGTTTCTTCCCCCTCATCCTACTTTTATTATCATCCGAGGAAATAAATGCCAGTGTAACAACGTAAAATAAATGGGAACCACTTATTAACAATATACAAAAGCTACAGAAGAGGGCTGAATTGCAGAAGCTATTGTAAGGAAATTTCAGCCAGGTGGTTTTTTTTCTCTCCTCTCCTGAAAACCTCATTAACAATGTCCAGTGTGTACACCAGGAATGTAGGCTTTGGTCCTGGATGCGTAATGGGGTAGGAGTCTAGCAGGAGCCCCTGGCAACATGGGAACAAGCATCCAGTCCCACTGCTGCTTTTCTGACACTGAAAATTTTTCGGGGGAGTACCATCTACACTCATGCTTGAGTTAGTGGCATAAGTAGAAGCAGAAAATGTACGCAAGCCACCTTTAACTGATGAGTGCGTGAGTAAATCAGGAGAGCACTCAAGTACAGCAAGGAGGTTTGCGTCAATGCTTCATCCTGCTGATGCAAGGGTTGTCCTGTAAATTGCACCCAAAAGCATGCAGAGTTGGCTTGGAATGTTTACTTCTGAAAATGAATCATAAAATGGATTATTAAAATGCACCAAATCCTCAGTTCCTTGTGGGCATGTGTAATTTGTAATCGCAGAAACTGCAGGAGCCTTCCTTTTTCCTGCTCTCAAGTAATTAAGAGTGAAACTGTTCAGCTATTCGCATGCAATGAATTCACTCTTCCCTCACTTACACTGCTATGTCCTGTTATACATTACACATCCAAGGATTACATATTTTATACACTTTTGATCTTGTGGTGGAAATAAATTTTACAAGCCAGCCAAACTTCTCTTAACCACGTATACATCTGCTCTCTCCCTGAAGCTTGCTGACAGTTAATTCCCTTCACATCTCCTGTAGCTCCACAAGGGGTACTGTTCCCAGCGCCCTTGCAAGGTTACAGCCAGCTCCCACCCCACATGACTAAATCAAAGCATTCCAAAAAACCAAAGGGACAGTCAAGTCTCTGGAATTTCAAAGCAAACATTTTCTGTATGTCTGGTGCTTCAACTCCTGCCAAGTCATTTCTCCTAGTAATCATATGTTGTGTTTAGCACACCAGCCCAGCTTCTGACTCCCTTTTCACTGACAGAGCAGAGGCTTTGATTCTAGCCTGACATACACCTGGATAAATCCACCAAGATCAACAGAACTACACAGGTATAAATTGGAAAGAAATTGATCCAGATATGTGACTGTGTACACATATGTATGTAGTGTATATGTGTACATATATATGTATGTAGGAAGTACCCACCATGATTCTTCCAGCAAATCCATAGCCCCACTGAGGAGCCATGAGCAGGAGCTTTTCTGGGAATGGGGGGGTCACTGTGGCAGGACACTAAGCAGCTTGTGATGCATAACACACTGTTGTCCTCTGAGGACCACTCAATGTTGCCCTGTATGCAGGGTGAGCTCATATGGGACATGCAATGCTGCAAGGCAGAGCTGCCAAATTTCTGCCATTTCAGACTCAGGGCCCTGTGGCTGCCATCAGGGCAGATCCCTTCACTGCAAGGGTTAAACTAGCAGGTCCAGACCCAACACTGGGCTTCACTCAGCATAATACCTAAAGACAGGTATGATTTCCCTGCTTAACTCGTACAAGAAAGAGCAGTTCTCCCTCTCTACCTCACACATGCTGGTCCCTCACACTCTTTTCCTTCTGTCTTTATTAATTCTTGCCCACTCTAAGTTTCTTTAAACTGCAATTGGTTAATGTCCCCGGGTCTGAGGGAACCCTTTGTCAGGGTGAATATCTCTCCTATTTGATGAAACAAAGAGTAGCTAAATTACCAGAGAACTGAGTAGAGATACAGTTCTTTATAGCAGAATCCCCTTTTACCAGCAACTATATTTAAGGACAATACACAATACATATGCTTAACACAATACATATGCTTACACACTCATGCTTCTGTATTTTATTTCCTGCCAAATAAGGTGCTGTATTTCTGAATATTGTGATCTCTCTTTGTGTCTCATTGGAACTTTGGACCTTAGCCTGTGCACTTGCTACTCTCGATCTCAGAGATCCCAAATGTGTAGGCACCATTTGAACTAATTTCCATCAAATTTCATTTTCTTATACTCTCTCCATGTACACGTGGCTCTTATTCACATGCAAAAGCCCTGTGCCTAACAACACACAGACAACCCTGCAGTAAATGTCAAGAGGACTGCTTCGCTCCTTAAGGTTTCCAGTGTCCCTCTCTGTGCCTTGAGCAATGTCCCACAATCTAATTTGCTTTAAAGAAGAGCCCTCAAAATACTTTTCAGGAACTTGGTTAATCTGGTATTACTCATGCTTCTAATATTACAAGGAAGACCTTGAATTACATTTAGCCAACAGGCAGCGTGTAGCTATGGACATAATTATTTCTGAGGTAAAGACCTTGAGCTGAATGTGCATATGGTTTGCATTTGTTTTTTAAGAGAAGGCCCTAATGAAGCACATTCCCTATCCCACAAGGCTTAATAGTCTACAAAAATGGTGGAGATGAAGTCTTACCATTAATAATTAAATTTTTGTTGCTACCACAGTCACAATCATTAGGCGATTATCTTTTGTCTTTGGAACTATTTGTTCAGATAGGTTTATAAACAGATCCTTGCTTTTGTGAGTCAGATACCTTAAAAATAAAAAAAGAAAAATAGCAAGATATCTTCTGTTCCAGAAGATATCAAGGACTTCTTCAAATATAATGGTTTCTGTCCCAAGCAACATTTTGGATCCATGTCTGAATTTTGTTCAGTCTTCAATGTATTTATCAACAAGCAGAAATAAATATCCATTACTTCTACTACCTTCAAAATTAGTAAGATTATTTCTGAGGAAGTATATAAACTATGAATTGATGCGAGGCCACCACTGTCAAAAAATGAATCTACGGGGATCACTTCTGTGCTTAATGAGTTGTAGTTGGTGACCCTTGCTCAGTGTGTGTGTCCTAAGTACCACCTGCACACCTCAGTGTTGTGACCTCATGCACAAGTGACCCACACAAAGGAGGCAGAGCTCAGGCACAGGTGTTTTGGGGATATTCTTCATACTGTCACCAAAGGGGAAACTATAGATGGACTTAGTGACTGCTGCTGGTCAGGCATCCTCAACAAAGGCAGCTGTTGACCTGCTGATGCTGCATCTTCCTTCAATGGAATCATCCCTAGAAAGTCTTGTTTCCTAGGATCCCAGGCAAGCCAGGGCTCACCAGTTTCTGTGCAAATGCTTGGAACACATGCAGTTTAGGCCCTGACCTTGTCTCAACACCCTTCCACCATATCCATATCAAAATCTAGCTATGAGAACTGGAAGTTTGAAGGTTTTATATTTTTCTTCTTGCCACAAGTTTTCTGACATCAGTTCTGACAACATGTTTGAGGTGCTGCTGGTTTTTGCTTTCTTTTTGCTGGCTTCTAAAACCATTTTTTTTTTTTTTTCCTTTGGAAAAGGAGAAGGATGATGGTTCTGTATTTTGGATCATAGAAGGCTGTGAGTGTGCCAGTGAAACTGCATTAAGAAGCAGCTTGGGTTAAAAATGTTTGTCATCATTAATGAACATAGTCACTTCTTTTATTATTCACAAAACTTGGAAAAATATTTTTGCTATTTTTTGTTATATGTAGCATCATTCTGTAACACCTCTTATGGAACTAGGTCAGATTTTGGCACTTATTAAGCAACTCACTTCAACTGTATCCTAGCATATTCAGTGTTGATGGTTTGTGGCTGAGCAATTTTTATCACTCCTATCTCTTATTGTTTATTTGTTAGTGGAAATTTTTGTAAAGCACCTGCAAAAACAACATGAGTATCTCAAAAATGAAAAGTTCTCTTTGAACTTCCCATGAAAAATACCTGTAAAGAGTGAAGGATACTATTCAAAGAGACTTTACATTACTTTTCAGACAAAAATTATATGGGGGGAGTTGGGTTTACAAATCCTATTGCCAGGGGAGAATTAAAAAAATGGAATGCTGTAGCACTTATTCCTAAACCAAACATTATACAAGGTGGAATTCAGCGGCAAAGTTAAATATAAAATAAATCCAACAGGATTACAGAAGGGCACGGTAACCCTGTCCCTGCAGTGACCCATGTAATAGCTCTGTGCTGGTGCTTGTGATGACATGTCAGCAATCCCACGTTAAATGTACTTTGAAGGCACATTAGCTTCTCCTCTTTGTGTGTCTGGAGGTTTCCTTCTCTCCTTTGTGAACACATTTCAGTGTCTCCTACCCTCTTCCCCTTACCCCACATTCCCTGAGGAACAGCACTACGTTGTTCTCTCATGACCTTCCTCCTCAGCTGACTGCTGCAATGAGGAAAGTATTTTGAGATACCAGC
>WEIU01013751.1:81988-190397 GCA_013389925.1 Aegithalos caudatus
CTTCTGTTTTTAGCAGAAGTTCCTTCACAGCAGCTTGTTCGAAATAGCTGCTGTGGGGAAGGGATTTTGCAGCCACATTTGCTTTAATGCTGGCAAACAGCTAACACTGTATTCCTGAGACAGGGAGGTAGAAGAGATACACTCCTAGAGCAAAAATGAGTAAGGACACAAGAAGCAGGTCTGTATGCCAGGTAAATACTCTATGGGGTGAGGAGAATCATATTTATTGAAAATCTGAATAAGAAAACCACAGGTTTCTTATTTTGAGCCCACAATTAAAACCTCCAAGTTTCAAGGCTGGCAAGGGTGAGGACAATTTTTCCATGAGAAACACAACAGATTAAGCCTGTTTTCCCCTGGATGACTTCTTTCTCACTTCAGCCCCTTCTCTCTCCATAATCTCCACCTTCCCTGTTGTTTCACCTCTCCTCAGTTTCTCCAGGTTTCTTACAGCTCACAGGAAGTGTGGCTAATTACATAATTAGGATGAAAGAGCTTTATTAAAATCTATCAGTTCATGTTAGGTGCAAATAATAAAAAAGGTACCTTTCTCTTGCATGTATAGCTACTTTCTCTGTGCATACACTTTTCATTTACACAAAACTTTTTAAACACCTGCTTTTGTTTTTCTTGCTGAGAATTAAATTTTAATAAAAGTTGTTCCTTGTGCCTCTTACACTATTCCCTTTCACAATGTGCTAACATCTGTGATTGGAAAATGGTCACAGCTGTGCCGAAATCAAGAATAGAAATTGTTATTCCTCATAGTCCCATTTGTATTGCCAAACTTAACATTTTATTAGAAAGCTCTCAAAGCTCTGCTCCTTGAATTAAATTAATATTCTTGTAATAAATCAATTGCAACTGAACTGTTTGAAACTCAAAATATAAATAGAGAGAGATTCCTTTTTAATATCTCATTATTGTTACCCCAGATTTGGAGTTGATGCTGCATACAAATGACAGTGAATAGTTTGGGATATTTTAGACCAGAGAAAATCTCGTAACCGATGAACACAAGTAAAATGTATTCTTCCAGAAGTCATGTATATGATCCCTGATTTTCTGGGGGCTTCTGGTGTGCATGGAGAAATTCCTCCTTTTTACCTTTTTTCCCCCCCTTCTTTTAATATTTTAAAATCAGAGCCTTCCAATCGCATCTCAGCTCTAAGCAAGTGAATTCAACCAGAAAATTAATGAAACTATTAAACTAACTGGCAAAAGAACTATTTTGAATTTTGTGTCAGGTATCACAGAAACAAAACACATAAAACAAGGTTAAATGAGAAATTAACACCCTCATAGTAATGAACAATTCACTTAATATTTCAGAAAAGGGAAGCTTTCAAGCCCTCACACCACTATCAAGCAGGGGCCTGTACCACCCTGGTATTACAGCCTCTTTTCTTTTTTAGGTCTGGAAAGCATAAAAGAGGAGCAATATCACTTTTGGGAGACTCTGTCTAGCACAGCTTGTGTGGGAGTTTTCTGAAAGTTTGCCCTGATAAATGATTTACCGGGACAGTAAAAAGATCAAGAAAGTGCTGAGCTGTCCTCTCAAGACAAATTACTTTCTTCACCCACTCCTTGAAATCTTTTAAAAACTTTCTGTAATGATTAATTTTCCAGAATTCTAAAAACTGTTAAGTCCAGGGCCTATGACTATCTGATATCTCTCCTGGGATAAAGACACATCATGGTCTTGAACTGAATCCTGGTGCATCCACTTGTTTACTCTGGGTATCTGCTTGTTTTACTCGTTACTTGAGTTTTCCTACAGAGTTTTGATACAAGGTTTTGATGTTTTATAATGCTGCATGTTTCACTACTAAACAAAACACAAGAGAGTGTTTTGCCCTCCTTCTTTATATTTGTTTCATCATAATTATTTGTTTCAGTCATAGTAAAGGTGAAACCAGACTCACAGGGAGGCAAGTGGGAAGATCCAATAAAGGCAGAGAACAGAGAAAATGGAGATAGAAAGAAAAGTCTACACATACTCAAGGGGCTTCACTGCTTTTCTGTGATACTGGTGCCTCACTTGGACCCATGAGGAGTTTTACAATACACACAATAAAGAAACAGTGGTAGGAGACACATGGAGGAGAACAATTAAGGACAACAATGAGAAAAAAAATTACAGGAATAATTGCACCTCGTTAGAGGTCTATAATAAACAATGATATGTATTTCTGGTGATAATGATCTTGCAATTCACTCTTTCCACTTATTCCAACTCCCCCCACAGTGCCACTACTGTCTAATATGGCATATTTATGCAAAAGATGAGTTAGAAAATTAGATTCCATTATAAAACCATCAGGTATAAAAGAGAACTATGGAAAATAACCTGTTATGCTTCTGCACCTGTCATTTCCAATGGTTTCCATCACCCACCCAAAAACATTTGACAAACATTACTGTCTCATATTCTCTTGATTTTACTGAAGGAGAAACTGAGGCAAAGAATAACTTGTATACCAAGCATCTGGGCTAGGCACCGGGCCAGCCTGCAGTTGCATGCATTAACTGTTTCTGATGTTTCTATGTAGAATATTATTAATTACTGGCAATTTGTAGTAGGCAAGCCCATATGAAGGTGTTAGCAGTGTGTGAACACAGGGAGAAGAGCTCCCCAGAGGAGCTCCCAAACACTCACAGTTTCAATAGCCATTAGAAACTCACATTGGGAACAAAGATCTTTTAAAACATTGCTCCCATACTAATCTTGATGACGGGAGATAACTAGTCAGCAAACCCAAGCTCGGGGACTGCTTACTGAGCAAGGAAAACCTCTCATCCACAGTGGGCTGTGACTGCAGGCTGGAGTGCCTCGCAGTGCTTGCAAAAGCAACTACAGAAATATTTTCAAGGCCTTTAGCAGACTCGTGCAAGGCAGCTTATCCACCTAGCACTACTGGGCTGATCAACCCACAAAACCGGGGAGGAGAAAAGGTGCTGGTGATGCAGACACTGCCAGAGGGGCACTCAAGGGTCAGGCTTTCATCCCCTATTTAGCAGTAATTTGGTATGTAAGGGCTGCATGAGCCTTTGAAGCTCAGTGCTGCTGTTTTTAAAGGCTCCCATCAACCAGGCCACAGTGTAACTGAAGCAGAAACAGCAGTGTAATAGCAGACACAGTGCTCTTTTTGCAGAGTCTGCAATTCTCTGACATGTCTGCTTGACTCTCCTTTCACGGAGGACAAACTTCCCGTCAGGAAACAGTTAACAGGGACAGCAAGGAGCAGCACTGACAAGCAACAGCTTGGGAGGAAGGCAGTCATGTATTTTAAAAGGAAAAACCACCATGAAGAAGCCCACAAAGAAGCCACACTATTTATTTTTCTGGGAGGTGAGTGGGAAAAGTTTCAAAGCATGGCTGTTATGCTATTTTGGCACAAAAAGTACTTTTCCAAATTCAAATCTTCCATCAGGCTGGCTTGGAAAATGGTATGGGATTTATAAGCGTGGCTTGTTTCTTTCAGCCTTGCCTCATCTTCCAGGTTACAGTCGCAGCTGGGAACGTATCTGGGAGAAGGGAGGAGCATGTAAGAACCAGAGTATTCCCAGTGCGTTTCCACTGGCTGGCCCTGGGATCTGCAGGTAGTAAACACAAGCACTTTCCATAAAAGGACCTTGCTTGGCAGGATACCGAGGGAAAAAAAAAGGGGCTATTGCTGAGGTGGGGAGCAAAAAGAAGTTATTTGCTGGCAGAGGAGAAAGGAACGAAGGATGCTGAAAGGGTACTGGGCAGCTGCTTTTCCGGCTGCTATGGGAGCCAAGGGAAGAGCCTTTGATCTGCTGAGCAGGCCTGGGCTTGCTGCCAGGACCTACATCCTTTCTCCAGCACTGACAGCAGGCTTCCTTGCTAGCTCCTCTCTGACTGCCCAGTCAAAAACAAGTGACGTAACTCATACAGGGACCTCACTGAGACGTTTCTATTATCGCCAGCTCTGCAGAAAACATATGCTACAGATGCCTCAATCTGAAATTATCTTCTTGTCCAAGGCAGAACAAAAAGGAGAAAAATACCATGAGGTCCTCTGGATTACATTTTGCAAAGCCTCATAAACCCCTTCTGGCATGCTGGGGTTAAGCAAACCCATTGGTTCTACAGGGGAACTACCTGCATAGCACCTTGGTCAAGCAAGCCCTCCTCCAAATGTTTATGTGCTATTATCTCTTGTGACTGGGAGATTTAAATAGGAATACAGGTTCCAGACCTAGTATAGCTTCTAGACAACTACCACAAATAATGTCATCAAGATGGCATTTACTAAAGAATGAGCTGTTTCAAAGTAATTGCCAGCAATGTTTAGTTTAGAGTGATGTGGAGATCAGCCTGCTTGATATGTGCTGTTGCCCAAGAAAGGGGAGCATGCAGGCAGCTGTGCTCCTCAGCCCTCAGACCAAAACCACCAGAGTATAAAGCATTTCCTCCAGCACCAGCATGTCTTTAGTCCTTGCTGGTGTAACATGCTATTGCCATCATTGCAGGTAAGCTCTGCTTGGACATGACCCAGGCTTACATCTTAGCCCAGAACCAGCCATAATGTGAACCTGAAGCACAGAAAGATGCTACATTCTATGAAGCACAATTGTATGCTTTTGCATGATGTAACCAAAAATTGATTTTACCTTCTTTCTAGCACACCAGCTTTTGCACAGTTTTCTTCCCTTCCTCTTGTTGCTCACCATTGCTACCAAGACTACAGCCTTGCAAGACACTGGAAGCACTGACTCAGGAGCTTGGGTGGTGCCATAAAAAATACAACAAAGCACTTCTGTTGTCTCAATAATGCTTCCACCTTGCTATCAGGTACTTGTTGCTTTGTGCTAATGCTACTTGCATGGCAGTGGCAGCTTTTCTCAGACAGGGTCCCCTGCAAGACTAGGTCTCCCCTAAGCCTTCTTTTCTCAAGGTAAAACAAACCCAGTTCTTTCCTGATATGGCAAATTTTCAAGTCCTTTGATCATCCTTGTTTCCCTTCTCTGGATGCTTTCCAGACTGTTTGCATGTTTTTATTCCATGGAGGGTTCCAGAGAACACTACCACCCTCCCTTTCCACCTGCCCTGCGGCTACCTGAGCCTTGAGTGAGCTGAAGTTTGCTCTTCTAAAGTCTAAAACCTTTGGTTTCGTACTAACCTTCAGCATGTCCAGCTGAGTCCCAAACTCCCCAAAACTGTGATCACTATAACCAAGGCTATCATTGACCAAGATATCTCAAAGCAGGTTTTCATGGTTTGTAAGTCCAGCAGTGCCTCATTCCTGCTTGGCACATCTCTCATATTTGTATGAGGAAGTAGTCCTAGGCACTCCAGCAACTTGATGGATAATGTGAGCTGCTGTATTGTTCTTCCAACAAATGTCTGGACAGCTGAGGTCACCCACATGAACGAGGTTCTATTAACCTTCCAAAGCTTGCTGAAGTGATCTGAAATGGCTTTGTTGATCGTATTGTCTTGGTTTGGAGGTCAGTAGAAGTTGACTGCTGAAATATCCCCTTAAAGATGACTTCTCTGATCTTGACCCAAGGCATTTTGTAGGGCTTTCCACAGTTGCCATGGTTGACTTCTATGCATCAGCAGTTCCCCTTGACAAAGGGCGAGACTCCTCTGGTTTTGCCCTGCCTGTCTTTTTGAAACAGCCTGTTTCCATCCATCACAATCCTCCAGTCATGTGAGCTGTCCCACCATTTTTCAGTTATTCCTATTAATAACTCTGCTCTTGATGAAACTCTTAGTCCCTGGTGCCACTTGGGGCACCAGTTTTGATCTAGGATGCTGTCTGCTGCTTTTCATGTGGACAGAACCAGCAAGGACTTTCTGCTTTTTTCTCCTCCCAGCTGCTAAGTTTTACTGAATCTTTCAGACATTGAGAAGACATTTTAAATAGAAACATATTTATGAAGTTGGGTGTATTGAGAAAGGAACAAATGACAGAATATCTGCAATTAATTTTGAAATCACTGGCTATATTTTGCCTTCTAGCACACACAATCAATATTTATAGAGGGTTTTTTGAATGTATGTACCTGAAACCCATTTTTTTTTCACTCTTGAGTCTCAAGTATGTGCAATTACTTACTAGTCTGATGTGATAACTTTTGCAATTCCTTGTAGATTTTTATTTATTTTAATTAAAAAGAAATAATTTTGATTTATTTGCATCATTGTTCTTTGAACCCATAGAGTAAAAATCCCCTTCTAAATAGTTTTGCACATTTCATAAAAACAACAGATTTTCTTCCCTAGCCTTCTGCAATTCAATTTCAGCATTTTTGCACACTTATATCAAACCCACACTGTAAAATAAAATGTCTGTCAAAAAAAGAGAACAACACCTATCAGGAAAGAAATTACGTTATCCATCTTCCAACTGCACTTTACAAAAGTTGCAGTTTCCTAAAAAGGACAACTTTGAAAAAGTAGTTGACAGTTTAATTTTTTAAGAGAACCAAACGATGAGATTTTCTACTATGTTAATACTTGAAGCTTTATTTTAAATTTGTCATCAGTAATAAACACAGGAGTGCAGAGGTGTCAGTAGCTGGGTTTACAGGAACTTAACACATAACTAGAGATAATGCTGCAGAACAACTGCAAACACTGCAGCAAGGCCCTCCTCACTCCCTGCCCACAGCTGCATAGAGGGTTAGGCTGAACATCAGCTGAAGGATCTGTT
This sequence comes from Aegithalos caudatus, assembly GCA_013389925.1. Classification (NCBI taxonomy): domain Eukaryota; kingdom Metazoa; phylum Chordata; class Aves; order Passeriformes; family Aegithalidae; genus Aegithalos; species Aegithalos caudatus. Next base: position 88,675 of record WEIU01013751.1, read on the forward strand.
AGAATTATCACATGGCACGGTATTAAAAAGCTGCAATTTGGCCCAAAGAGGTGACACAAAAAAAAAATCATTTTGTCATGACAGATTTTGCCTGCCATTGGCTTTTTGAGGTGAAGGCACACAATGACTTGTTTTTGCTTATGGCTGGGAAGCAGGTGCCCATGTCCTCCAACAGCTCTTGTCATTCACCTTCTTGATGTTGTGTCAGCAAGAATCATTTGGATCTTCCTTCTGGATCTCAGGGCCAAACAGCCCAAATTCAAAGATCAGAAGGAAGATCTAATGCCAGTAGTTCTTCATCTAATAGCTCTTCTTTCTGTCCTGTTCCTATGCCTGTGACTGGCAAATGACTCATTCACTTAAAGGGTATCACATACTTAGAGAGCTTTCTAAATTGGTACCATCCAGATCCTACTTAGCAAAGCACGCTCCTGGGACATAGAGCTGGGACTTAGCCTGCTTGAAAACCAGCTCAGGCTATAAGCTTTTGCAATCTGGTGGTAATAAAAACCAGCAGTATACCTCCTAGGCCTCTTCTTCAGCCTGTTGACAGTTCTATGTGTTTAGTATGTAACTGGCATCAGACAAAGGGAGGAAAGCCTATAGAGTCAGAAATAGAAAACACTCACTAAACCAGATGCATTGCAGCTATCATAGTTTCCACTTATTTTTGCACATCTTTAATAATTGCCAATCTGAAATGGGACTGGCTGACAGGCTGCAGTATATAACAAATATGTTTATGATTATATATGTCCCTAGCGTCCTTCCCCAAATGTACACATTTGAAAAGCCTCGTGTTTTGCAGCCTCAACCAAACATCTGCAATCATTTATGGACTAAAACAGCTTGCCATCTCAGCCTAGGCTTTTTAATGCACACTACAACTGATATCATTTTGGTATTTTGTATTTTCAAAAGAAATAAATATATTCCCAGGCAAACCACATCACAGAACTTGCCATGGTTATCAGTTCAAAGAACCTCACTGACTCAGCTGCTCGTGCTGTGTTTCATCTAGTCTTCCTGAGGTCAGGCAGGGAAATGTTAGCTCAGGAATACACATCTGTGTGTATACAAACAGCATCGTTCTTCAGTTGTTCTCTCTTTGACTGCCCCCTGAAACAATCCTCTGCAAAACACAAGACCTGTCAAGTACAGGCTTAGCCAAGGGTAGACTTTCATATGAATCCTAATACATTCTGGTGTGGGTGTGTTTTGTGTGCCATTTTAGAGATGAAGGAAAACAGACTGATGGAAATGGAGATTGTTACTGCCATCGCAGTGCCATCATGTTATTATAAAGGGGTCCCTCAAACTTATATACAAAAGCGTGTTGTGCTTACATTTTGTCTTTTCTGCAGCCAACACCAGAACTACGGTGAGAAATATACTCCCAAAGGATGGCAGAAAGTGGAAATAAGACAGGATTTAGAATGGACCACTTAAACCTTTGCTTCTCCAATTTGGCAAAAGAAGCTAGATGTAGTTTGGGCTCCCAAAGGACCCATCATGGATCCAGGCTCCAGTGAGTAACAGTGATTAATTAGACTGAACACAGCAAAGGCAAAACAGAACTGGCTCTGGGGCTGCTTCTGAGTAACCTGAACATGGTTTGAGTTAGTAACCTCATGCAAATCGATGGCTGAGGCCTATGAAAGTTTCCTGATGCAAATTCAGCTGCATAAATAAAACTAAGGTGTTGTAGTAAAGGGGATGATTGGACACTAACAGCTCAGCATTGGCAGGCATTGACTAAACAATTTGATGACTTTGATGACAGGCTAAAGATAAAGTTCCATCAAGTTCTGAAGGCATCCACTAAACTTTCTAAAGAAATATCCTTTATTGAAATTAGAGGAATAAACTGTCCAGGGGATTCAAAGGAGTGATGAATTTTTTAATATGCAAATCCTTTGGATTTACCTTGGTAAATGGCTTTGAATGTAGCTGAGATAGGGAAAATATGCTATAGCAGAAATGCAGATGTACTTCAGATGAGGTAGAAAGGCTTCAGTTTCAAACGACCACAAACATCAAATGAAGTGTCTTAATACCTTGATGTAACAACTTCAGATAGAAATGAAGGAAACATAAAAGATGTCTGTAAGAGTGATCTGGAGTTTTACTCTTTGAAATCAGTCTCTGTGTTGTCACTGGGACTACTATCCAGTGCTTCTCTTCCCTGTTTGAGGTCTGACATATGGACACACACACTGACATGACTAAATGAAGCTTTTATCATAGATTATATGTCCTCATGAAAGGGCTCCAAAAGGTGAGTGTTCTTTAAAATAAGCATTCAAAAGCACAGGTATCTAAAAATGTGTTATTAAAGGAGAGCTATAGGAGCTTTACAAGCCATATTTTCCTAAGGGCAAGCTGATCTTTTTTTACCTTGTTCTCACCATTGAAGATCCTTTTCACAGGCCCAGATCCTGAAAGATCCTAGTGAGCAACGACTCTTCATGTTACAAATGCCTCCTCTGCTGTCCCTGCAACCTGCCTGGCAGAGCCTTTTGAGCTTTAAGGTAGTATCACAGTGATTAGCTTTGAATATAAGTCATGCTTGACATTTCAGACTTTAACTGTTTATAGTGCTCTTGGGTTTACACAAATTGACAGCTCCAATGTTTGCTGTTGCACTTTTGTCTTAAGAGGTATTGTCCATGGTTTTATGTTTTGGATGATGACAACATATTGTTTGAGGTCTATAAAACAGTTTGCTTTGGATATCTGTATTTAGTGGAAGACAGTTGCTACAGCCACAAGCTCCTGTGCAGCTTCTACCCATTCCCCAACAAGCCAATGTTCTCCAGGCCAAACATCAGGATTCATCATAGAAGCTGCTGTAGAAAAAATGTTATTTCCCATCACTTCAGAGCTACAACGCTGTTGCAGAAGAAACTTGCACTACTCAGGAGCTGTGAGCAAGTCACAGAGAAATTACACACAGACGTGTTTAAAAATGTGTAATGGAAATGCCCCCAGTGAATGGGCTGTTCACAGAGGATCACTTCAGCTCCTTCCAGAGCAAGTATTAAGGACAAGATTTGATGGTAGTCATCTTCAGTGGTAGCTATTTCCCCCCCCTTCTCTCTGTTTTTTATTTCTTATTTTTTATTTTTAAATTTAAGTCCATGATCACAGCATGGATCCAGAAAACAGCTGTATTAGCAGAGTTGGAGGGAGAAAGAAACTGAAACAGGACCAGGGATACCATATGAATATATAACTTCTGAAGACAGCATGCTACCATTAAAGACTAACTTTAGGTGTACAGAGAGCCTCTGACTTTACACTGACTATGACAGCAACCCAGGGAGTTTTATTATCCCAATCTGAAGTTGGTTTTATAAGAACTTTTATTTCATATGGTAGGAAGTATCAAATTTATACTGATTTATATTGATTTTTACCTAAAAAATGAGGAGCAATGAATTACTTCGCAACCAAGGAATCATACCTTATTTTGCAGAGGTACTTATATCTTAACAGATTTGTAAAACCAAAACTACTTGAACATCTGGTCTGCATAGAGTTTCCTGAGAATTTCACCTATATAAGTTATCAAATACTTAAGTACAGTTCTCCTCCTCTACATTCAGATTGGTGAAGTTGAGGCAAGAGTGTGATTCCACTTCTCTCAGAGTTCTTTTTTACCTATCGGAAGAAAAAGGTTTACTGCCTGGATAATTCATGTATGGTTCTGTTTTAATTAATCAACAATTAAACACCCACCTCTAATAAGGCCCAGATCTTTTAAAAGATCTTGACAATGCAAGTCATCCACCCGGATGTATGAAGCGTCTTCTATGTTCGCCAGTGTAACAATGCCAAGATCCTCTTTTTGTGCTGGTGAGCTCTGTAAAGCTGACACACCTAAGAAGAGAATAGGCTCATCTCCATTAGATCTTACACACCTGCAATAAAACTGTTAGGAAAAATAGTTTTGTTGCAGAATCCTTCACGTTGGCAGCATTGTGAAAGCCAGAGGTATGCAATTTAACACCGGGCTCAGCCGGGATTTACTCTGATATTCACCAATGAAAGGGTGATTTTTACAGAATACCCTTTTGAGAATAGAAAAGAACTTTGAAGTCTTCTGCTGAAAAGACAGGTGAGCTGATCTTTGCCTCATATTCCACAGGTGACACTCAGTGTAATGGCTGTGGAAAGTTAAGCACCGTTTCAATAACAGAAACTAAAAGCAGTCAGAGCAGAAGCATTCATTACATGCACGGAAAAAGCAGACAGTGACTCTCCACTTTAGTCCTTTGTCTTGGAAGTTCAGCAGTGAATTGGAGAAGCTTTCCACCTGCCCCAGCATTGTGTGAAGTGTAATGGAATTGGGTCAGTTTGTTCACTGAAATGTTCTTCTAAAAGATACTGGCATAGATTCACCTTGGGGCTGACAGTGTGTTTTCTTTCAATCAGTTACTGCAAATTGAGCAGTTGCAAGAGCCTCTCTATGGAGAGCTCAGGAGATGCACTTTTCCTGGTCGTGGCCAGCTGAAACTTCATGAGCAGAAGGCAGCCAGACTTTCAGCAGGCATAAAATGCAGGTGCAATAGCTGCTGAGAGGGCAGCCTATTTCCAGTATGTAGATAACCCACTCTCTTCTTTCCTATCTGTGTATCCAGATTTGCTTCCATGGAAGACTAAATCAGCTGGGGAGATGGTTGTAGCCTGGTCATTTTCCACATGCAGGACTCTGAGGAACCAGGACTCTGAGAGTACGTGGACTTTATCAGTCAAGACACAGGCACTCTGACCGAGTATGGGCCTGTGTGGATGGACCAGGAGAAAAGACTCCTTCAATAAACAAGTGAAAAAGGTTACTGCTTTATTGCCTGCTCATCTGGCTCTTGACACTGAACTGAAAGGCTCTAGTATTGTGAAGAGATGTAAAAAAATTTACTGGAGGGTGAGCGGGTGTTATGCAGCAACTGCTTGGTACAAAGAAGCAGTACATTGGAATCAGCACTGAAAACTGGTGAAAAACACCAACTCTTTCAAAAATCACTAGAATTACATTTTGCAGAGTCATGTCACCCTAACATTTTTCGTTGGGTAGAAACCTTGCACTATTTACAAACACTGTGTCCTGAGGCACTCCTTTTTCCAGTAGCACAATATCTCCCTCTGGTGTTTGCCTGCTATTGTTACTGCCTCAGCCACAGCCCAGGGAAACCCTGCCAGAGGAAGGAAACGCTTTCAGATGATGTATGGACTATAAACATTCTGTCCTTAACCGATGGCATTTTACACTTTGGCCAGAAAGGCCATTACTTCCACCGGCCGGCCCCAGGGGCACTGCAGGGAACATCACTGCATCGGGAAAAGTGGAATGCTGAACTCCGTTGCTGCCGAGGGCTCATGCTGCCAAAGACTCATTTACATGCTCCCTGCATTTATTTAATTACATGAACAGTAGGCTTATTGCAATGTGTCTGGATGCTTTATTTGATGAATGCTGGAACTTACCAATCCAGTCCCGAGAGGGTTGGGATACACATAGGGATATGTCAAATGGCTGGATGATAGTTCACAGTTAATGAATTGCTCTGCTCAGCTCTTGGGACAGACAATGTAGAACTGTCATTCAGCTGCAAACATATTTACAGGAATGCTGTCACAGCTTTGAGGCTCAAATCTGACCTACAAGTAAGTTACAAGCTATGTCTGCAGGTAGAGGAAGCAAAACGAGATGCAAGAGAATTAAGCTCCTGCCCTTTGGGCTAGACCATATCGATTTATTGCCATAATAATGTTGATTGTAAGTTTTCTTAATCTAAAATCTATGAGAAAATCTAAACTTTTAGTCTTAAATATATATTGCACAAAATTTTTTAAGTACACACTCAATTTTTTTTTTTCAGATTTCAGCTGCGATCAGATGATGAAAACAAATCTCAAGACAAGATGAAAGACACTAAATGTTTGAGTTATGCATTTTGCCAAAGAGAAGAGGCTATTTTGATGGGCTGTTTAATAGAAGTTTCCTCCTGTGATCATTCAACTGGATGCTCACTCCAAACAGCCCAGAGGCTTTTTATATTTGACCTAAATGTCTGGATTTTTTCTCTTTTCTTCAGTGTATCACAGAACAGAAATCTGTAAGCTGATTATTGTTGCTTAATTCACTTCTGAATGCAAACATCTTTGCATATTTCAGACACTGCTATATAGAGCTGAAATCAGAAAAGCTAAAAGAGCTTGAGAGCTCAATCTAAATCCCAACTGTCTGGCTCCCTGGCCAATGCCTTGTATTATACAAAGTGTGTAACCATCCTACACCTTTGATGTAACACAACTCTCTTTTAATGTGCTGTAATCTCTTATTCCCTTTGTCTCTCAAATAATAATCCTCTTGCTCATGGTAATCCTCAAAATCACATATGCTCTTTAAAGCTTTTCTTTTGGAAAGTATTCACAGCCATTTTTCTGGGCACTGGCAACTAAATATTACAGAAAACCTGATTCTTCTGACTTTGACCAAGACAATCTTAATTTTTGTATTCCACGTTTACTGCTTGGCAGTAAAACTGGGTCAACAAAATGAGTAAACAGTTTCTAGTTGTCCAACAGAACCACAGTGTGCGGACTGTTTGTTTGGCCAAGGCAGAGGCACAAGATGTTTGGGAGAGTTAACAGGAAACAAGTAAAATGACATTTTTATTTGGCTTATAAAACAGAAAATGAAGTTTAGTTGTCTGGAATGATTTAAGAACATGTTCTCCTGGACTATTAAAACAATCAAGTAAAAGAAAAATTCTCATCTCCTCAGCAGTAATAATCAAGGCCCCTAGCACTGGCTCCTGGACACTTACAAACATGCTACTGGCTATTCAAAGTTTCATTACTGTTAGGTTAAATATTTTTAGATATTGCCACCTTAAATCAGAGATAGAGGTTGAGACTAGAATTACTTAATCAAATCAGCATGTTGATTTAAATGATCTAATCATGGCAAAAGGTGATGATTAAAATGGAAGACTCATCAGGTCAGATGTAAGATCCTAAATGACATAAACTGCATTAGTTGCAGGACATGATGAATATGAGCCTAAGAATTCAAAAAGAGAGATCTTTAAAAAGGTCTTAGAAAGATCTTCTTATTTCTTGGTAATTGTGCACATTGCCATAAGGAATTTGTAGCAAGCTAGGAATGCTGAGGCACAGTTTCCAATGATGCCACAGCACAATCTCCTGATCAGACCATCTCGTCTGTCCAAGTTTGCCTCACTCACTCCCCAAAAGAACATGCACAGAAATTTTTCCAGGTTTACTTTTTACAGAGATTAGGGTCTGCTGTTCTGTCAGCAAGACAGATCCTGGCTCTACTCCTGATGCTTAGGGATGTTTTACTTTTTTGCCCATGTTGCAAGGTGCTTCCCCTCATCCTGGAGCATGGGAGTTACCTATCCATAACCCCCCTGCATTCATCTGTCCTACACAGACATGTTATCCCCCCTCTCCTGAGCCATCAGAGCAGGCAGAGGGAGGGATCAGTCCTGGGCTCTGGGTCAGCTGCTGACTCACAGCAGCTGCCCCGGGGATGATGGATACAGAGACCTCAGCTGAAGAGCACAGATCTCTGGTGTCACCAGTTAGTGTTTCACTGTGCTTGTTACCTGACCTTGTCACTACATGAGCCCTAAAGTTGCTCCTGAAGTTAAGTGAAACTCTCCTTCTTGTAAAAAAAAAAAAAAAAAGGTAATTTTGCATTTCCTTCCTACAGATTATAACCTACGCCTCATGAGTCACAAACCAGAACACAAACTTCCCAATTTCGAGAGTCTGAGGAAAGGGATCTTGATGGTTTTTCAACCTAAACAGCTTTGAACTTTCGCTGTCCAGGGATGCCTCACAGATCTGCAGGTCCCTCTTTGCAGTGAACTGTGGTAGCTCCAAGAATGCTACCCAGGCTTAACAAGAACAATAAATAGTACCAATAAACACTCCAAGCTGAAGTGGGCTGCATGTGGGAATCAGGCAGTACCATTTCTAAAAGAAAGGCAGGAAATTAGGCTCTCTTATGCCATTTCAAATGTTTACAGTAAATCAGCAAAATTAATGGTTGTCTCAGATAGAAACTCCGCTCTGACTGAGAAATTCACTGTACTCCAAGCAAACTAGCCAAATATTAATTTCCTTACAGCTGTTTTTGCCATTTATTTCCTTGATTTCCCCAAACGATGTCAGCTGAATTTTCTCATGAGTGCAAACATTTGTGTTGCAAAAAATAAGAAACTCAAGAATTTAATCCATTTTTAGGAAATAAAGTTAACTTATCAACTGTAAGTGCTAATCTTCCCATCTCACATGAAATCCAGAAACTTCAGATAGATATAAAGCACTGAGGTAACTTGACTCTTTGCACAGATTTAGATTCTAAACACTGATGGCAAACACTTGTCAAAAGGAACCAGGTTTAATTTGGTGAGCAGAAAAAAAAAGTGAGGTATAACACCAAGGTTACAAGCAAGATCCCTAGGAAGATGCTGAACAAAATTTTTCATTCAATGCATATTAAAAAAGTAATCTCATCTCCTCCATTTCTCTCTCTAAGAAGAATCAAAAGTCCAGCTATCACAGGGAGCATCCTTGATTTCTTTAGTCCTCATTGAGGTGATGACAAACAACTCTAGTCTGTCAAAGTTTAATTAAGTAATCGCTTTCCCAATCTTTGTTAGCTGTATATTGATTAGACAAGCATAACCATTAGATTTTGAAATATGTTGCTTTGTTTGGTTCCTGAACTTTTAAAATTTATGCATTCACTCCTAAATCACTGCTTTAATGTTGATGGAAAAACAATTTATTGAGGTAACTATATATTAAAAAAAATTTAAAAATCTAAATTGAAATGAGGTTAAATGAACAGAAATTAAAATAGGGGCAAATTTAAAAGCAAGGTATATATGCTAATACTATGAGAAGAAGAAAACTTTAGTATTCAGATGGGAAGCTTAATGTTATGAGCACTCACAAGGCTAGAATCAGAAGGTCTAGAGTAAAATTCAAGCTCCAGTTCCCTTTTTATTTCAGTTCTTTTTCATCAGTGATACAGGACCAATAATCCTTACTTTTCTCATTTGTGGATTGTTGCAAGGATGAAAAACGCAATTTAAGTGTTGAGTACTATCATAACTAGTTTTTCAAGTGGGAATAGAATTATGAAGATATATAATAAAAGTAAAGAAATTGGGTATTTGAAGCCATAAATGCTCAACACTGAACACATCAGGAAATAGTGTGGTGAGGAAAAGAAATGAATTTTTTTTTCCTTCAGTGGCACTGAAGCAAAATTTCAGAAATAGTCGTATGAATTTTTTTGCACATATTTCTGACTATGGAGGTCCATTCTGAAAATGTTTACGGAATAATTTTTGAAAATTAATACTATCACAAGTGCCATTATCTTTTGATGTATGGGTATGGGTAGAGTCTGAGATTTTCACTTCACAGAAGCATGGTTGCATAGACAAAGAACAGGTTTATGTACCCAGTAAAATTTTGTAGTTAAGTGAATTCCAAAAAAGCTAGTGATACATGAAAAAGGAAATTACAAAGTCCTTTTGAACTATCTCTCTGTATAAAAAAAAACCACCAACTTTTCCCACCTGGAGAATTCACAGAGGACACAAATAGCATAATAGTAGAACTAACCAGAGAAGAAGAAAAAAATCTCCTTAAAATATTAAAATTAATGTCAGCAGAAGTCATCAGTCATAGTTTAAGATAACACATGACAAGCATAATTGGCTAATTATTTTTCCAGGCAGTCAGTAGAACAAGATGAATGACAAACCTTACAAGTTACAGCAATTTATCAGTTGCTTATAGAACAGTTTAGCCATATTGCCCTATAAAAGTATATGTCTGTATATCAGGCAAAGGTCTGACTCCCTTTTTTGAATAATAGACATCAGCTGTTTACCTCTTCAATGCAGTGTATTTTTAGGATTCTCTCCACTGACAAATATGGGAGTGATGCTTTGGAAACTTTGTCCCTTTAACATTTTCACTCCTTATCTCAGCAAAACTTCACAGCAGCGAGCACCTGCTTATCTGTCAAAACAATGTTACTTCATGGCCTTTGGCAAGTTTTCTTTCAGTCAAAATTAATCCTACAATTATATTTATGGCTGAAACACAAAAATTCCAACTCAGCTCATGTTCTAGGTATTTCTAAATCAATAAGAAGGCCTAAACTCCCATGTGATTTTTTGTCTAATTTCATTTGTTTAGGTTTCAGAAACAGACACTGATGTAGTTGTTCTTTCCAAAATAAAGTCATCCTAAATTTTATTCTTTTAAAAAAACCCCAACCCACACTTTACAAGCAATTAAGTAAATCTGGAATACAACATGGATAACATGAAGCAAGGTGTATGAACCTTGCTATTTGCTCTGGATGTGCCAATGCTTTTTGTGACCTGAGGATCTCTCTGTACATTATATAAGAGGATAAGACAGACCAAAGTGACAGAATTTTAAAAGTGACCCTACAACTATTAGATTTTGCATGCTGACACTCTTACCTGAATGATGCTACACCTTTCTGATTAAAATGTGGAAGAATGTTAAAGTGAACCAACAGAACATTGAAAATAAAACACCATGATACCATAAGTGTCTACTAGACAGGACTGCTGATAGAAGATGAAAAGTGGCTCAGTGAGCACTTCCAGCAGCTCCCTCAGTACCCTTGGGCGATCCCAGTCATCCCTATGGACCTGTGTGTGTCTAAGTGGTGCAGGAGGTCACTGACCATTTCCCCTTGGATTATGGGGGCTTCACGCTGCTCCCTGTTCCAGTCTTCCAGCTCAGGGCCTGGGTACCCATAGAACAACTGATCTTACACAGATGGAGACAAAGAAGGCATTAGCTACCTTGGCCTTTTCCTCATCCATGAGGATGTTTTTCTTTCCATTTCAAAGTAGCATTAAAACCTTCAGTTAAGATATGAAGGTCTATCACTATGTCAAATCATAAGCTTTTAACACCAAACACATGATTAGTGTTGTCAGATCTGTCAAAATTCAACAACTTCAGCAGATATTACATGCAGTAGCACTGACTGTTGTCAGCAGCTGGTTGGCTCTAGAGTTCCAAGCTTCCCTGTCTCCCTCTGCTCCCTGAAGTCCCTTGGGGTGACCTTCTGGGCTTTTCTTCTTCTCTAAAACACCCTGGGAGAGCTTGAGTGCAGGGCAAGCTTTCTTGATGGAGGGACAGTGAAGGGATTTAACAGGTGGCTGGTGGCTTGACTTTCTGTTTAATTGACCATCCTAATGCTGTTGAGATCAAATTATAATGTTTACAGTGTGTTATGAAACACTACTTTGGACAGGCTATTTTTCATTATTACTGAAATCAAGTAACCAAATGCAAAGGACAGCTGTGCAAGAAACATATTTTGTAGCCAACACTGTATTGTATTACACTGTACTATCAAAAGGCACTCAGTGAATGTCAGGGTCTGTAAGTTTTCACTGACTCAAGTCTTCTGAAATTGCATCTTTCCTGGATGAAGACATATTACAAGAAAAACAAAACTAAAAAAATTGAATTTCTCTTTTCAAAGAATTTCTTGTACAGTTTCTACATGCTCAACTCTCTATGGATCAAGCTTTGAAATCATAAAACCAAATATATCCCTATGTATATATAGATATAAAGGACTTATGAAAGCTTTTCATGGCAGAAATTGATAATTTCAACTTTGATACACCAGGCCCTTACAGGATTTGAAAGAAGCAGCTGCACAGAACAATTAGGCAGCTGGAGATCAACCTTCTGCAGCAATATAAAGCTCCAGTTTCTGAGCCTGCAGGGATATGCGATATCAGATTTTAAGCAGTGACGTCTTAACATGCAGAAGAGCTGTCACTGCTGTTTTCAGTTTCAAGAAGGAAATTATTTCTGGGGGTAGAGCCAAATTTAAAGAGGAAACATTCTGGGAGGGTATTAAGGTTAAAGCTGGAAGCTCTTTGAAATGGCAAACATGTTCGAAACAGCAAAGTTTAAGCCCTTCTTTTAACTGTTACTTATCACCATTTCTACCTTTCCTGAAATACTTGACTTTTAACCTTGTTTACACTGTGTTCTAGTGAATTTGTGTGTGATAAGGCTTGCAGCTCAATGTAAAAATGGTAACAGCTTATGGGATCAACTTTATTCCAGCCTTTTTTCAGTCTCTGCATTTTTAAAAATAATACCTTTTTTTATATTTGAGATTTTATTAGGATGATTGGTTAAATCTGTAGACCATTTAACACTGCACAGACAGCATACAAAAGTGCTCTACATGTACCAACAGTGGATACTGGAAAAACTGGGGGACCTGTCTGAGAACTAGTCAGGTACTATAAGATTCCCAACAGTGCATAGCTGCATTTGCATCTTCTGCCTATAAACAAACTCCATATGATGGTGGAAATGACTTAGAGTCTCATTATTAACACAAATTGTTACAAAATCCAAACATTGGAGATTGCAGGGAAAACCGCATGCAGAGGGGCATAAACTACAATTTAAACTAAATTGAAGCTGGGGAGAAATCAGAGGACAGAAGATTAGTTATGAAGTCTACATTATATATTTTTCTGCCTAATCAATATAGCCATCGATCTGCACATAATACGTAAGTTTTCCTTGAGGATGCTCTCCATATACTCCGTGTACTCAAATTGTACAAAAACCCACAGCCCTTATAAGCCTTAACTCAGCCCAATTGTCTATTTCTTCACAAAATGGCTACTAATTCAGTAGGGATTGGGTGTAGGAGGTGATCACCTCCAACATGCAAAGGAGATCTCCCTGTGACTTCAGTTCTACCTCAGCAATTAACCAACCAAGTAAGCATCTCCAGCCAGAGACCTATGAAACAAGCTCAAAGCAGGCAGACATGCTCCTGCCCATGGGAGGGAGTTGGAAGGCCCAACTGGTCTTTAAAGGTCCCTTCCAACCCAATCTGTGATTCTGTGTCACTCTGATACCTGCAGGAAATTGCTTGTTTAACACCACACAGGAGCTTTGTGTCAAATGCAGGAACAATCCAGCTCCACATGGCAGCTTTCGCCTGCCTTCCTGAGCAATTTTCACTCACAGCTTCTTCATCAAAATGTTCTCCAGTCTTATTAATTTCTATCCCATCTTGCTGAATCGCTTTGAATTTCCTGTATTTTAAAATCTGACCACTTCAGGTAAAAGTCTAGTAAAATTTATCTTTTAAAGTTTAAAAGCTCTTCTGGATCTTTTTGGGAAACTCACTATAAGGAATAGGATGAAAATGATCTACCTCAAAACATAACAGACTTGAGGTTCTTTCCCAGCTGGTCCCAATCTCCCTGTGATCATGGGGGGTCCTCTTAGAGATCAGTTTAACACTCTTCCTTGCTGTGGCTTGCCACCTAAGTCTTCTTGCCTTGTCTGTCACTGCTCTCCTAATTTTTAGTCCCAGGCTTACAAAAATGCCATTCTGTCTCCTTGTCTATCTCAAGAGCCAACAAGCAGTTTATAGGTGTCCTATGGGGTGACTACTTTGTCTTCCTGATATTCGCTCTTGCAGCTCCCCAAGAGAGTTTGCGTAGGCAAACACTTGGCCCTGGAGTTAAACATCTGTTTTCCAATTTTTCTTTTTTTTTTTTTAAACAAAGCACATCACCATGGTCTGGTACTTGAGAGTGTTTTTCCCCTCAGCAAGTGAGAAAACTTTCATTTTGGAAGAAAAATATCTTGTTGAACATGTTATGCATTATCTTTCTTTTTTAAGAAGATGACCGTGAAAGACAGCAAGTGCTTACATTCTGCTGTAGCTTTTTTACTAGGAAGCAATACTTGCTACAAACAGGACTTTAAGGGAATCAGGCATCCATACATAAAGTGAAGATCTCTGGAAGAAATTATTTGCTATTTGTTTTAAGTGATTCCCTTTGTTCCCAATGTCATCATATATGCACATGTAAAACCAGCTGTTCTCAGGCCTCACAAAAGTGATCTCTCTCTGTGTGATTTTAAAAGGCCAGAGAGCTGCAGCACTACTTAGTAGAGGTTATTGCTGATGGTAATGAAGAACAATTGGGTCAGAGAAGGAAGCAGCCACATTTCATTTTCATCACTGGTCTGCTGGAAAACTGTGACCCACATTTGCAGTTACTTCCAAGAAAGTTCTCATTTGTCCTTTTCCAGTTTGAGATGATCCTTTGTCAAAAGCAGAAGCAGGTATTCTTCAGGGAAATGTGGATTCATACCGCAACTTTCTGCCTTGGACCAATTTGTGCACTAAATTAGGGGTGGAAGTAAGGCAAGCTGTTGATGCCAGGAATATGGACAGGAAAATCCATTTAGAAATCTTTCAAGATTGAATAAAGCTGACAAATTAAAAATTCACAAAACTGAGGCAAGAAAATAAGCACTGTTAATAACAAATTTGCAAACCTCTGCACTAGAACAGGCATATTTCAAGTAGAGCACCTGTTGAAGTATTTTAATAGCCTTCAGAATCAAAAATGTAATTTCATATTCCTTGTTTCCAGGATCAGATGTCAGTCTCCTTGGAAGCAGGAGGTGCAGCCGATAACATCCGCTGTTTCACTTTCAACGGTGCTGGCTCATTGTGACTTTCCATGCATTCCACTATTCCTGTTTTTCTAAACATTGTGAGAACAGTTTTCATTTTCGCACATGAGGGGGATGATGGTATCGAGGCAGTTGCATGACTTCCAGAAAAGTGAAAGACCAAGGGCACCCTGGTGCAGCTCACGCCGTGCTGCAGTTCACACTTAGCTGAACTTCGCTCCTCGGAGCTCTCAGCTCCTCAGCACTGTCTGCAGCTGTGAAATCCAGAGCTGTGCCTTGGCTGCTGCGAGCTCCAGCGTGGCACTGTCACACATGACAGCCTGCCAGGCACTCAGGCCATGGAGGAACTAGCACTAAGCACACCTGCACGGTTTTGTTGTGATTTTACAGATATCCTCAGCTGCTCAGCTTCAAAAGACATGAGATTAATGGGCTTACTTCTGATATACAAAGAGGATTATCTAGGATATATTTATTTCAGGGCAAACTTCATTTTGGCTATGGAAACAGTTTTGCCTTCAATGTGCAGTAAGAGTTTTTAACATTTAAGTTAGGGTATACTGAAAAAAAAAAAGGGATTAACTCCTAACTTTTCAGATATCAGAACGACATTTAATTCAAACTACTGCTGTTATTGTCAACCTAATTCTTGTAAAAGGAACTGTATTTGTTTCAGACCCAGTTAAGAGTTTTGCATCTTGTACTGGAGAAGATCCTTAAGACCAATTCTGACATTAGTAAGTGGAGGGCTCCCTGAAAGCATCAAATAAGATAAATCAACACGTGCAAATGCAGTTATTAAAAAACTTGACCCTGTGCCACACAGTTCATGCATCTGAGACCTTGCTTTCGTCATAAATGTTACATTTTAAAATCTGCAACTTGGAAGAACACAATATACTGTAATTGTACTGTATTTGTAACAACTTGTTCAAGAAGAGATTTTTGTAAAAGAACTATCATGAAGTGGAACTGAGCCAGCCAGATTACTGGCAAAGCTTCCTGCTGAATATGATTAGATAAAGGGAGAATGGAGACTGGAGAAAATTGATCCTCTCAGCAGAATTTCCCATAATTATATGCAGGATGGGGAATTAGTTATTATTCTGCTGTTAAATTCCTCAAGTGGCCAGAAGAAGCATTCTTGCATGATCTGCTTTTTCAATCTAGTCCATGTAAAACAAAGATTATGTTAAGAAAAATGGAGATGCGGCTGACCAAGTTCTATGAAGCTGGTTATTTTTTCCCCTGAAGGTTAAACAGTGGAAAGGGGTATTGGGATTGCCTTACCAATCACCAAATTACCAAAGCACTTCTCCAATAGCCAGCTAACTTTTGTTTAACAGAAATTTTCATTTTACGAAGTAAAATCACTGAATTTCACACATGCAATGCACAATAGCCTCACCTCAAATGCTGTTCTGATAAGGCAACATCTTTGTAATGGTTCATTGCCAGCCTGACCTGAACTCTGCCTCCTCACATTGTTGTGGCTCAAATTCTTGTGTTTTTACTAACACAACAGGACTCCTGTGATTGCAAACTTCTGTTTATGCAAGGAACACATGGCTTGGAGCTTTCTCATTGCTGCCCTATGCAAGTGGAAATGGTGCTAGTAAGATGAAGTAAGAATTCAGAAAAGACATAGAAGATTCATTAACACAACAGGGAATAGGATATGTAGCTTAGCAAGAAGTGGGGGATTGCCCTTGATGCTACTGAGTGCAGTGAAACAGCAACAACAAATGGTGAGAGGTGGGCCCTGCTGGCCCTTGGGCCAACAGCTAAGTTTGGTGACAGAGGGACTGTGAGCCCACCTACACAAGTGGAATCCACCTCAGTGCTTCTCCTTTCCAAAAATCAAAAACAGTTACATAATTATTCAAACCAGCAACATGAAACTGAATCAGAAGAAAAGGAAACAAAAGAAAGAAGCTGTGAAAAAGGACAGCTTGTCTGAAAGATAATTATATACAGTTAAAAAGAACTAGGAAAAAAAATAACACCGGTATTGCACGCTTACAGATTAGCAATGATCTTTCTTTAAATGCAGTTTGTGCTACTTATCCCCATTTCTTCCATTTCAGAAGTTGGACACATGGTGGTTTCATAATTCATGACTGGGTGGGTGACCTTAGCTGCTCTATTTCTACAAGTCACCACGTCCAGTCTGCTGAGATGGCCTTACTATAATTCTACTAAATAAAACACGAAAAGGAAAAAAATGGAAAAGGAAATTTGATTTCCTAGTAGGGACCCAGAAAAATCTCTCAAGTTGCCAGAGCTGAAACACTGTCATCTCCACTTTCTGCTTGTAACCCATTTCCCTTCTTCAGACAGGAATGACACTTGTCTGCTGGAGCTGCCCTGTTTGTCCAGCCACACATTGGACTGGGAATTGAAAGAGAGTTCTTCTTCAAGCTAATCAGAAGGGTGCAACTGGAGGAAACCAAAAAATTAAAATATCGGCAAAATTTAGAGGAAATGACTGTTACAGCCATGGGTAATTAATATGCATGTCCACAGTGGGGAGTGTTGCACATTATGCAATAATGCTTTTAGCAGTATAAAATACAACTATATAAATTATATACATCTGAATACTCTCTGAAGAATCTGTAGTCTGACTTCTGGAGGAGTGTTGTTGGCTGACAAACTCAAAGATATCTACATTTTTCATGGGCAGCAAAAGATGAAAGATGAAAATCTATGAGATTAGATTAATTATGGACACATCATTAGTCTTCTCTAAAAGAGTATTAAAGAACGGTTGGAGAGTCACTATTTGTAAAAATCAGAATCAATGTCCTAGGAAAAACAGTGACTGACATGAGTGTCATGAGGTCATCAGATACAGTTTACCAAACAGCAGTTTTTATTGAGGAAATGAGCCATGCCATTAGCTTCACCCTGTCGCCAAACAAATCTTTATTAACTAAGCACTTCTGTGAAGCATGGCAAACAGCTCAGTCTTGATTATTGTGGGAAGTTGTCAGGGGCTGCACCAGAGAAATCGGTGTAAATACAACTCCAAGAGAAGACATGACAATTGTCTTCAACTTCAGCATATTAAAATATTAATTCAGTGGAGTTAAATAGGGAATCAGCAGTAAGAGTAAAGATGAATCAAAGTGTATGAAATAAAAAGTCTTATAAAAACACATTTCAAGTAGATAAACTGATAAGAATCATCAAAGCAGCTAAAGTATTGGTGGAAAGCAGACTGGCAGATGATGTGCATCAGGAGCACACAAGGCATTAGCAGACCTTGCTCTATAAAATTATTTAATGACATTACCACTTTTTCAATGTGAACTTATTTTCACTTAATCTAATTTGAGATTAAGATGCAACATTCCTTTTTTGATGAAAAGCCATAATTTTGTATCTTACTGCAATTTTAGGAAGATGTATGCTAATTTGGATTTTGCGAAATTTCTACAAACTGCCCCAGTTAGAAAGATACCCACTCCTTCCTGATACTTTATCAAAAAGCAAACATGCACCAGTTTTATTTTACAAGTGAAATGTTTTCCATAACAATATGAATGAGACTGATATTGCTGGCAGCTTGAATTAATAATTTCCTTGGGCTTTTTTTCTCTCTCTTAAGAAGCATATTGTCATGCTCCAATAATAATAATAATAATAATAGACTTTTCAGGAGAATAAAATCAGATGTAAAAGATGATGCCAGATGATGCTGATACAGCCAGTACACTTCAGTGTCAGAAGCTGACAATGCCTCAGGCCCCAAATTAGTTAATGTCATGTTAAAAGTGAGAAAAAGGAAGCCTAGACCAGGTGGGTATGCCTAATCCTGCACCCATGATTAATGTCACATGTTCTCAATTACCACACTTATGTTGTTTGATAACCACACCAGGGGTTTTTTTGGAAATTAGTGATGGTTAATGACAATTTCAATTACATAAGTTTTCGCTTTGATAAAAAGTACTTTGTTCTTGTGCACCTAGGCATTGGCCAGAATGCCACCCTAAAAGAGTTCCTGACACTTTTCCATGCCTGCTGGAGAGGCAGTTGTTTGAAGATGGAGTGAGGCTTCCTCTCCACATCAGCAATAGCTGGCAAAGTTATTTTTTGCCAGTTCTTCGAAAGGCATGCATGTACCAAACTTAATGTGCAGAGGAAGAGACAACAAATGGTCTGGGAGAAGTGCACATGATTGCAGTGCAAATAGAAACAGCCCCTTTAACAGAGTCATGCTACTTTGCAATGGGTGGTCTTCTTTATTGTTGTTAGCACACGTATATAAAATATTGTGGCAGTGGTCAATTCTCAACATGGTATTATGGGCAACAGGTGCAAGGCATCTTACTCCATCTTACTCTGCTGAGCATGATCTCCTTGCTAATTGTGGAGAAGGAAAGAAACAGTTGCTCATTCAGTCTCTTCCATTTACAGATGTGACAGAAACAATCCTGACATTGGGTAAATAAAAATCAGTTTCTATTGTGCCACAAATTTGCCAGCAACTAGAGGATAGGGGAAATGTAAATATTTACCTCATTGACACTTCTCAGGATCTACATTTTTTAGCAGCAAAATGGAAAATAATCTCAACCCCAAAATCTGAAAAGATTCCCTGGAAATTGTTTTGCAAGCCATGTCTGTATCATGCCCTAGAATCTTGTTGCCCGGCTTAAGATTTCAACAGCAAAACGACTATAAAAGCTTACATTTTTATCTTCCAAAAAAAAAGATAAATTGGATTCCAACAGATTCACGCTCCTGCCCCAGACTCCTCTGGTTGTAAAGGCAGTGAAAGAGAGGAGCCGGATGTTCCTGTGGCACCAGGCATGCAGAAATCATGAACTGATTCTCTGACGGTGGCATCTGAGGACACTCAGAACCTTACACAACTAGACCCTCAGTGAGCAAATTTTGCAGGAAAGGAAATATATGTCTCAGCTTTGTAACTTAACAGACAGCTCTGATCTGCAATATTGTACTTAAAATATTAAGAAATGTATCTGCAGAACAGATGGGGGAAAGCATTCCCCTTCATTTGATGAAATTCCAACACTGCTGCTGTAGTCCCAAAAATTCCCACAGCTATTCAAGTTTTCTATCCAGTGCCTATTATCTGTCATGTTCATTTTTTCCATTCACTAGTTTTGCCAGCCCTTTGAAGGCAGTAAAGGGATTCTGGACACCATTAATTTGATGACCATTTCATATCCCTCTATATCTCCTGCCAGCAGGAAAACTGGATTCTCATCACAACCAGAAAATATATTCTAAAATAAATGTCAAAACCTGACTACACTGGGAGCTCAAACAGCACCAATAAAATGTGCTAGGCACAACATCATCTCCACCTAGTCTACACATCAAGTTGTACATGATGAAGGAATAAGGAGAAGACAAAGTACTTTGGAAAAATTCAGGTTAAAAGCTCCATGCATCTGTTTCTCACCATCAACTATTCACACAGGGAAAGGTGTTACTGATTTGACTTTGCTACTCAAAATCTGTTTTTTCCCTCTGTCCTTCTCCTTCCCGTTTTATCAATTCTTCTCACCATTTTTAACTTAACCATCAAACTCTTTGCCCTTCAATGAAAGCAAGTATGTTGAATTAGGAAAAAAAAAAAAAAAAGTGCTAAGAGTAGAATCTGCTTTAATTGCTACTCATTTACAGATACACATTTTCTCCAGTGGTGCATGTCACCTGTAGGGTGGGCTATTGTATTCTATTAAATAAAAAAATGACCACCCACATGTTTCCAGGTTCAGTACCCCTTCACCCTACAGGTATTCCTCGACTATGCCACCCAAACTCACAGGACATAAGATCAACCTTTGCACTCAGTGAGAGTGTTCTCAGCTAATGTAGCAGTAAGCACCCTCCAAAAGAGAGATACACACTTATGTTCTCAGTAAGCACTGACAGAAATAGAAAAAGACTCTCAGGACTGCAGCACATATTTGAAGTCCAGAAAAGGGGACAACTGGTGATATAAATCAGATTATGGGAGGGAGCTCTTACTCATAATGCCATGTGCAATCTGTGGAAGTATGTGACACCGTAACAGATGTTGATGTGCTGCAGGCTGCAGAGTCTGTGTAGACAAGGCATGCCAGTTAAAGCATTAAACCTGCAGGTAGCACATGTGAGGTTAAACACAACTGCCTATTTTCAGTGGCTGTAAATGACACTGTACCCATCTGGGTGAACGTGATGCATCTTTCTGGCTGTAGGCAAAGTCCTAGAGGAAAATTTAGGAAGACTGAATGTTGGTGTTAGCACTGGAAATCTTAACTAATGATTCCTTTTAATTTTTTTTTTTTTTTCCTGAAAGGAGAATAAGCATTTTGGTTTATCTGTGCATTAATCTAATTCTAACATGATCTAACTCCCCCATAGCCAATCCCAAATAGGGCAAGACAAGCTTCCTTGGAAGTATGTAAGAAGATAGTAATTGATTTCACCTAGATCAGAGCATGCAGCCCTGCCAACCCCGCTATCAGAGCTTCCAACACAGATGCAATACTTCACCCTCCCTCCATCTCTCTGGAACCCTTCTTCATTTGCTTCCCCCTTTTTAAACAAAAAAGGCAAATGGTAAAATGTCACATGAGCATTTAGGGGGCTGTGTGAGATAAGACAGCGTAAGGCCATGGCACCAGGTGACAACTTGTTCTGTCACTTGGGTGCAAATTATCTGTCATGCAAAATGGAAAGCAGCAGATTTTCTCAGGACTTCCTGAGGCAGTCAGATTGAGGCTTATGGAGGAGTTGGGTTTTATTCATAGCTTGGTTATTTTGGTCTAGTAGACCCTGTTTTTTTCTGCCACAGATCTACATAATTTTATTTGATTCTTCATGAAGTTCAGAAGAAAGTTAGAAGAAATTGAGAGAAAAAAAAAAAATTCAAAACAGAAATAGCCTGCCAACATTTCTTTTGCTACCCTATTACAATATTTCTACTTCCATCAAAACCTTCCCAGGGGGATACATATCTACTTTTTATTTTAGCTAAAGACAGAATTAATTTGAAAATTATTACAGGAAAGAGAATGGTTATCAAGACACCATCATCTTGACTGTGTAGAGAAAAAAGTAGGCATCTTCCTCAACGGAACAGACAAGAGATCTGTCACAGTAGAGGGTTCTGTGGTATTATTTATTGGTTTTTTTAGCATTTTTTTTTCCATCCTCTGATAGCTTAGCTCAAATCCTTGATCAAAGCAACTAGGAATTGTTCTGCTCAGATGGCTTACTGCATTTTAAGTGGGATGCAATTTAGCACTCTCCCATCTGACCAAAGCTAAATTCAGTAAGTGAAAACAATTTCCAAAGACCAACACATCCATTTCCCCCTTGAGAGGCCAGACAAAGGTTGTGGCATTAGAACAGATTACCAACATCTGCCTACAGTATGCTTTTGATAAAAGGAACTGTTACACCCTGATGTCAGTGAGACTGTCCCTCTTTGCAAAATAGCATTAGGTGTTTTCCAGATCCCAGTATTTGAGTTGCATTGTCCTTGTTATTGAGCATTGTAAGAAGCAGTGCAGTGAGACTAGCGTAACAGCAAGAAATGAAAAGAGTAAATCACATCTCTGTGCATATTTCAGAGGTTCTGCAATTTTTTTAATGTGCAGTTTTCTTTGCTGCCACGTTTCCTTTGGGTTTGTCTGTCATATTATTAAAGAAACAAAGCAGTGTTTGTTTCAAAGAGTGGTTCATAATGTACGCACCCCATAGTCTACCACAGCTTCAAAGAGCCAATTACTGTTAGACTGTTGCATAAACACGTATTTAGGAAGCATGAAAATGTGCAATTATTTACAGTATTCAGTACCTAATACATCATATTTGAGCTCCAAAATGGGAATTACTGACATGATGAAATGTAATGGCTCCAAACAAATTGCTACTCTACAAGAGGGGCCCTGCAGAGATGTACTCATTAAACACACTTATTAAAAATTCTTAAGTTTCTTGAAATCAAAGATCACTCAGTCACTTTAAAAAGCTCATCATCACCAAGTATCTCATCTGTAACTTCCTGCAACATCCCATGGCTCAAAAGAGCTTTGTAATTATTATATCTGGGGAAAACCAAAACATTGAGGTTTGTCTTAAAGGAATGATTTGGAACTTAGTGCAGGTGAGTGGCATCACATGGCTGGAGATTGGACGGTAGCTCAAACTAAAAAGAAAAGCCTGAGTTTTTTTTACACACTGGATGTATTAATTAAGCATAGCCTCTTCAGGAAAGAGCCCTTGCTTCCCAAAAGACAACTAGTTAAAAGCACATTAGTCTATTTTAGGAAAATGGCAGGAATTATTACTCAAAATGTGATCTCATTATATAAATTGGGGCATGTCTTCAGCTACTGATTCAGCTCATTTCTGTTACTGCCATCACAAAAACATTGCAATGGAAATAATCTGGAACAAAGAAAGATTCCAGTCTTTTTGTACTTTTCCATAAAGTGAAAATTTAATTATTTGCTCTTGAGCTAAGGAATGATGTATCTCTAATTCTCAAGAGTTCTGAGTGTTAGAGCAATGACCAGTTCCTGAGAACAAAATTTTGGGATAAAAGTTATATTGCCCTCTCACAATTTACAAACGGAAAAGTACTGTGGTTTTGTTTTATTTTATATCCTGCTGCATATTCCACCCATTAGTTTGCAATTATAAGCTGGCACTGCTGTGGGGAACCTGCTTACTTGTGGCGTGATTCCAGGTATATTTCAAAGAGAGTTGGTGCCTACCTCTGTGTTCAAACCAGGTAATGCTATCCCCAAGCCCACAGCTACAACAAGTGGCTGAGTCAGAGCTGCTGAAATCACCTCAGCCTTGCCCTGCACCTGACTTTGCTCTTAGGACACCGGAGCTGGGCCAAGCTGCTGCCCCTGTCTGAGGCAGACCTGTCAATCTGCTGGCAAAGGGCAGAGTTGCCTTGCAGCAGTGAGCAGGAGAGACTGTTTGCCATAATCCATTGCTTCTTGGATTGTGGCAAAATCACTGAGGTTTCACGCTTGTTTATGGGCTCAGAAAAATGTTAATTCTCAGCTAATGAGACTTGAGGCATGCAGTGCTCAGTCAGCAGAACTACTTTTAAATTACTGTTTTGCTTGTAATGACTTCCTGTACCTTTGTTATGGTAGGTCAAGTGGCATTTTTTCTCAGCTAGGTGCTGGACATTCAGGTGCTGTTATACACAGGCATGGCTGCAGGCTCCATCAGGGCATTTCCACAAGAATGTGCACACCAGCAGGAGTGGGGTACACAATCATGGGACCAGGACTCTCTCTCTGCATTAGCACACTGGGAGGTCTCCATGAAACTGGGGTCCTGAACATCCCTACAAAAACCTCCAATAGTGGTGCATTTGATAACACACTACCTAGTCTGAAACTAAGGGAGAGTTCAAATCCAAACATGCTCTGTACACCTTTAGGGAGAACTGTGTAAATCTGAACACTGGAAATGATTATCACTTTTTGTGTGTGCAGTAAAATCAAAATAAATTAATTAATAGAAAAATGAATTTAAGCACATTCCATACAAATATATGCAAAGGGCTTCCACCAAATTTTTCATATCTATAACAAAATTAATGCAAGATTAACAAATAATGAAACATTACATTTTAAGTAACTAATCCCTGTGTCCTCTTTATTTGTGCTCCACTTGATAAGAAAGGCACTTAATAGCTCTTTGCATAGAACAATAGGGATTTCTGTTAAAGCTCTCCTTCTCTAAAATCATGCTTTTTTTCCATTTCATTTGAGCTATCAGCTCACAGGTCTGATGGCCACCTTACTCCCAGCATCTCAAAAGGCCACCAGGGTCTTACAGAGCAGCAAGCTGAGCAGCACACAGCAGTGTATCCTTGCACTGAGGGCTGCTGACTGCATGCCAGGCTTTGTCAAAGCACAGCTGGAGGTTTGAGGGAGGTGTAGTCCTGGTGAGGCCACATCTCAAGTGTGTGCCCAGCATGGCACTCCCCAGCATGAGAGACATACAGACCTTGGAAGAGTTGGTGAGGCAGGAGTACGATTTACCCATTTTCAACCTTGGAGATGGGTCCAAGTTGTTTGGACAGCTGGAGAAACTAACCAAACAAGTGCTGTCTCAACAAAATAGCAGAGCTGTTCCATGTTTCCGAAAGTGTTCACAAAATAAGACAACATATTCCTTCAAGACATTTTAAACTCACGGTTTTGAATAATTAAGATCTTTCTCACATTCTTACCTAATTATGAGCCTTAGCCCAAAAGTTTAGAAGTGTATCAAGCAAATAAAGAGTAAGAATAGTAAGTAAAGATGGAATACCAAAGGGTAATACTGTTTTTTCATTTCCTGTATTTGAAACACAATTGTAACTTTGGAGAGTGCTCTTCCAAACTATGGTTTCAGATGTGGAAAAAAATAATTAGGCCATGGCCTACAAAACAAAGTCCTTTTCTCACTCTGTGTGAATTTATCATTAAAAACCTTCATTGGCCTCATAAAAATGGTGGTTTATGGTGATGTGGAGCTTAACATTCATCAAGCTTACTACTGGGATAGACCAGAGGAAACTCCTACTAGCTACAGTCAGACACCTCGGAAATTTGAAACAATGTTCTCGCCAAGGTCAGATCCTCATTAGTAAAGGAAAACATTTTAAAGTGCTGATTTAAGCAATTTGATAGCAGATCCAAAGGCAGAACACATTTTAGGATCACTCAAGGAAAGAGAAGAAATGAACCATGTAAATTCATCAAACAGTTTTCTACAATCTTCAGATTTATTTTAAGTATCAACATCTGCATGAAGGCCGTAATGTAGTTATATTTCTTGAGACCTTCTGAGGAAATATCTTAATTTTGGTACAGATCCAGAAACCAACCTTAGCTTCAACTGGAAATAACCTGAAAACTTGCTTACTTTTTAACAGAGCAGTCTCTGAAAGGGCAGCTCTGAGGAATCCAAGTGACTTGCATCTGGCATACACTCAGCTACAGCTTCCTTATCCACAGGATTTGATTTTATTTTTGAATTCTGCCTGGCACAAGTCAGTATTTAGACTTGTTTGCATTTTATAAGCTTACTTATTTATTTATTTTTAATTGGCTAGGCAGCCCCTTAGAGATTTTCCACAAAATACCTGACTTGTCTTGATCAGATGTTCCAATGAATGGAAGGAAAATGGTTTGCTCAGCTGAAAGACTCTAATTAGCATATACTGTGGTAACTCTCTTGTCCTTCTCTAACCTGCTGGCTACACAGCACAACTTCCTTGGGATTTTTATTTATTTTGCTTTTAAGCAGAAGTGTAATATTACTGAGCATCACCAGATGGCATTGCTGCAAGTAACTCTGATATTTCTCTTCACCTAACTCTACAGAGGATAGGTGCTGAATTGCAATCTCGTGCAGAGTTTTTCCTGATCTTACTACTTGAGCTCTGTTAGAGAGATGTCATTACATATTTGTGTATTATACTATATTGTATATTTGTATGCACATGTGCTTATGCCTGAACCCTCACAATATCATAAGGTTTGTTTGCAGCAAAGGATCATGCACGGTTACATAGGGAAAGCTTAGAAACATAAATGTGGGAGAAAGATGTTCTTTGGACTACTTTAACATTTCATTGTTTCTTAATTACTGCATTCTTCAAGCTCATTGAAATGATTCACAGACTCAAAATTGTTAAAAGGCTACTTATTTAGTGACTGGATTTGTTGGCTGAAGCGCTTCAGCTACAATAGTTGCATCTGCAAATAACCTGGGACCAAATTATGTAATAACTCACAGCTCATTAAACTCCTCTGAAGAGATCAAATGACCTGGGTGTTAATTTTTAGTGCAGCCTATGGTGTATAACATATGTCAGCACTTCAGTGCTGCTCTGCCTTCCAGCCTGCACATCCCAGGGATGGGCCTAGTCAGGATGCCTCCATGAGTACCACCAACACGGAGAGAGCAAATATGAGGGTGAATGGAGCTTTTCGACTGATTAGCTTTCAAGGCACGTTGTTGTGACAGCAGTTGTGACATAGAACTTATTTATAATTCCATATAGAGTGTCAAGATTGCATTTTTCTTCCTCATTCCCAAACCCTTTATTTAAAAACAAGGATAAAGGGAGTTTGTAGCCAGGTGGGGTGTTGGGAGGGAAGGGTTAAAACTGGAAGATTTGGCAAGGATAGTTTTAGCTCAAAGTGACCTTGCAGCTGGGAATGCTAAGAATGTCAGAGTGGGAAAGAGTGTCCATTTATTATGCCTAGTGTTGTTCATCCTCTGCTGGTTTTGAGAAGTAGAATTCCTGTGTACAGACAACACACTCACAGACATGCCTGAGCCTTCTGCTGTAAGTGAGATATCATAAAAGTACAGCCTTGTGATAAATTGCATGTGTGCAAAGCCGTTTGATATCTGGGGCAGGCAGTGGGTCCCCTGTCACTGTATGCTGGGATGAACTGAGCCTAATGGAGCCTTGCCCCTGTGTGTCTCTTCACTAGGATGAACTAAGCACAACAGAGCCTGTGTCCCAGTGTGTCTGTGCTGCCCAGAGATGTTGGTGAGGCAAGGAAATAACTCTACTCTGCATTTCAGCTGTGGTTTGGTGGTTGCCATTGTTCCCTGTATGTGTTAACTCACACATGGGGATTGATCTCTTCTCCCAGGCAAACAGTGACAGGATGAGATGACTTAGTCTCAAGCTGTGCCAGGGAAGGTTTAGGTAGGAGGAACGCTGGTGAGCTTAGGATTTGCCTCCCCACTCATAGTGTAACATTTCACCCCTTTGGAGACATCAGGTTTGTGCCTCCACCTCCATTTTTACACCTGGGCTCAGTTTCATCCAGCTGCAGGCACCCCCCAGTGCAGGCTGCAGAGGCCACCAGGTGAGCAGTCACCCTTAGCTGAGCTCCGTGCCATAGCCAGTGCACAGGGCTGTGGTCAGACTGGACACATCCTCAGGGGCTGAGCCAGAGGTGCAATTCCTGATTGCAGAACCAAACCGACAACACCATGTGGCAAAAGGAAATGAAAACCTGAGGCTGCCACCACAACAGCAAGTGCTAACAGGAAACGTGTGATTTTTGTCCATAGTTCTTGCTTTATCCAGATGCCCTGGAAAGCTGTGCATCATTGCTGTAGAGGAAAAAATTTGAATCCAGTAAACTGACAGCTCTCCTGTCTTTTCTGCCATCAAACTGGCATTGTTCTGGACTTTCAGCTGTCAAAGAGATTCTCAGTATCAGCATATGATCATAGCTTTGGTATTAGTGAATTAAAAGCCATATTCTTGAGGGAATTGCTAATGTTGATGAAAGGAATCTTTCTTGGTTGAACAGGCAGAGATGCTTTAGGGGCAGGAGGACTGTTATCTTATTTGGGGATGTTAAAACCATTTTTACATCATAACTGCTCCCATGTCTCCCACAAAAGCTTTTGCAACCTCAGTGGAGATAAACCTGAGATACTGTTCTCCTTTCTTCATGTTTTCCTAGTTGTGCCATTTCCCATTTTATTGAAGCAGATATTAATAGAAACCATCAACATTGCCTTTCATATTTCTCTTCTGTAAGCCAGGCAGAGGCAACACCCAGGTAGTCAATATAGATGCTTTTGAATAGAATTAATTCACTTCTAATCTCCGTTAAACAGGTAGTGGTACATTAGTGAGGTACTGAAAGAGACAAGTTGTGTGAAATGCTACCAGTAGAAGGGAAGGGCCCTTGGAGTCCAAGAATTAGAAAATGAAAAAGGTAACTCAGTAAAATTCCCACAGCAGAAAATAGGCATCTACAGCAATCTTTAAATGCTGCCATGTATGTCCAAAGACAGCACTGAAAATAACTCCTCTGCTTCTAAACAACCTGAGTATAGAAGCAATAACCCAAGACATATACACTGGATTATGTTTTTCAATAGCACAGTTTTGTTCATATGATTTTTTAAATAAAGCCAGCTACCCAGAGAAGACATCAGGCCTCTGTGGTTGCACTACAAAAAGGGACCATAAACAAAAGATAGTTTACAGTATAGATTTTCCTCTTTCATGTCTTCCAGTGTTTTTGGCTGGCACACACAGCCAGCCTTCTCCATTTAGACACCATCATCCCCAGACATAGGCATCATTTTCCTAAGTGACAGAAACAACCTCGTACATACAGATAATAAAAAAATAGTTATTCTCTTCTGTATAATGATCACAGTTATTTTTATAAAGGAAAAGTGTTATCAAAGCCACTCTCACAGAACAGAAAACCCTCTTTGGGATTAACCCAAGCTGATCTAACAAAGATGAGTGCACACTGAAAAATCTCTGAAAACTCCCACCTTTCAGCTTTTACCTCAGAATACATTTGACACAAACTAATACAACGAGGTACCACACACCTTATGCAAATCCTGTCTTTGTGGTATGGTGCAAACCCTGTGTGTTCACAAGGGCTATTTCTATAGCAGAAATTCTGTCATGTGAATACTATTTCTTTAGTGATTTAAATGAGCACTGCTCTGCAGAATTTGTTAAAAATGCTTTGATGTTTGTGTTGCACTGCCAATATACTTCCAACTTGCTACTTTTAGAAAAATGTTTAATTTAGCTGAACGTTTTTGGTAAAAGGATTTAAAGTGTTCTTTGATGACATAAAACAATTGACAAGCGGCTTTAAAAAAGACTTACAAGGAATAAACAACTGCACCTTTGAGATAACACACAAAAGGACAAAAGTTTACAGAAAACAGAAATGAAGAAATACAGCAAAAGAACTAGTAGATACAGTGAAATACATACAATAGTCAGTATTAGTCAAGAATATGATTAGTATATGAACAGTATATGAATAGTAAATGAAGCTTGTGTAAAACAGTGGAATGGTTGCACAGAAGTCAAAAGAAAGAGGCTCTCTCTCTCATCCTGCACAGGGAAGAGCACACACATGTAATGACTCTTGCCTCTTGCTTTCCTGAATGAGAGAGGCAGACTTGGAATTTGGTTTTACGTGGTTTTTCTTCCCCTTAAGCACTATTTTGGTGGCAAAATCTGAAATTCATCATGGTTATTTCCAAAAGAAAAGCAACCTCAAACATTAAAAGGAAGGTTTGAAGTCTCATGTTTACACCAAAACATCTCCCTCTAGCAAGGCTTGAATAGTTGAGCTGCAGAAAGAATGCAACAGCAAAACGTGAACATGCATGTTTTGACCTGCAGACTGCATTTTTCTTTCTTCATCCGCACATCTTAGATGGGGCCTAGAGAGCTGGAACAGTCTTTTCAAGCCAGTAGAAACCACATCACTTATACAATCACTTCAGCTTTGTAGAAAATCTCATCAGAGATTTTGGTCACAGCCAGCAGAACTGCTAACCCAGAGCCTTCTTGTTCAGCCTTGCCAAATTGTGACTGCTCTTTTGGGGAAGATAGCGAGAGGAGGCATGACCTTGGACTTCCCCTCTATGTGCTTTTAGCTCAGAATAAATTAGCTTGGACGCAGAAGGAACTACAACTGCATCAGTCTTTGTCTCTGTGTGGTTTGCGGCTGATTAGTCTGTCCAGCTCCCTGGTGAAACATGGACTCTCTGCAGGGCTTGGCGTCTGGCAGAGAAAAGCTGGATCTGATGGAAATGCACTCGCTGTACCTTCCCTTTCTGCCCCCGCTCTGGCTTTCCCCTTGTGTTACTCACCAGTACTGCTCTGGATGGTCCTCACCGTGGTGGTTGTGCGCGGGGGAGATGAGGAGCGCAGGGACAAGCACTCATCATCCTGGGAGCAGCCCTTCTCGATGGCTCTGACATAGCTGTGGCTCCTCATGCGGAAGCAGCCGGGCATGGGCAGATCCAGCGCCTCCACCGCCTGCGACTCCAGCTCGCTGAACACCGACTCGCAGACGGATTCGAACTGACCGTTCACCTCCATCTCACTCACCTGCAGGCAGACACCAGGCAGGGTCAGGGCATCCCCTGCACGGATATTCCACAAACACTCTCCAGCTAGCTACAGGGGCACAATGGCCAACACCTGTTAGAGGATCCCTTTGCACATGATGAAAGGTAAATGGGACATCTCATAGCAGCAGTTGTGAGGGGAAAAAAATGTACAAAAAGGGAGACAGAGGCACGGCAAAGATTCGGCGGAGTTTGGGCTCTTGGCTCCTGCTCAAACTGGTGGGAGGCCCGGAGCCCTCATTGCAGCTCTTGTTTCATGTCACTCTGGGCCCACAGCAGAGATTGAATGTGATCGTTGTGATCGCTACATGTAAAACAAAAATTATCCTTTCATTGTGGGGTGAGGAAAATACCAAAAAGGGTCAGCTTAACCACAGCACATTATCAATGCAACCCACAGGCAATCACACTGATAAAAACCTGAGTGGATGGAAAGCTGGTGGGTAACAAACAGTTGGGAAGAGGAGGTACATAAGGGAAGCAGCTTTGCTGCTGGTGAAAAATGTTTGTAGAACTAAATTTCTGGCTGAGGACAGATGCAAAGGAATCCTTAGACCCTCTGTGCAGCAGACACTAGGTGGTGACAAAGACTTGCGCTCACCTTGGTTGAAGAACATTAAAAATATTCCTGCAGGTCTTAAAAATCTGGAAACCATTTACCTTGGCTTAATTAGAAATGGATGCTCATGTTTCTAAACTGAGAATTGAGCCCTGAGCTTGGCATTAAAGCACAATAATTATCACTGTAGGAAACATACAGATGGAAACCATCACTTGAGGAGTTTGTTAGTTTTCAAGCACGTACAAAGCCAAGTTAACAGGAGAAGATAAGACTATGTTAGGTTGGTAGGAAAAAGCACAAAACCATTAGAAATCTTTCCAGGAGTAATGTTACCAAGAAAAAAGTTTTGCAGAGTCTTTGTACACGTAACTGAAAAATCTCAGAGAATAAACTGCATTTTTTTTCAAAAGAAAGCTATTTTTAAATCATGGAAGAGTCGTAGGTAGTACAATAGAAAGAATAATCTTACTACAGCAGAGAATATCCAATCCTCAAGTAAATATCTCTGAATTAATGCATTTTTGAAACAAAAACAATTTGCTCATTCTGACAAATATAACCACTCCTTGGCTGACAGCTTTGTGTGTTAGGTGTGCAGCTAAACAAATAACCTGACCTAATGTTCATGTAGCTGCTTGAATTTCTGTGCTGTTTTTTCCCAGATATATCCTGACCCTCCTTTTAGAACATCAGCCCATGCCCTATGCAAAGTGCCTCACTACAAAATACACAGATGAATACTCTGAAGTGTCTAAATATAGTATGCTGCAGAATAGGAAACTACAGCTCCATATTGAATGGCACATGTTATGGCCACAGATGAAGTCCTGGTGTCACTGATGTCATGCACTTTTTTTGATACTGTAATGACTTGATGTGCCAGTCATAAGGGATCAGTATCTGGCACCACAAATCCTGCCTGCTGCAGTTCTGGATACGCTGGACTAGTGTAAGGAAGTTCTTTTGTCCAAGTGATTTACCCAAATGATCCACTTAAGCTAATGAGAAAAATCATACCAAGGAGCTAGAGGATGTAGCAGATGAACTACTGGCCCTCTGCCCTGTGGTGTGCTGGCACTTTTGCACTTCTTTCAGATCTGTTCCCTCTGAACTCAACTGTATGAACATTCTGAATGAAAGGACAGGCTATTTTATACCATTAAAACACATAAACTGAATCTGTCACAGTGGATTTAGTTTTTCTTCTTGTTTAGGAGCATGAAGATCTCTTACAGGATTTCAAGGCAAAAATACAGTCAGTATTTGTACTATTTAGGTGAAAAGTTTGGAGGTACACAAAGTAAAGAATGTATAAAATAGCATAAAGAAACTAAAATCTCTATTAAAATTGGAATACAAACTATTAACAGCCTAATTTTAGTTTTGCCTATCACTCAGCATATGAACTTTTTTTTTTGAGGCATTCAAAAATTTTCCATTGGCGGTCCTAAGCGCAAGATCCTTAAGAACCCTGTTTAATGACAGTGTTGGTGAGCACCACTTAAAGCAAAATCCAGTTTCTCCTATTGCAATCAGTGTCCAGCTTGACCTCTGCTCCCCAGGCTGCCCCATGTGCACGTCACCCACCTGGCTGATGGTGCTCATGGCCCTCATGTAGCTCTCGTTGCGGGAGCGGAACTTGGGGGACGTCAGCAGCCCTGCAGGGTCCAGGCTGTCCAGGCTCCTGTTGATGGAGACTTCGCTCACTGCCCTCAGGTAACTGTGGCTCCGGATCTGAAGCTTTGGCGAGTGTTCACTGGATATCCTGGGAGTTTTGGGTGGGGGAAAAAGAAAAAGAAAGAAAAAAGATATTCCATCAAATCCAAATGGCCTCACCAGGAGTGAGAGTAACCAGATGTTTTTCACTGGAACAGCATGACTTGAACAAGTCACGACACAGCCCTTGTATATTTATAAAATAAAGGCAATGTCAGTACTTTTATTTGGATTACCCCACCCTTTTATTTGGTGGAAGGAAGAGAAAGGGATGGAAAGGATTTTCTTTTCATTTTTCGGAAACCATGTCTAAGCATAATGACAAAATCACTTTCATTTTCTTTACTGACAGCAGAATGGAAAAATTTTATACTGTACTGACAATGACAGCATCCAGCTCTGGCAACCCCTCCACTATGTGGGACTTTTGAAGTGACAACACTGAAATGACTTCACGAGTTGATTTTAAAAGAGCAAGAGGAGCCCATTGAGA
Organism: Aegithalos caudatus; assembly: GCA_013389925.1. Lineage (NCBI taxonomy): Eukaryota > Metazoa > Chordata > Aves > Passeriformes > Aegithalidae > Aegithalos > Aegithalos caudatus. The sequence continues at coordinate 121,971 of WEIU01013751.1, forward strand.
TGAGCAGCAGAGAAAGCCCTGTGGCCTTACAGTGATGAATGCAGCATCCATCAAAACCAGCTGGAGAGGCAGGTAAAGGAAGAAGAGGCCTGATAGTTCAATCAGCTGGATGATCCTAAATTTATCAACTGAACATCCACATCTTGAAATGCTGCTGGTGATGTGTCTCTGATACGTTCTCATGTATGTACTCATGAAATGGGACCGTTTCTCATGGGGCTTTCAAGGGTGTACAGGCCAGCAGGGCAGGCAGATCATATAAACCATGCAAAATGCACTCACAGTATTCCTTAACCTTGGAAATCATTCCAACAGCACAGATCACCTGATAAGGTTTGATATGCTTTAAATTTTATTTTAGACCTGGCTTAAGCTGTGACTTGACAAAATGTATGCTAGGGAAGTAGCTTTACACAATGATGCCAAATTAGGAGTGTAAAAGTAATTTTTTGTGTTTCTGAAGTGATAACTTTGCCTAGGTTTTCAATACAAGTGACAGGTGAGATGTACAAGTAATCAAAAGCAAACAACACTCCCATCCCACCCCCCCGCCTTTCCCCAGGGAATTCGTACTTCTACTGTATTCCTGCCATATTGTTCTAAGAGTCATCTAGAAACAATTCTCCACCTGTGAGATGTTTTATCCTCCGAATGTGCTGGCTAAGTGCTGTCTTCACAGTCTGAGGCATCCTATAAAGATGTGAGTCACAAAAAGTGTGTGAAATACACTTGCATGAAATACAAATAATTTGGGGGATATGTCTTTTGAAAGAACTCATCAATGAATAAATTATGAGCCTTCGATCCTTTTTTTGATTTTTAAATATTCTTCATCTATCACAAAGCACACTAATTAAAATATTAACTAAATTTTCTATTTTAAAATATAAATCTCACAGAGATGTTTACAGGTATATGAAAGAAAAATCTGTAATCTAATTACAGGCTTAATCTTTGTCTCCTAGTCTTTAGAAATACATGCACAGCTGACCTGAAAGAAGAGAATCCATTTTATGTCTAATTCCTGAAGCATTTGCCGATATTTCATATTCAAGTATCTAATGATGGTAATTAGTATCAGCAATTTCCCAGTGGCATGCACAATTCTGGTAATTGTCAATGCATTTTGGGAGGACGATTCCAACGTGTAATTGCTCACCTAAGGAATTTAGAAACTGGGTTTGTTTCTGAATGGTCCAATACTGTAATAAAATCTTGGCTGTCTCTACAATACCATAGTCTCTGGCTGCTAATTACCTGCCTAATAAAAATATGTAAACTTATGTTAATTACCCAATAGTCCTGTCATGAGATGAAGAGGAAGCCTTTGCCATTTTCACTGTGTATACAGTGCAATACAGCAGCCATTTCCGTACTCTTTGACTCCTTACACCACTTGATTCCACATGACAAAACCTGAAGGTTTTTTGACATCACAAGAAGTGGTGCTCCAAACAACTCAAAAAAAGGCAGAAAAAGTGGTGAAAAGTCAACTGTTAGTAATGGTTACATTTGCTTACAGGATTTTGGTAACTAACACTAACCATGTAACTCTTTGAAAAAATTTATTTTGTTTGTTATTGGATTAAAAAGCAAGTAGAATGAATAATTCAGCAGACATAATTTTTCTGATGCATGTGAGCTACTTCACCATGCTGCAGATCTGCAAACTGATCAGCATCGCCTAAAATCCATTTCCTAGATTGGTTCAAAATGTATTTTATGATTATGATGTGAACAGTTTGCTGCCAATATGTGACATGCAAAATTCAAATAAGCTTGATTAGCTGCCAGTTAATCAAATATGTCACCTGGGGCTTGTTGCTGCCCACTGATTAGCTGAGCTTTCAAGAAGGCTGCAGCACATCACAAGATTCAATGCACAGATATTGCCAGACAGAATTCTCCAAGTGCTGAGGCACATGCCTTTTAAAGAGTGGAACCAATAGAACAAGATGCAAGTATCCACAGCACAAAGATTTTGTTGTGGCAGCCAGAGTAAAGAACATGTAAAATACTCCTGGAAGTGTCATGGAAAGCCACCACAAACAGTACAGAAATTAATTTTCTGTATGCATTAGAGTTGAATATTATTTTCCCAACTCTGCTCGAAACAAAGGAATTCCTCATAAAAGTAGATGTTCCCCTTTTATTTCAGATGTGGGTTCTCAGCACGGCTGCCTTTGTTTTGTATTCCTTCCTCACTATGCAGCTAGCCAGTTTGAAACAAATCCAGAACCGTATTTTACAGGTGGCTACTTCTCTTAATCTGTGCACACCTCCCATCTCCTGTATAAACCAAAGGAGGTTTGGTTTGGCTGCTGTTGAAGGAGGTGGCTCCTTGCTTACTGATTGCTACAATCTCTGTTTCATTAGATGCAGTGGTGCGGGAAAAAAAGGGAAATAAAAAGGATTTAAACATAGAGAAAGAAACATTGAAGGCTTGCATTTATAATGATTACTGCTGCTTTTATAGCTGTGTAATAAATCGTCACTATGTCCTACAGTAAAGTTTAATGAACAGCTGAAATGCCACTGGAAATTTTGATAATATGCCACTTAGGAATAAATCTGACTATGTATGATGTGCAAGATCTAAATGTAGAATTAATTTTCTTGGAGTTACTATTACCAGGAATGTGTAAATGAAAAGACCTTTTTCTTCCTTGGGGTTCAAGTCCATCTCTTATTTATCCTGCATTACCTAAATTTCTGTTTGTGCCATTGCAATTTTCACAAAAAGTACAACATGCCAGGGACTAAGATTTTGGGACAGCTCTTTTGGCCAGTACAAAATGGTCTTTTGGCCCCACTCATTGCACTGGATGTACTAACTGGCAGAAGTGGGATGTGAATTATTTAGGTTCTTAAGCTCCTCAAGCATGCTCCATCATTTCTGCACTGAACTCACAAGTGGTATGTCCTCCTGCTGGCTGCATCAAGCTTTTTCCCCACACTGCTGTCCTGCCCCAGGCCTCACCCCAGAGGATGGGAGCATAGCCACAACAGCATCACACTGATACCACACAGGGTGGGAGGTGCAGCACTACTGGATGTGCTTCCCAAAAACCACAGCAAGAGGCACCAGGAGGACATGAGGGCTTTGTGCTGCTGCTGCTCTGCTGATTGCTGTTGTGGGCTTCCCAAGGGGCTTAACAAGGGAAGGGGCCAGCCCTGAGCTGAAGTGGGTGGAAATGGAGTCTGCAGAGTCCTAGCAGATAAATAAATACTCCCCTGGGTAGAGGAAGGCAAGTGCCTCTGATACACACTGTGCCTCAGAGAAGATCAAGGTACTCCCCCAAAGAGGTCAAAATACTACATAAATTCCAGGAGAAGCTCTGAGAGGCTGAGGAGAATGTTAATTTAATCAGAAAACATGTTCTAGTGAAGCATCTGAACCAGAAGATCATGTAGGAGTATAAAGGAAATCTTTGCAAACTCCACTAAGATTTCTGCTCTGTACATTTCAAATACACTCAGGCCTATTCTCCTCTTTTCATTCAAATAGAAAGATGAAAATATTTAAAACACACACATCTAATTACCACTATTGCAACATGTGTGTTAAAAATACTTTTAACTCTCAAGAAATGTGCTTGTATTTACACAATATTAACATGATTTAATTCAGATGAAAAGACATTCTGGTCCCTCATTTATTTGATTATTTTGCAGAGTAAGGAGTTGGTTGGTGTAGGCATTTGTGAGAGGAACTAGACTCAGTTGCTTTTCTCTGGAGGTTACAGGGCAAGCCAGAGAGGGACCCTTCATCAGGAATGGTAGTGAAAGGACAAGGAGTAAAAGCTACAAACTGAAAAAAAGGAAAAATTAGGTTAGATATTAGGAAGAAATTTTTTAGCCATTGGAACAGAATGCCCAGGGAGGTTGTGGATGCCCCAACCCTGTCAGTATTCAAAACCAATTTGGATAAGGCCTTGAAAAACCTATTCTAGTGGGAGGTGTCCCTGCCCATGGCAGTGGGGGAGCGGGCTAGGTGATCTTTAAGGTCCATTCCAACCCCATAACACTCTGTGATTCTATATCAAAGAGTTCAAAATGCAGTGTTAGCAATTAACAGTGATAACTGAATATATTCTTGGAAGAGTTCCTATGCCTTGAAAATGTCTTTCAAATGACAAAGAGAAGATAGACAACAGGAATTTACATAAGCAGGTAATTTTAGTTTCAAATATTTCCTTTTAACTTAGGAATGCACAATACACTCTGCCATATATATGTGCTTTGTAGAAAGTACTTTCATATATCACATTTCATTTTTGAATGAAGAAAGGGAAAACCAAGCCTTATGATGGCTGTTTTTTTTTCCCCGTTAGGCCAGACACAATTTAATAAAATGTAGTCCTGAGCCTGCATTGTCTTCTGCAAGTTCAGCAGTCAGAATCATAGCACAAAGTACAGCATTGTGCCAGATGGGTACTGAGTTCTGCCAACAGAAAATGACAAAGCAGAGTAAAGTGAAAGTCCAGAAACATGTCCCAAATGATTCTGTAAGCCAGCAGGGGAGTGTGCTAAAATTTACTTTCAAACAAAGAAGACCTCAAAAAATACACCACGTGCAACATGAAACCAAGAAAAAAAATAAACCTCAAACCCACCACTACTGCTAAGTGTCTCAGGTCTCAATTTTTCTGCATACATGACAGCTTGGTTCCATAGGAATAAATTATCCTCTGTTGAATGTCCCACTTCTGGTGTGGCTGGTGGGCACACCCAATACATATGTCTCTGCTTAATTTTATTTGCATTTTAGTGTTGCTAGAAGGTAGAATAATCCAGTGCAGCCTGACACAAGGTGAACACTAAAGGACACCAGAGAGGAAGATGTAGAGAACAATTTACTGATGTGCATCTATCTGTTCCTAGTCATGACATGGGTCAACCAGGCTGGGGTAGTTTTTCTATGTTGGCACCTATCTTCTGCTGCTTTTTGGTGCAGTGAACAGGGAGCTGTCATATCACTGATGGAGACAAGGGCAGCACATTACGAGTTTTTAGCATTTGCCCTCCCCACCCCAGATTCTTCTGGGTTTGAAGATCTCCTTTGTTGTCCTTGTTTATAAATAAGTGAACCTCCATATGGGGATTTCGTGCCTTGAAGCTAAAAAAAAAAAAATCCCAATAAAATCTCTCTTTAAGTCCAGACCCTGCTAAAGGGTCAAGCGTGAGGAAGAAAATTCTAAAACTTTGAGATATCCAGAAAAAGCTTATCTGATGAAGAGCAAAACAATGTTATCAACAGAAAAATGGCATTTCTTCCTTTTGCTTCTTCTACCAGATCAGAAATTGTCCTTGCTGCATGGACCAGTCAACACATACACAAAACTGCATGGACATGCCTGTGACACAGAGTTTTTCCCATGCTGACATGAGGCAGAAATTGCAGTGTATTTGTATCTGTCTGATTTTTCAGATTCTCTTGGGAAATAGAAGAAAGCATTTAAAAAAGAAAAAAAGCCCAATCCAAAAGTGCCCACAATTTGGTGTTATGCATCTTCATCTCCAGCTGTTGTGCAGTTTTTGAGTGAGCACATGGTGTCCTTCCAGAGAGCTTCTGCTTGTTTGTTTGAGGGCAGCAGGAACTGGATCAATGTTTTATGGCAGAAAATGTTTCTAAAAAGCCCAGTCCCTTTTAAAACCCTCCACGTCTGACTACTGCCAGCTTCAGAATCAACCATGGGACCACTTTGTGATTTTGTTACAATCCTGCTTTCCTCTCAAAGGACACAGAAGCTTTGGGGATTTTTTTCCTCTTTTTAGGATGTGGAAGTATTAAGGTTGTATGAATTTATTTCAAGAGCAATCTTTAGTTATTAAAATATTAGCAAACAAAGATGACTACTGAATAAAAATTTATGTATACATTAAAACAAAACTTCCCTTTTATCTCAAAGATCCTCTCAGGTGCTTTGTATAACCAAAAAATATCACAGGCTAATGTATTTAAGGAACATTTCCCTTGTCTTTGACATACTGTATTTTCTCCTTGCTTTCTAGACATGGTGAAAGAATAGAGCACAGCATGAAAGTGGCACATATGCAATTGAGTTGGCAAGAAAAGCAGATGGAAGATGATGCAGACAGACATTATACAGTTCTCTTTAATCAGAAATCTGGTCTACATGCTGGTTCTGATTGCCATGTGCGTGGGAATAGTTGTGAGCACTCTTCTCTTCCACCCCAGAGAGTGAAAAGAGATTCTGAAAGGTAGAAACAGTTCCACCCAGATGAACCAGCTCAACGTAGTGATGCCAGGGTAAGCTGCTTCTGTGTAAAACCATTTTTTGTTTACACTAGAAGGCAAATCTACCCTATCTTGTCACAAGAAGCAAGGTAAGGTAACATTGTTGAGAGCAGCCAGCTTGAGAGTAATATTTATCATCTCAGAAGACCCTTTGAGGAAAGCTGTAGGCCTTAATGTGCCCTACTGCCAATCTTACTGGGTACATGTTCAAAAGGGTTTTTGGAGGTCCTTGATGGAGGCAATTTGTCTGAGCCTAGACCAAATACATCACAAAGGCTCTTTTTTCAGCACAACTCTCTTTTGAGTGGGCACTAATGATCCCAGGAACCAGCGCTGCTCAGCACAGATATATTTACCCAAGTTGGAAAAGATTTTTGTCTTGCATCAGATGTAATGGACTGAGAATGTGGATGGCCTGATGGCCTGAGCAGGTCAGCCATACTCACAGCCTTGGACCTTGCTGGGGTGAGAATGAAGCCCTCTACCACTGTTTTGATGAACTCTTTGCCAGCATAAAAGTTATATCCTCCTTACTGCAGAAGCCACTCCTTCAGCTCTCCTCATCAAGGCCAGGCTTATCCATCTGACTCCACATCACTTTCCAGTCTTGGTTACTTCAGCACCACCTCTCCTCACTAGTGAGGTTCAAAAGTCATCTTCAGTCTGCTCAGATGAAATTCTTATTTTAGGAATTCAAGCATTCCCCCTTGTGCTATCACTACATGCCCTGGTAAAAAGTCCCTCTTCCAGCTCTCTTGTAGACTCCCTTTGGGTACTGGAAGGTCTAAAGAATATAAAGAAGATATTCCATGTTGCAGTCCTTGTAAAATCACAGTCTCCACAAGCTCAGACCTCACCTGCTTAGCTAAATTTTCACGTCTCCCCCATTCATTTGTTAAAAGTTTGATTAATTCTGCCAGTTGGAACACCAAAGAGTTACAGCTCTCTGCCAAACCACAAGAGGAAAGCAGTTACTTTTCAGGAATGTCACCTGGCTGTGTGCTGAGCTGGCAGCACAAGCAGCTCTGCCTGCTTAGCACCACAATTTATGCAGGAGCTCTGGCTTGCTCCCGGGAGTGGGAGGATGGAACTCCAGCTCACTAAAAGGCATCTTCTGGGCAGACTTCCCATGACTGAAAGGCCCTCCTGTGCTCCTCCAAGTTACAATATTGGGCAGTATTTATCTGCAAATAATGTTTTCTAGGTAAATATGAAGCAAGTATTTGCTCTGGTGAATGTCACTGCAGTGTTTATTTAAACAGAAACTTTTTTTCTGAAAAACTTGCAATGACTTTTGAGCTTTCAGTGTCTTCAGCTCCACAGGTCCTCCTTGACTGTGTAACCAGGCAATGATCACCCACACACTGCATGGCCATGTGCCTGCAAGCCTTGTCACTATCTGCATTTGAGTCACCTCCTTCAGAAAGACATTGCCAAACATCCAGATTAGATCTGCAGAAACAGCTCCCAGTGAGATTAGGGAAATATCTTAGTTTTGCAAGTCAACATTATTCCAAAACCTTCACATACATAAACAGCCACCTGCATTTTCCAAAAAAAAAGCATTTTACATATGCAGCAATTTTTCACTTCCTATTCAGTATTCTGCCATTTCAAAACTTTTGGTTACCTAGTAAAGGAAAAAAAAAAAAAAAAAAAAGCAAAAGCAGCAGATTCAACACCATCTGTACAGATGTACAACACAAGACAAACTACTGGAGAAACTGAAAAGCAAGCACATTTTAAAGCAATGAGGAGGGTAGGCTAGTAACTCTGCCATGGTGAAGGGAAAAATCCCAAATCCAACTAAGCTAGGGGGCTGAGCTCACCTTCTTACTTCTCTGAGTAAAAGGCCTGTGTCCAAATGAAAATTTGAGGCAGCAAGATTCAACACAAGGCAAAGCATGCTACCTAACAAATACTGTGAGTATCTCACCCATTGTGGGCGCACATTATTTCTTGATAACACTTGCAAATTGTTGACCTGGAGTGTCATATGTGCTGGTGGTGACCATGGATATTCTCTCCTCTTCTCTCTTGATGGGGTCATTTTGAAAGATCATGTACATCCTCTTACTTACTAAGTGGCTGCTTCAGTATTCGCTATTTTAGCTGGTCTGTGTTTGAAGAACACCAAGCAGTTTAAAATGCTTGAAGAGAAGCCTGCCTTTTCTTCTTTTATAAGCAAGCACTTAGTACATGCTGTTTCTCTGCAGATACCTGAAAGACAGTGACTTGAAATAGGATCCAGCTACTCCTGAGGCACAGGGGTTGAGGGTGGGATAAGACAGAGCAATGAGCTCCTGGATAACTCTACAGCCATTTTCTTGAGGTGTGTCTGGACGAGTACAGGTTGGAGCTCAGATATGTCTTGCAGCTGTCTCTTCCTGATAAAAAAAAGCAGAGTTTTGGGGAAACTGACTAAGATAAAACCCTGCAACTTCTCCTGTCGTGCCAAAGAAGCTAGAAATAGTAACTTTTAATCTTTGTTTTTATTTAAAGTGATGTCTGGATTGCAAGTAATATATAAAAGATGATGGTATGCAGTAGGGTTTTTGGAAAATTCTTTACTGATAATCTGGGCAGCAGTCTGCGGCTCTGGGGGATTTTCCCTTTTCTTACTGATCTTACAAAACAAAAGCAATACCCCAGGAGCAGGGAGAATTTCTCCCGATATAACTTTACCACTGAGAGGAAAAGTTCTCACTCTCCCTTCAGATGCTTTTACATCAAAAGAAATTCCTCAAAACAAACCCAACTAATTCCAAACCCCCAGCTATCCATGTATATTTTAATATTCTCATTTTCCATTACATAATATTTTCAGTTTTGTTCTGCATTAATTACAAAAGGACCTGTTTGCTCTACTGAGATACACAATGAGGTGATAATGTGTTATTTCAGGTATATATATAGTGGTCTGGGCAAGTTGTGTTGCCAATGCTCTTATAAACAGGGCCAAAGCATTAAATATCTCAAGGTGGAAGTCTGAAGTCAATATCCATTAAGAAAGTCTTCTGATAAGTAGAAGTTTGTTGAAAAAATGTGAAGTTATGCTTAACATACACTTTTAGATTTCTTAGCCTCCTTATAAAAAAACCCATATGCTTTCTGCGTTATAGGCTGTTGTTGGGCCAAACTTGTACAGAATAAATTCTGATAAAGTAGAACTAATTTTGTTTTTGAGCATGAGAGAACCAAAGAAATAAATGTCTTAAGAAATCTGCATAATAATGCAAAATCCTGCTTGGACTGAAAGGGATCTCTTGTTTTGCAATTCTTTAAAGTAGGTATTTTTTAATCCCCTGAACCAGAAATAACCTGAAACATTTATTTGGCTCTGTTAGTAAAGGAATGGAAAGCCAGTTGTCATGTCATTCATCACAATGTCAGTGTCAAGTACAATGATTCAGATAGAGGCAATGAGAATGTAAAAAATATTTTCAAAGAATGGATGCTCTTCAGGGTTGTGGAACTTAAAAGGGCTCTGCAGCTCATTTTAAAGGAAGAAAGCCTTAACTCCTGAGGGAGTCAGGTGGCTTCTTGACCTGTAACAGTAGGCATTCTTATGTATGTCCAAATACTTGTTTGAATTTAATTTCCATACTTGGAATTAAAATATATACTTTACTGAGTTGGTACACTTGTCTTTTCCAATGAAAAAAAAAAAAAAAGAAAAAAAAATTAAAAAAGCATGAATGTCCGTGTTTGCATTGAAGGGGATAAAGCTAGTTCCTAACTGATTTATAGTGTACTCTCTATCCCATCTAAACTACAAAACAAACAAACACTTGATGAACAAATTAAAATACAATCCCTCTTCTTTTGAGAACATAATATACATGTATAATAATGGTGAAGGATACATGGTGAAGTTGAAGATGGCCTTTGGTCCTGCTCAGAAGATGAAAATACTTGGATATCCATGCTTTTGATTAAAATACCATAATAGAAAAAAACAGCCCCCAAAAAACCCTCTAAATTTTTCTAGATAAGTATCATCTACTGACATTTAAAACTACAGGCAATTGACAGTGGTTCATGGGTTCAGATTTCAGTGTGGACTGAAATTTTCTGTGTCACCTGGAGGAGAAGTCATATAAACACTCAGTCTCAGAAAACAGGTCTGTAATACTTTCCTACAGGCCCTCTGTGGTTGCAGGTGGCTTTGTGATGCTGAACTAAAGTCAGCAAATATAACTGAGTTTCTTCGATGGAAATGAATAGCAGCACCAAATTTTTGTTGTATTATTGGAAACTAAGGTCACAGAACAACTGAAATAGTAATCCTTAGCCCCAGAAACTGATATTGTATAAAAAGCAGAATATGGAGTTAATCAAGACTAAAGAATGTTTGGAGTGATGGTCAAAAGGTACTTGAGAAGAAGTACATTTTCTGATTAAAACCATTATTGACTATGGATGGTGATTGCTATGGATATGATATCATCTCAAGTCAGTGGTTTTGCTGAGGTATGACAGAACTGCTTGAAAAAGCTCTCCAGCCTAATAAAACCTCAGTAACCTATTGAAAAGTTTAACGCCTAAAATGTTAATTTTAAATAAATTGTGATGAAACCTGTATTACTTTCTAAGGCCTCACAACTCTTTTGATGAGATACAGAATTTTGCCCCAAAATTACATAATTTAATTTTGTTATATGAATAAGTACCCTCTTCCTCAGATGACCTCTTCCTTAAATGGATTTTTGTTGTACTTACAGCAGGTATTTTTACTGCTCTGTCACCTTGATTTGGAAAACAACAACATTATAAAATTGATCCATTTCTTATTGTCAGGATCACCAGGGCAGAGACCTGTGTGATGGTCTTTGAAAACCAGAGTGTCTTTGTGTGCAGGTGAGATGCCACCTTAAAGGGCTGCTCAGTGTCCTGGGACTCTGGTTTCTTTTGTGATGTGTCAGGTAAGGGCCAGTTTGTCAATCCATTGAATTCTGTCCTTCCAAGTAAATATATATGGGGGTTGAAGCTAAGCAAAATTAGGTTGAACACTTTAACTCTTTAGCAGCTTAACATTTACTGGAACTATCCAGGAAGGGATGGGTCAGTTGTTAGTGACATGAACACACCTGAGCTGCCTGATTTTATGGGCATGGACTAACACATCCAAGGAGATGGAAGAAGCACTGCTCACTGTGTAAACACACTCTTGCACCATGCCTACACAAACTAAGCTGCTTCAAATTCATCACTTTTTCAATTTAGTATACATCAGAGATAAGCTGTGACATTCACCCTGTTGGACCACAGAAATGCAATAGAACTGGGTCAACCTTTTTTATGCAACTGCTACTGGGAATCATATAATAATATGTACAGAAGGGATTGGAAAAGCTTGAGAACACTGTAGAGGTGACCTTGAAAAACTGAAAGTCTGGTCACATAACACAGTCATGGATGTGTACACAGAGGCACCATGGATTACCCAGCAGGCAGGGAGCTGGGGGATGCTAGCCTGAAAAAATAAATTTACAGCAGCTAAACTAAGGGAATAATTCCTCGAGGTGTTAATAAAGAGCTACACTTACTGTCACTGGAGCCAGCCAGCCACTAGAGGGAGGAATGATCTAGTGCTGCCAATGACTGCTATTTATTATGCTTCCCCAATTCATTATGTTTTTCTTAAAGCTCATCTCATGAGGCTTGCAAAACATTTCCAGTTAAAAGAAAGAAATATCGAGCTTTCAGAGTTGGTGAAGAAAGTACACAAAGTTCAAGGGCTCAAGAAACAGAAAACATATAAAAAAGAGAATCTGCAAGTCTCTTTAGGAATATATTCTGAATTTTACAGTCCAGATGAATTGTGGACCTGATTTTCAATTAATTAGGATTCATAGGGCAATTTAATTTCATAGCATTCAGCATATCATTAACAAAAATTGTAGGATTGAAAGCTTTTTTATGTGCCTTTTGTGATTCAAAGTATTTTTCTTGGTAACTAGAAAGGGCAGGTCAGTACTGGGGTTGAAAAAGGTATTTTCCTTCTGTACAGAAACCAGCAACTTGGTGAAAATATAACTTCCACATTATTTAGGAATAAAGCTATTTGAAAGTAGAAATCAAAGAAAAGCCCAACACAATAACACACTCTCAGTGGCTGCATTGCTAATCTTGCGCCTTTCACTCCAGATTACTATGCTAAACATCCATTTATAGCAGGAAGGAAGCAATTTGGATATGTGAAGCAGGGTTTTGTGAGTAGAGCTATTCACTATTCACTGATAAGAAGATATTCAGTAAAAGGAAAATGCCAAGTAAAATTAAAAAGTTGTTTTTATCTGAAGAAAAGCAAGTAGTTAATGAGATAGGTAATTGCTAGATGTTTAGCAGGTCAAATCTTAGAGTTTTGCTAGAGGTCTGTCAATGGAAAAGTCTGTGTCACATTTTTTTCCTCAACTTAGAAAAATTCTGCTGCGGAGGCCCAGATCTGTCTTTCCAAACAGGAAAAAGCCAAGCTTAAACTAAGCAGAAAAAGCATTTTCATAAAAAAGACTGCGAATAGCTTATGGATAATCTAGTTTTGAGTGCACTAAGAGTTTGGAATGTAAGTAGAAAACTTCTCCTCCCCTAGCCCTTGTGGGTTTTACTGTATCTGGCTCTTGTTAGATAATTAGGCTATCAGTGTAGAACCATTGGCGTTGCTATCTACCCTCTTCAAAGAAGAGAACCCAGGAGACAATATGTCAGAGAAAAATCTTTCCCACAGCCTTCCAAATGGCTTTTCATCAGAAAATTCACGGGTCTTCCAGGAATAGTCACACACAGAGCATACAGTGGGAACCCCCTCCACACAAGCAGACTGTGATTTTCAGTGTGTGGTGTGCTTACTTTTCTTGCACACCATGGCAGCTCAGGCTTTGAAAAGTACTAAAATATCTTTTCCTAGCTTTAAAGGCCTTTCCCATGGGAAAAAAAAAAAAAAAAGAAAAAAAAAAAAAAAAAAAAAAAAAAAAAAAGGCATTTTAAAATTCCCTTCTGCTATAGTGTGAAGAGTAACAAATACAAAGAAAATTTATAGAGAAGTGAGTAGGAAGCTGTGTGTTAGTGTGTTAGGCAGGTCATGGAGGGAAGAGGAGATGCACAGCCAGCTGAAGGGCAGCATGCCCCCTGTGAGAGTATCTGAACCACCCCTAGGACATGTTAGCAGTAGGTATGGGCTTCATGGTGGTAAGAGATGGAAGGTCTGTCAAGTTAGGGAGAGATTAGACCTATGAATTTCAACAGACACAGCAAAATGCAACATTACTTAGCGTTACTGCTGGGAGTAGCTTGCTCCCCCTCTGGGCTTTCACATGGCACGGGGGAACAAGGATGTGCACCAGGTGGAAGGAGAGAAGAGAAACACATCTGAGGAGGAACTACAAGAACTGATCCTTTTATTCCTTGGTGGGGCCTTGCCAGCCTCTGCAGTTCTTCCTTTGGCAGGGAAGCGTGAGGATGATTTAACTTCTTCTCCCCATGCTGTGCCTCACTGCTCACGCAGCATGGTGGGTCTCTTCCCAGACATCTCAGTGAGCCTTAGGAAATGCTGCTACAAGCCTCTCTACAGGAGCACAAAACAGGAGCCAAGAGCAAGGGGACAATGACTAACACTGACTGTATACCATCTCTACAGCCCCTTTAGAAGGTTTTGTAATTGTTGCACTAACTGTAATGAATCAATCCTCGTGACAAGCCAATGTACATGAGGTGAATGCCATTATCCCTTTTTGCCCAGAGCTGGAGGAACACCAGGCAGGGAACAGCAGCAGTGGGATGTCCTTGGCCCTTGCTCCCGTGGGCCCAGCCTCCTGCCATGGAGGCACAGCACACTCTCCCACCACTCTGCTCCCCTCTGGAAGAGAAAGGGGCATGACACCTGAGAGCCTTGTAATTTCAGTCCTTCATTTTAATTGCTGAACTGATCCGCCCCTTCCCTTGGGGAACAATTCAAGCCAGGCTCTGGTTCCAGGTGCACCCCTCAGGCTCTTTTTCAACCTGAGAAACACCACGCAGAAAAATCATACCTTAGAGTGCTCCTGAACTATAATTAACCTTAGTGTATCATTTTTATGGAAGAGAAAGCAGTTAAATTTGTCTGAATTCAAAAGGACTTGGAAGTAGAGTGGCAAGATAATGTTTTTTTAACAAGCAGCTTGATTAATTCATGGCAGAAGTTATCATCCCATTGTGTTGGGTAGGAGGATGACATTTAAAACCTCTTATCAACTTTGTCCAGGGGAGAAAACAACCTCGACAGATCAGATTTTAAATGTTACACTTGAGACTTGTAAACAACTCACTGCAGAATCCAGCACTGGGGACCCAGATCCCAATTGCATAGTATTCCCAAGGACTCTCAGAGAAACAGTCAATAACACACATTTTTATGTGTCTTGTTCCTATTAAGTCTCATGCCCTGGGGAGAAAAACTAGTGTTGATTTCATGAATGGTGCATACCTCCCCATGGATCACAATGCCATCCCAATGGATATCTCCGACCTTTACTGGGGGCAGTGGGTAGCCCTGGGAGAAGAGCAAGAGATTTACATTCATCTCAGATCTAACCTGGATCACATCTAACCTTCCCATTCAGTGCTGCCCATTGCAGAGGCATTGCAGGAGTAACTATGAAATACAGGATAGCACAGTACGAACTGTAGAATTCAACCCAGAAGTAAACTTTTACCTGTGTCTGGCTACTAAACAAGATTAATTTTATTTTTCATCTCTAGAAATACAAATATTATGAGAAGGCTTTAGATTTTTAAAAAATATTGATAGCTGAAAGTGTTGTAAAAAAGGCTTGCAAATAAATTGCAATCTACAATCAGAGTTCTGACTCTTACTTTACATGTCAGTTTTATTTCATCCTCTTCTTCAAACATACTCCTTAAAAATAAAGAATCTTCCTCTATGCATTATTTAGTATTATCTATTTTGTACCTGGTTTAAAGGACTTACATAAAATAAAATACATAATCTGGGAACATATTCAAAAGAAGAAGAATCTCTACAACATCAGCATCAAACTACAGCCCTATTTTTAAAGAGGCAGCTGTTCAGGTGATTCACTGTTTGTATGAACTTCAAATGGATTATTTTATTATTCTTTGGGCTGTTGCCCTTAGGGGAACTAGTTACATTAAATAACAAACGACCATTATATGGACATACTGATTCCAAGAACAGGGGACGAAATATAGCCATAACAGGCAATTTCAGCAGAAAATGCGGGCTTGTCCATATTCTGCCAGAGGCAAAGCACTCAGACGGATACCGCAGTCATCACAGAGCTATAACAAATCTGATTAGCCTCTCTGGAGAAGGAGCAATTAGAGCTGATAGGATAAAGCCTCCTCAGGCTCACGTGTGTTTGCACAGGGATCAGTGTGCAAGGACCACCTGACCACTGGCCAATGACAAGGGCACCTCAGCTGCCGGTCTGCGGTCGGGAGCCACCGCAGCAACTTCTGTCTGGAGAAATGGAGCAGGGAGCAAACCCAGTTGCTGAGGAAATAACTCCAAAGATAGCTTGAAGCGTGACTGAGTGCAGCCACCCACCACGTGTATGGTGGCAGCAATGGAGCACCAAAACCGAAGGAAGGTGGAGAGCCGTTTCCAACACAAGCTGCATGCCTTCCCAGTGAGAAAGGATGCAAAGAGGGGGATCCAGGACTGGCTCTAGTCAGGACAAGAAACTGTGGGATGAAAGAACTGTGAACGATGCATAAGAATGATGTTAGTAATCGCACTAATGAAAATAAAATTAAATGACCGCTGATTAAATTCTAGGAGGAGGATGTGTAAGGATCAGAGTTATAATAAATGAAAGCAGAAGTAACTGCTACATACTGATTATTTTCAAAGTGTGAAACTCATAATAAAAAGAAATAAAATAAACAGTGGGGAGGTAGAAATACAGAAATAGTGGATAGGACATTCATTCACAGAGTGAAGGGACGGTGACTGTAATTCTGCTATTCTTCAAGCAAGTCTTGTGTCTTTTAACAAAGAAAGGACACTTAGCTAAGTCCTGAGGTTTATAAGAATATTAAGGAATCACTTACTTAAAAAAAAAAAAAAGAGAGAAAAGGGACAACAGAAATAGTGTCATAGTGCTGACATTCATTCCAGCCACTGTCAGTCTAACATCTCATTTATGAGTAAGGCATCATCCACTCCCTCTCAGTTCAAACTTGCTCATCACAGGTAAACAACAATTTGTGCCCTAGGTCAAATGATCTTTTTGTAGAGGGCAGGGAAGTAGTGGAGGACAGGAAGTAATAGACAGAGTTATCTCTCTGCCAGATATGACATCCAACCCAAAAGCAAATGACTGAACTACTGCAGTGGAACAGCCTGACTCACCAGCATTTCAAGCAAGTCTGAGCAACATATCTCTGCCAAAGCCCTGTTGTCTCACAGCTCTTACAGCCACATGGCTGACATGAGTCCAACAGACCCAGTGCAAAGCTGGAATCCTTGGCTAGAGATTTAGATATGGCCTTATTGACAAGGCAGTGCCAGCGTTTCTGAGATTTCTAACATTTTTTTGATTTCAACTTCATGAGGATGTTTTAATGACATGTTG
This sequence comes from Aegithalos caudatus, assembly GCA_013389925.1. NCBI lineage: Eukaryota > Metazoa > Chordata > Aves > Passeriformes > Aegithalidae > Aegithalos > Aegithalos caudatus. Next base: position 138,828 of record WEIU01013751.1, read on the forward strand.
GTTGCATGCCACTAGAATAGAGAAGAAAAGACCTATTCAAAGTAGAAACTGTCTTCCCTTAAAATTTCATCTTTTATAAATATAAATTTATCACTTCTACAAATATGACATACAACTCAGTTGATGTCATTGACAGTGTTTCACCTAGAGTGTTTCTAATTTTTCTGCATTATGTATTTATCCTTATTTTTGAGATTTATGTGAAGTTCAGAAACAAATTATTTCTTTAAATGCAGTAAAAGCAAAGTAGAAGTTTTTAGTTTTGTAAAACAAAGGAAAAGTAATAAATGAAATAAGAACCATGTATTACTTGTCATTATATTACATCTTTCAAGTTTTGTTATGCAGACAGTACTAAATACTGATCGTTGTGAAAGAGTTTTAGTAAATGTCTACATCGTAACTATTTTGGTGTGATAGAGTAATAAATAATAACTGTGAACATTTTTAGGACTAACCTAAGGAGAACTACCTCCCAAAAGTAGTTTCTCAAGGTTTCCTTTCAAGCATAGAGTAATGAAGGCTTAGCACAGATTTGCTATAGCCATTGTCATATATAAACCAGGAAAGATTTATATACTAGTCCTGAAATCTCCTGAGATTGCCTTCAGCATGATACATCACTGTCACAGTGCAGAGCTGCACAGACACAGCTCAAGCATGTCTGCCAGCCCAACATCACTTGAAGAAAGAGAAGGATTTGGGTGCTGTGGCTGTGGCTGCTGGCATTTGGGGATGACAAAACCAGTTAGTGCTTTCTGCAGTCGCTGGGCTTGCTGGAGGCAAAGCTGCTGGGCAGCTGGGGTGCAGGCTGGTTGGTAGCACAGCCCTTCTGGAGGGGAATGGGAAATTGCTGTGTAGCTCAGCTGCAGATGGAATCACAGAAATCTCTCACAAGAATGCAGTAGCTGCTTCAAAGGTCCTTTCAACAATTTTTTTTCCCACACCAGCAAATTAAACAGTGATTGTATGATGGTTCTCTGCCCTTGCGGTGTACAATGGGTGAGAAAGCAGGCACTATGTAAAAAAGCCTTTAAGGATTTTCCCTTGTTTCTGCACTCCTAAAAAAAAATATAACTTATTTAGGAGGAGAGGAAATTTTAAAGAGTCAGGTCTCTTGAGATGAACTTTTATTCACTTGTGTCACATGAAGCAGAGTAGTATTTGATACTGTACCTATTAAAAGGGCCATACACTTTCTTTGCTGCCCCACACTCCCACTCTTCACCCTTTACCCAAGCCAGAAGAGAATTAGTAAATTTAGCTGAAAGTTGCTCTATCTTAACAGTAATACATGCACAAGAAAATAGAAGAAACAAATGACTGGGTATCAACATGACTTAGACAGTAATACTATCTTTTGTTTGTAAGGGTAGAACAAGTTTCCATCCTAATCTCTCTTTCTCTCACACTAATATGATGCAGATTAACAGAAGATCCCAAAGCACAACAACAGAAACACCGTCTTGTAGTTTCACATTAAAACTAAAGCTATGTACACTGTTTTAATATTTTCAGTTTTTAATCTGAAAGAACTCCACCATTTCACAGTGAAAAATGATGCACTTCTAGCTGATCAGAATAGAAAATCATTATGAATAATTAACTTAATTATTGTTGCCTATTTGCTTGTCTTGTTATACAGAACATTAAGGATTCCAGACTGATTTTTTTTTGCAAACGCACATCTCTTTATGCCTGTGAATTTTCTGCATGGCAGGTTCAATACATCAGCTGAGCTCCCCTCAGCAAAGTAAACCAGATAGTATGGGATCACATACCAAGGGTCAAGCCATGGTATGGCTGGCAGCAGTGGAAACATGATTTCAAAACTCTAGCAGTGAAATAACATCTAAAGAACATGAAAGAATTGTGCAGCACTGCTGTGGGTGGGATATCTATATTTACTGTTCAACAGCAGGCCTTCAGGAATAATTTGGTTCTGATGAGAGTTTTATTTTTACATTTTAAAAATAAGCTAAGAAAAGGAAGTAAGGACAGTGATAGTGGGTATATTCAATAGCCTGAGAAAGACAGACAGAGAATCAAAAAAGATAGGTCTGGAGGGGTCTTCAGGAGGTCATTTGGTCCTTCCTTCTACCCTAAAGCAGGATCAACAATACTTAAATTTGTTCTGACAGTCTTTTTTTACCCTTTTCTTGAAAATGTCCAGTGAAGTGATTTCTTTTGGCAATCAACTCCCACGCTTAACTATCATTACTGCTAGGAAAATTTTCATAACATATAGCCTGTGTATGCCTTTGCAATCTATTTTTTTTCCTGTCTCCACTGGACATTATTAACTCCCTTTCTGAGGCAGCATTTTAAGTATGTGGGAAGAAGTAGGGCTAAAAATAAAGAAGACCAGTTTTACATAAAAACGTGCATGTTGGCTCTGTAAAGACTATACACTGAAAGAGATGGCTGAAAAACACATTTTGGCTCAGTAATTATAATTGTTTTTCTTAACACAAGCCTTAGAAATGACTATTTGATACATAAAATATCAAATGATAGGCTTTGTTTCTTAAGATACAATAGTGTTACATTGCATTCATCAACATCATTTGCTGTAAAATGCATAAATGTTTCTAGGAATTAATTGAGAAAAGCTAGAATGTTGGAACTCCTAACTTTCATCGATAGCTATGCTCCCTATAAAGCTAAATTTTGTGTAAAAATGAAGCAGATGACTAGACACAGAACAGAGATTTTCATGTCTGCAAATAAGACAATCATCTAAATGAGGTTGCTGCTTTTCTTTCACAGATTACTGACTTCCAAATTTTTCCTATAGTATTGCCTAAAAAATCACGTTTTGGCTAGAAAAGTTACAGGCTTTTCCTTTTTTTTGGCAACGTTTATGCCTGGAGAACAGAATGCTCTGGGATGACCTTATTGCAGCCTTTCAGTACCTAAAGGGAGCCTTCAATAGAGCTGGAAAGAGACTTTTTACCTGAGCATGTAGTGATAGAACAAGGGGGAATGGCTTCCAACTGAAAAAAGGCAAGTTTAGATATTAGGTTAGATATCAGGAAGAAAGTCTTAACTATGCCTGTGGTGAGATACAGGAAGAGGTTGCCCAGAGAAGCTGTGGATGCCACATTCCTGGAAGTGACTAAGGTCTGGTTGAACAGGGCTTTGAGCAGCCTGGTCTAGTGATAGGTGTCCCTTTGCATGGTGGAGGGGTTGGAACTAGATGATCTTTAAAGTCCCAACTGATGCCTTGGAAAGGTGGAAACAGAGACTGGACAGAGCTAGATAATAAAGTAGATATTTATTAAAAGGCCTTTAGGGTACACCTTGAGCAGTACAAGAGCCTGGCCAGGGCTACACCCAAGACGGACTTAAAATGGGCACAAAATGCACGACTCGTCACGAGGTCTTATACTTTTATAAGTTTTGGTCCATTTGCATATTGGGGTTTAATTGTCCAATTACAGTTTTAGGTTGTTTCTCTCTTGTTTCTCTCTTCAGTCCACCACTGTTTCTACTTTTGAGCCTGAAAGTTGTACTCACTGTCCTTGGTCCTCAGCAGGAAAGGATTTGTTTTGTCTGCCTACTCTGTGAAGAGACCTTACTAGCACTTAATCTGAGGCTCAGAACTATACCCCTAGGCAGTACAGAATCTGAAAAACATGAAAGCTAAAACTTAAGGCATCAATCTAACCCGAATCATTCTATGATTCTATAGAAATTTTTATGCAAGTTTATTGTGACAGTATGATGGCCTCAAATTTCAGCGAGTAAAGGTAAAAGTACATGTGGGACAATAACAATAGAATACATCCGAGATTACAACAAAATTTTCACTTCTCATCTCAGAAAAGCAAGAAATAATATTTATAAAAATATGATAAGACTGACACAACAGATCATATGTAGCTAGGTGTGGACCAATAGAAAGTTAGGTTTTACAATGTGATAAGCAATGACTTCTACCAGTGAGTCTGTAGTAACTAGAGAATCTCAGTTTCATTGCAAGATAAACTGATGGAGATCATCACCGAAGTAGAGAGGATTATTCATCCTACTCATGTCCTGTGCAGTGAAATGTAGGGATGTCCTGTCTCCACAGACATTTGTGGGTTCACTTCTGTGCTGTAAAGGCAGCCATACCTCTGTGTATGGGGGACACAGAACCCTGAAAGGAAGCTGCCATGGAACACAAGATTTCTCTCATGCCCATCAGTGGTACTAAGCCTTAACTGACTGAATGTGCTTTATAAATCCATCACTAACCACTGTTCATTAAAAGCTCCAAGATCGAAGATCCTCCAATAAATCAATATCCTCTCCTCCTTAAATATCATATACACAAAACAGACGTCAGCTGCCATAAGGAAACCAATGGCTCCTGAAGTATTCCTACCTACTACCTCAAAATAAATATATTTTTCATTGTCTTGCCTTTAAATTTTTTTCTGACTTATAAATTATTCACTGAACTTAATCATACCTGACACACAAGCCTGAGAAGTGAGAAATGTGTCCAACAGCTTCTCCCTAGTTTCAGAGAGAAGAGAGAATAGATTGCAATAGTATGAATAAAAAGGTAAGTAATATATCATGCATCAGTGAATGTGAGGTGGGAAAGTTAGTACCTAGGCCAGTAATAGTTCCAGAACTGTCTGTTAGGCTGCATGTCCAAAGCCCAAGGAGATGCTTCTGTCTCTTTAATGCAAAATTTGAAAAAACTCCCCGTTCATGAAAAGAAACAAAACACACCTCAAGGAACATGGAAAGAATTCCTTTGCCAGCTACAGGTTTGATAAAAATGAAAGAGACTGCAACATGAAACAATTACACCAACTGTACTGAAAACATAGTGTAAAACACTAGTAAAAGATTAATCAGACTTATTCCTTTTGTACTAATTAGGGAAGTCATTGTTCCCTAATTGGAAGTCTCTCAGCAAGAAAGAAAATTAACAAGCTTCCTGGCATGTGTCTAAAAATATTCACCATAATGAAAATGTGGTATTGTACCACCACCTCTCCCTCTCTCCCTTCCCCCTGTCTGTGATCTGGATCAGATCACTTTAGCAGAATGAGGACACCATCTCAAAAAAAAAAACAACAAACAAACAAAAAAAAAAGCATGCTTTTGATAATATGACACGTTTTTTCCTCCTGGATATTTTGGAGTATATTACAGTAAGACAGAAACACCTCAAAGTAAATAGGCACTCGTTCCTAAGACTAGGATGGTTTTCAAATGAAACATTTATGATGTGCAATATGGTTAAGTGTAGTGCAAGGACATCAGCTTCAGTTTGCTCAAATGACAGAACAGCCTGGGCACTGTTTCAGGCTACAATTATCCATACAACCCTTATAATTTCCCTCAGTGCAGACACTTCCCAAGGATCACTTCTATGAGGACTAGGAAATCTTGAAATATATCTTACACTAAGTAACAAGGGAGTGGTTTGATTTTCCTTCCAAGTCATCCCAGCAGAGTTGGTGCTGCAACTCTGTCAAGATTTGGTTAATAATATAGATTGACTCCAGCTTGGTGGTTTGTAGTCCAGGAACTGACTTATCAATTCTCAGTGAGGTGATGTGAAAGTTTGAGTTCAAGATGTATAAGTCAGAGCTACCTCTTTCAGATCTACAACTCTTGTCACTGTTACTAAGCTTGCTATCAGATTATACCACTTAATTGAGCTTGATAATTTATTGTGATTTGGTTTTCAAAAACAATTTTGTCTCCAGATTCCCATAAACATCCAAGTAGAAAGTACTTACACTATTTGTATTAACACGTAAAAATATAAAAGTGGGTGTAAACAAATAACATGCCCCTATTTTGAGACATTATTTTTGGAATGCCTCTGATAAACTTTAAAGGCAGGAATTATTTGATTCGTTATAAGTAATCTATGCAACAAATCATAGGAACAGATGCAGCTATGATGGAGTTTATACAGAAAAATTCTTTACCATTGGATAAAAAGGAAAAAAGTCTAACACATATGCTCACATACTCTCTTCATCATCAGTGGTGAAACTTAGTGTGCATCAAGAAAGGGTTTTGATATTTATAATTGAGTTTCTCCTAATCACAGCTGACTGGAAAAACATCACATGCCTAGTAAAATACCTTGAAAATAAAGATTTGCTAAGAAAAACCCCTCATTTTTGTTCTTCCTTCTATCACAAATTCTACAAATGCATCTACAAGATATCAAGATCATTAAAATTTTCAATTCACTAGTGATCACAGAGTACAGCTTGTCTCAGAAAACAGTTTGTAATCAAATATGAGTTCCAAAGAAAAATTTTTAAACTATATTTAACCCAAAATCCATGTCTACAAATAAATTACCATTAAGTTCTGTATTATGTTACAAACCCCCCACAAACAAACAAACAAACAAACAACAGATTCAAATGGCTTACATCCCCACAACAGCAACAATAATAAGTTAAGAAGCATAATTTGAATCTGTATTTTAAGCAATGAGTGTGCCTGCAGTGGAGAAGAGGAAAGGGGGGAAAATGAGGTAGAAAACCTGTGGTGACAGGATACATCTCTCAGCCCTCTTGTCCTCAGCAGGGTTTTCCAGTCCCTTACATATTCTTTATCTTTATAGGCTGGGAAAATGCTGCCATCGTTATTCCTTGTGCTGACCCACCAGCTACTTTGCCCATAATCCTTCAAAAGAACAAAAGCGATGGCTGCAGATCCTTCTTTGCCTTATCCAGCTACATATCTTGATAAAGCTTTCTGGAACTTCATATCTTTCATATTTCAGTCTCTCCAACAAACTTGGTTATAGTTGGCCAATGGATTTAAGAGTTAATGGGAGCTGGAGATGACAGGTTGGCATGTGGACAGCAATGTAATTGCATACTTTTTATCCCAACAAAAACCATGCTAAACATAAACAAAGTACATACAAATAGTGAAGGAATATGTCCTGATTCAAGCTCAGCTGTAACAGAATTGTCAGTTATCTGTCACCTGCACCTTCTTTAGAAGTTTGCTAACCCGTCCATTTTCAATCTGCTTACAAATGAAAGATAAACTTTTGCCACTCTTTAGGAATAGCAAGAAAATATCACCTTTTTTCCCCAGCTGAATCAGTTTATCTAGACTGTGAAAGCTTAAACACTAAGAGCATTCTGCCAGCAAAGACAGAGGAAAAAAAAGAATCTGCTTACTTCCTGATAGGATAATGAGAATGCAGCAGCGGAGGTGTGTATTTCAAAATCACAGCAAGCTGTGCTTTATCCAGAATGGTACCACAGCATTTGACACATGTGCTGTAACCACATGGAAACCATGGCAATGGAGGAAAATTGTAGGAAGGAGATTGTACGGTATGGCAGGAAAAAAACCCTCAGCAGAACCAGGAAAATAAATTTGTATTATGTAAAAGATATGAGACACTTGTGCTGTACAAAGGTTATTCCTTATATAAAAAGAAACATTGGTAATAATGAAAATACTTTCTTAGAAGAGTAGGCGCATGAGCAATGGTAGGTAGGTAGGTGGGAGGAACAGCGTGGGTTGTGAGACCAATATTAGACTTAAAGGAGTCAGAGAGGAAAAGTCCCAAAAGGTGAAAAATCCCTTCAAAAAAACAACAGTGAAAGCAAAAGGGGACATGTTTTTAAGTTGCTTGCTTTGCCAGAGATGAAAGCGCAGCCAACTAGAGACTGCATACAGCAAAATGAGACGAAGAGTAACAGAAAGAATTGTGCATCAGGAGGATTCCTGACAATTACTGCTGTAGAAACACTGCTTTCACAACATGCCTTGTTCTTCACGGACAGAAAAAAAACATAATTAAAGGAGTGAAATACCACTCAGCTTTAGGGTGTCAATAATATGCTTCCAGGTCAACTAGAAGGTCCACTAGTGACAGTAAAAGGCTGCCTGCTGCCTAGAGCAGTCTTTGGCTCATTTCCACAAAGCTCTTATTCAGGTGCAAATTGAACCCCAGTCAACAGCAAGCCAAGGAAATAATTTGTTATCACACATCACATAATTGCTTGATGACCTATATTCGGTGAGTTAAGTCTCTGTCCAACACACCTGCAAAACTTTAACACAACTCTGGAGTAATCAGGATAGCCATGGTATGAAAAACTAATGTCATTGTGAAGGTCAAGTCACACTATTAAGAAAGTATGAAGGAGTCTGCAAACAAAGACCAAGCTTAACAGAGGACTTCAATTCCCAGAGCAAGCACTCAGCTGTTTCTCATAAAACCCCCAGAAATTATCATATTCAGCAGAAAGTAATGAAAGCACTGCATAATTATGTATTATACAAATTGTCTCTGAAAGTGAAAGAAGAGATATTTCTTTAAAATATCGGCATAGATTAAAAGAAATAATTCTATTTCCTCCCAGTTTATGCTGAAAAGTCTTTGAAAAAGAAAAGTTATTTCATGCTTTCTCCTTTTTGTTTTACTACCATTTACCATTTTCCCTTCCTTCTTCTACCTTATGATTTACATCCTACTTTTGTACAGCTTCTAAACTTACATGAATTTTACAGAGTTCAACTTAAAATTAGGGGCATTCCTCAAACAGGAAGGGATTAAAAAACATGGGAAATTAAGTATTTATACAAGCACTTTGCTGAATTACAATGTCTTGAAAGTTAAAACCTTCTGCTGCCTGGCACCTCTGGCCTGACATCCTCTATGGGTGAACAGTGACATGCAGGACTTTTGATTTTTCATAAATCCATATTTTTTAACAAATCTACAGAGAATAGAAATGACCAAGAGCAAATACACTCATTGTGATGCATTGTGCTTCACATATGTTATGGAACTCTGGAAAGCATGCTTCTAAAAACACAAAAAGAATAAACTCTGTGCCTGAAAATGTGTCCATGCATGAAGCACGGCTGGATGGAGTTTGTGGTGGTAAATAACATTCATGTTCACCTTGCAGAGGTTGCAATGACATCTCACAGGAGAAGTTTTGGCTCAGGAAAGGATGTGGTAAAGTCTTCTGGATGATGAAAGGAATCACTGGATCCCTTGAGCAAAAGCCAGCTAGATTATGAAAATCCCTGTGGAAAATGAGATTGCTTTCTCCTTTGGACACTAATGGAAAGACATAGAAGAAGCAATCCCAGGCTTCCCTTGAGACACAGGCAGACAGGCAAGCAAGTAAGCTGGCTTTTTTCCTGCTGGTCTATTCATCACTGATGTCAAGAGTATGACATTCTTAACAAGGATCAAACGGCTTCCTCTAAAATCTGTTTCTCAGATAAGGTCTCTGTGAAAAAAATGGCGTAGAGGAGGACAAGGAAGGAGAAAAAATTAATGAAGGAAATGCAGAAGGAGTCTTTTGTCACTGATCATGGATACCAGAAGAGATAGAGATCCTTTTTATTTTTTTCCCCCATTTTAAAGCTACAGCCTTAGGCATGTTATACTAAAATTGGGCTATTTTTGGTCCAGTGAACTATGATTCACTCTTATAGCTAAGAATTTAGAAGAAGACAGAAACAATTGTTGATTTTAAATCCACACAATTTTCTTTTATGGATATAATTTATTTTCTTGCTTTAAGGGACCTTTCCATTTTAGAATCAATTAAAATAGAGTACAAAATTATCCATTTGTGTGATTTTCCTGACAATTCGGGTGGCTTTTTTTTAAAGGCCAAAATAAAAGAAAAACAAGTAGTGACATTTAAAAAACCACAAACTCATGACTCCTTTTGGCTAAAGCTTTCATAAACAATTAAAAAATCAATTTTTGGTTCTCCACAAAATACTGTGCAATTCTGAGTTGAAAGCATGGCTTTGTCTACTTTCAGATGGTCTTTGTTCTTTTAAATTAAATGTCAGATTCTCTCTGGATTTGCAAAGACTATCTTAGGGCTAATTTCACATGTTGAGTATATATAAATACACAGTTACAGAAAGCTTTTGCAGGCCGGAGCTGTATTTGAGCAAAGTGTTCAAGGAGCACACCTACTGTACATACCTGGATGCTCACATAACACTAAAAGGTTAAAATATTCATAGTGAAGGTTCCTTTTCAGAAAAACATTGAAATGCACTCCCAGATTTACTCTTTTTCAGAAAAAACCCCGTGCAAAAATAAGTGTGACTGAACACACTCGTTCAAATATGTTCCTGAGCTGGTAGCTAGAAGTAAGGAGAAGAAACAAACACAGAAAATGTATGTGACAAGCAGAACATGGGCTTACTTGAGGGTGGTGAGCTCAGTAAGGGATGGCTGGGTGGCCTTGAGATAACTCTCTCTCCGTGCAGCAATCTTTGGAGATGGCTTCGGACTTGTGTCTGAGTCTCCGCTGTCATCGTCCCCCATGGCTTTGATGTAACTGCCACTACGCATCCGGCGGCAGGGAATCTCGTCATCTTTTCCTCGTGGGGTGTAGCCAGTCCAATCATCTTGAGGAACCTGAAGTGATAAACAAAATTCTCCTGTTAGTACACTCCTCCCTGGTGTTATTGGTAAGCCACAAGAGAGCCATAACAAAAACTCTGATGGCCAAAGGCCCATTCTTAATCTCATTTGACCATGGGTTGCTGTTGCAATGGAGAACCAATTCTCACCCTGCATAGTCACAAGCACCTCTGGAGTGCCTAGCTATTTTCCATTACTTATCTGGGAAACTTCTAGAAAATATGCTGACATAAAAGGCTTGGTTAGGTTTAATACTGGGCTGGAAAAATCTCTTTTTTTTTTCAGCTATTTTCATTCAAAGCATTTATAAACCAGATCAGAGTATTTTTGGTTCAGCTGAACATATTGAACATCTTTGGGGAGGCACAAAAGCTGAAATATGAATCATTAAATGACAATCTTTTTTGACAGAGTGTACACAGAAACACTCACCAGGATGATTTTGGCTCAAGATACATTTCAACTTAGTGGAGCTATGCACTAATCATCACAAAAGTAGGTTTGCAAGTGTGAAATTTTACTACTATTATTTCTATAGCTTAATTGGTGCAACTGCACACTGCAGCTAGTAGTGAGCCTCCTTTTGAATTCCATTAGTCTGAATGTCTGAGACCTACAACCTTTTATTCCCTTTTTTCTTCTTCTTAATGATGTGCATTATCTCTCTTGATATGAAGTCAGTGCTGTTCCTTCTTTGTACTGGAAATCTGGAATGGTGGGAATGTCCATTCATGAGATTTTTTGAGACATAACAAAGGACAATTCAAGAGCAGAGTGCTCTTGCCCACCCACTGTCTCCCTTCCTCTGCTCCTGGGGCTTCTGACCACGTAAACCAGCATCCTTCTCTTTCCTGTAACTTCAGAAACAACATGCAGTGGAGCAGGGTCTTTGAAGCTATTTTGCAGAAACATCATTTTTATCTAAAGGTGAACATGCAAAAGGGTTTTTTATTCAAACAAATTTTGTGTTACACTTAAATACAAGTAGTTGTGAATTTTTAGAGCTGCTTCTCTGATTGCTCTGAGTGAATCAACTCTATAAACCAGCCATAACTATAATGCTCAGAAAACCTTACAAGCCACATTAAATAAGGAGGCATGAATCTGGGTTACTAAATTTGTCTTGTGACCTACAAATACTCTAACCTACCAGAATAATCTTTTCTATGAGAAGCTTGTTTTTCGTCAACATTTACCTTCAGCTGAGGATCTTGTGAATCCCATTGCAGATTTCAGCTAGTGCATATACATGCCAGTTTGTTTAGACAACCAAAATGAAAACATTGGAATGCTTACTAATGGCTTAGTTGTTGATTCCCACTACAAACATAAGTCTAAGTCCAAAGGCTGGAAGGCCTTTCAAATGTTACTGTTAATACAAATAAATTTTTATGGCCTTTTTATGGCCTTTTATTAATCTATACTGCTATAAACTGCAACCCTAAATCCACTGTGCCATACAAAGGAACAAAGACATCTAATGGTCCTAAGCCCATGTACGCTTCTTACCAGTTATAACTACTTAATTATATTATTTTATTAATTAAACGGTTTACAACCTATTTCTTTGTTACCTGATGATTTCAAAACGCAAGGCCTTGCCAAACTTTTTCCTTCATTGGTTTTTCTTTTCCTGCTTCTGACATAATGATTTAGGGCCTTCCTTAAGCTGCCAGGCTCAAACAGTCCTTCTTTCCTCTTGTGTTCTGTTCTCCCTATTCTCTCTTGGTCAAGTCCAAACTTGAGATTCACTTGGACCTTCAGTATTTTCCTCAAAGGACTGAAGATTTAACCCTGGAGGTCAACTGTAGCTTGCACCTTTATCAATACTCTTTCTAAAGACCCAGTCTTCCTTCTCAGGACTTAGTTGTTCTCAGTTGCTCCATGTTTTAAATCTTTCCTTGTGCCCTTCTAAAGTAATTTTCCATGTTGTCTTTAAATATCCTTAAACTAATGGCTCTACAATTATCAATTATCTTCCATCAGCATGCATTTTTGTGTGTGTGTGTGTGTGTGTGTGTTTTTGTTTGTTTATTTTAAAATTTATTCTCCTGGGCTCCAAGAATCTAAGTTCCTTAAGGCAGGAATATAATTCTAAGTCCAGTTTTCTTACTGAATGATGACATGCAGAATTGTGCATCATCTATAGGGTATTAATGAGTAAGTATTCATAAAAACACTTGAAATATTCTTCTAGGAAAGGGTAAAGCTTTAACTAAGACTAAGAATACTAAGTACTAATAGAATTTACTAGGAGAACACGATTGAATTAACAGCTCTAATACTTTCCCACATTCAAAAAAAAAAGGCAATATTTTAATTCTGTGGCTTCTAAGTTTATGCCTAGACACCAGATCTGGAAATCTGATGCTTTCAAAATGAAGGTAACAGCAGCAGTTTTGATTTTTGATATAGAAGAGTACAGAGCATTTACATTCCTCCCTTAGTCACTTATGACAGACAAGAGTCTAACATTTTTTTTCAGGTTTTACTCTTGCATTAGTTCTGGGCCTAGAACATCAAAGAGTGAGTATATAATCTATATTTACACCACCTCTCACACACATTTTGGAACCTGCAGCTTCTGCTTGTCAGTGTAAAACCTTGACTTTTCAAATCATTAATACAAAAAAGAATTTAAGATAAGTTTTGTAAAATCAAGCTCTGCTAATATTTTGATGCCATGCTCAGACTTTAGTCAGCAGTTTAAAACCTGTGATGGTGTATATTCAATCATTTTTTAGGCAGCTACTAGATATCGAAGTCAGAGTATATAGAGAATCTGTGAATTCTCGGAGGACATGCACTTTGATCTGTTTAATATTTTATTAATTATGCTTTAATTGAAGATCTTTGCTTTTTCTAATTTTAAGATAAATCAGTAAATTAATCTTTAATGCACTAAATAAACTATGTTAGTATATTGTTAAGGTTGGTACTCTAATGGAGAAAAAGTCAGGGGAAATAAAGTTACAATGTTCATACAGCACCCATAATTCAGGCAAACTGAACATTTGTAGTTTTATTAAACAGCAGATACACTGTTAAATTTAATGCCATAGTTTATAGGTGCAATACAAATGAGGAGATATAGTTACTGTGGAAACCCTTACTTTGGAATTACTGAGTCCTGTTATCAATGACCGCACGTATAAGTACAAGACCCAAAGCTTCTCAATATTATTTAGATACCAGAGAGGCCAGGTTTTGAATGCTGGTTGCAATGGATTTAGGCCAAAACTTTCTATTTACAAGTACAAACACTGCACCGTGATGAGCTCTGAATGCATTGCTCTAGTCCCTCAATTTGTATGATGTGATGGAAGTTTCCAATTTGAGCTCTGCTCCTATCGGTAAAGTGAGCAATCACTGAAAAACAACCACTATGTTTTTAGCAGCTTTTCTACTTTTTTTTTTTTTAAAAAAAAAAACAAACAAACCACTAGCTGTGGAGAAAGAAAGCTGAGCTGTTTACACAGAGAGCAGGGCAAAGCAGCCTCAGTGAATGCCACAAACCCACTGGCTGGTTTGGATATTGGAAGTCACCTGCATGCGCAAAACCAAAGGAAATAATACAAAAGTGACACAACTTCCATTTCCATGTTATGGGTTTAAGGGTAAACCCTGTATGTGCCAAAGAGAAAAGGATGGCTGTGGTTAAAAAGCCATCCAGATTTAGAGAACAGACTAAAATACCAACCCAGATATGCTTCTAATTTAATGGAATACACTGAGGAATTCAGAGTGTTTGTGCAAACTATCTTACCTGCCTAGACAAAACTGCAATACAAGAATGTAATGGATATTTCATTAAAAGGGTATTTTAGATAAAGTTTTGACCATGGGGCTTTTTTTGCTGGTTTGCCTTTTTCGAAATATTTTTTCTTTTTAGATTTCTTTTTATTCTATTCTCTTTTTATTGTTTGTTTGTTTGTAGTAAATTTTCAGCATATAATTGATTTTGCAGATGAAAATTTGGGTCCAGTTCCCCTTTATCTTATTTTTTCTTATTTCTTATATCACATTCACAAGAGCAAGAAACCCTGATTTCAGAATTTGGTGTAGAAGAAAACTGTGAGGCATCATATAACTGATAAAGTGCATTTGCAGGGTAAAGAAGCATTTCAGAAGTTCTGCTTTGGCTATTAACAATTGTAATACTTTTTATAAAAGGGTCTCCATCTGTGTCTTGAGTAGGACAAACAACCCATAAACCTCAGCATTTCCTTTCATTTCAGGCAGATAAAATAATGTCAACATTTTAATACTGCTGTGCCTATAGTCAAACACCTCAAGCAATATCTACTAAAAGAAGTGACCTGATTTTCAGAGTGCTTTTTTGGTTCCCTAAAAAGTATTGGCTGTAATAGGCATGGCTATAAGAGCTCATGCAGACAGTGCAGTTCACTGTTGCAACAAAGTGTTTCATATTATGAGGAAAAAGTAAAGCATAAAGCCCTCTCCAAAATGCAAACTGCAAAAATAAAATAAATAAAATTATTTCATACATTCTGTTTCTACATATATGGTACTATACATCCTGCAGTGTGATTTCTTCTGTTGGTCTGGAAAGAAACCTCCAGCTCTCTTACTTTTTTCAGTGAGGGGCTCTGCACAAATGTTCCCACAGGCTCTTACTTTATTTGAATGCCCAATATTATGCCTTGCAAGGTCACATACTACACTGCACACAAGTGCAAATGCACAGTATCTTCTGCCTTAGAGGATTAATGGGATTAAGATTGACACACTTGAGATAAAGCTGTTTCATGCTTTTAAGAAAATCATATTATCCAATTACCTTGGCAATACCATTTTTCCAGTATCAGAATATCAAGAGAGAACATAACTTGCATGATTGCTTTAACTCTCATGAAAAAGGGGAAGAGCTAAACTCAGATCTAACAATGAACATTGTTTTTACTAAAATAGAACTATTATTTACACTATCAAAGTAATAATGATCCTGGAAACATTTCATTCTTTAAATTACCTTTAAGCTCATGTACAAATTTTACAAGCCTAGAAATAAAGAGTGTACTTCACTTTACACAAAAAGCATAGTGAAACAGAACACCATTATTACTAGAATAGAGAGAGAAAATCAGCAAAGGCCTCTGAGCCACACAGCTTATTGAAACTTAAAAATTCAGCAAACCCCTAGCAACAAATTGCTGCATGTATAAACTCTAAGCCTAACAACAGTTTCTTTCTTTTGATTAAATGTCTGATATAACATTCTTTTGTAAACAGAGCAGACTATAAAGATGAAGTACTGCTACTAGCCAACATCTTCTTACCTGGATTTAGCATAATTTAGTGTACAGATTATCTGTCCCAACATTTAACTAAATTTATGTTGCTCTGCAATTGTTCACACGTTGCCATTAGCCAGGTTGTACTGACTTGTCATTTCCTTTAATGCATTTTTTAATATAAAGGAAATGGATTTTTTAATAAATAGTCTAGGACTCCTAATAAACAAAACAAACAGGTATACTGGCCCCACAGTTTTCAAAAATTCACTTCACAAGCTCCCACGTAGTAGTATGTGAAATAAGCCCAGATTGCAATGACAAAGGTAAAGAAAACATTTTAAAATTCAATTTCTAAACAATTAAATTAGAACATCTAATTTCCTTTTATTTATTTTTTTTTTTTAATTTTCTCCCCTCCCCTCCAATAGTTATTAACTTACCTTGCTGGATGAAATAGCAAACAGACTGTCTCTATAGCAAATTAAGTTCATTATTGATCTCTAGTTTGCTTTGGTTTATTGCAGCTGAAATCATTAAAGCTGCTTCCTGTGCTTTGCAAAAAGCAATGTGGATGACTACAGAAGTAAACAAAAGGACTGGAAGGAGTGGCTAACCATCACTCACAGCAGTAGACTTGTAACTTTAGCTTTCTATTAGTATGCAAATACTTAATGAAATGAAATCACACAACTAAAGAACAATGCCTAATGACTGCTCAGTGCAGATTTTTCAAACCCATGCAATTTGGTCCTGTTAGCCATTATCATGCCTCTTCTGTGTGCTGTAAAGGAAGTTTCAATTACCATCTTCCACTTACTGAGCGCATTCCTAGCACTCATGAATATTGAATTAATCAGTCCAATAAAGATGACTAGCATTTCTTTCTATCAGTGTGCATATGTTACAAATCATTGAAGTATGCAAAAAAATGGAAGCCTTAGAAAGCAGAAAGAAAAATATATGTTTAATAAGCCTCAAGTGTTTTCAAAAAGGCAGTTAGGAGGGTTGCCTTTATTTAGGATAAATTTAATATGCTCAGTATCTGCAGCAACATTTTCTTTAGCTTGTACTATTTGAGCAATCATGTTCTACTATAAATTAATTTCATTTAGCTGACTTATCTTCATATTTTTTTACAAGAGGGAATTAACACCAGAACAAAGACCTGTCCAAGATAGAGCATTACTTCCTCTATCCTGTGCCCACCCCTGGCATCAAACCTGAACAAACAGGGTGAAGAACTGAAATCTTCCTTCACATAATAGTAGTTTGGAAAGTCTTCTAAACCAGTATGAATCCTGAGAGAGTCAGCCAACAGACAAAATTCTTCCAGCACCACTCCAGTTTATGATGTTCATTCACCAAGAGGCGTCTTGACCACTGGCTCATTAATCTGATTCACATTCCATTTTATGAAGAGAAATGTGTGTCTTCTAAATGAAATTACCATGTCTTGATTTCACATACATTTTTCTCCTTCTGCTTTATGTGTAAAAATCCAACCAACCCCGAAGAGGGGCACACCAATACAATGATTCCATCCACTCACTGCCTTGCAAGTTTGCCACCCCCAAACACCTTCTGCAGAAAGGAAGCCAAGCAGGAACTGCCACGTCCATTAGCTGAGGTGAACATGACTGAAGGTCACAGAGCAGGGCTTTTGGCCAGGACCACAAACTAGAACTGCTACAGAGATACTCATGGATGATGTTCTCTAGTGGCAGAGGGCAGACATTCGTTCTTATCTTTCACAGTACCCTTGAAGCATTCAATGCCATTGGTTATAATGACATATGGTTTCTTGCTCAATTAAGAATGACAGGATGACTGCTAATATCAATACCAATCCTCAAAAGGATGCTTTCAATGACTAGCAATAGAGAAATGTTCTCTCATTTCTTCTTTATATCTTCTTTTGTGGTGAGTCACTTCAACACCTGCATACAGTGACTGGTTGGCATCCAAAGCAATACTGTTAGATGAGATGCCATTTTACCTTTCTTTCACTACACACAGGCGCAAGCCCACTATCAAACAGACAGCAGGAAACTGGCTAGTGGGTGGAGAACATGTAGCTGAATCTGTATCCTTGGAAGAAAACAGATGTGGTGGGGAGAGCATTTTGAGAAGCAGCCCTTATGCTGTTTCTTTTGGCTGACTGTAACTCAGTAATCTTTGCTAATGTGCTCTCACAGGCAGCAGCTCTAAGTGATGCCCTTAAACTACCATCTCCTGCTGGCTGTTGGCTTCTGTCACATTTTAGTGGACAGTGGACAGACTTTACTGACACTTTTGCAATGATTTCTTTTAGATTACAGCAATGCTATATATACACCTGTGAAATAAGTTTCATTTGGCTGTAAGGAAACTGTCTTTGTCTCAGAACATCATAATGTGTCTTCTCAGCAACTCCAAATGGTCACCAAATGGTCACCAAATGTGTTCTACAGTAGTGTCCCTTAGGATATGAAATCAAGGTCATAGTCTTGAATCTCATCTGCTGGAAACTGAATTGCTACAGATCAGGAAACCTCTTAAGATTTCATAACAAACTGGTTAGCAGGCTGGGGTTATGCCAGCAAAGCAAAATTAGACACAGATTTATTTGCATAAAAGACTCGTGGACACAATTGAGAAAGTGTATGTGGAAGCCCTGGCCCTTCAGAACTGTCATAATGCCTTATCCAACTGCATGAAACATTGCTGAGTCTTTGGTGAGAGAAATACATATCTATCAGCAGCCCAAAGATGACAGTTCATTGCACAGTTTCAGGGTAAGAGGATGAAAGGACAATAAACAGACTGATATTCTTATTGCTTAATTGCTTAATTCTTACTGCTTAAATCTTATTGCTTAATTCACTAGTGTCTTCAGCTGTACAAGAAGAACAGCACAAGAACATTTGTAAAGCAGAACAAAAACTTTGACCCAGCTCAAACTACTCTTCTGGCACTGTAGTATTTCCTCACTCAAGATCTGTACTGTGAATTCCATCCTTGAAACAAGCACAAAACCCCAACCCAATAACAGGATGAGGTGAAATACTCCTTATTACTTTGCACTGACTAAGGAAATGTATCCTTGCCCAGTGTCTTCTTCCCCACCTTCTTCACGTGTTTCCACAATAAAAGTTAAGGTTTTAAACTCAGAGGCAGATTGAAATGATCCTCTTTGCTGGACTTGAAGATTTTTTTTAACAGTGAAATTACTGAAAATAATAAGATTGGAATACTCTAGATATTTAAGGTTAGAGAAAGGAATCAGATCCATGATTGAAACAAACCTTATCCATGAAGGAACCGAAATAGATATCAAATGTTAGTTGTTATATGCAGCCATAATTTCAGTAAACATTTCTGACCTAACAGTATATGTAATGTAGTGTCAACCAAGTAGGCTCCTAAATCCTATAAATAGTATGCCAGCAACAGGTTCTAGCTGCCAGAACTGTGTTCACTAATGGATGCACTATTAGAAAGTAGGGATGCTAACAGAATGAACTGACAGTAATTCAAGTTAATCTGGAAAAAATAAGGTCAGTGCCAGGATATTCAATACACAGAAGTTACAGGATGGCAATAAAACTGAAGGACAGAAAATTAAGGAACATTGGCAGATAAAATTGCAGCTGAAATTGCTATTGAAGAGCTCTCTTTGTACGTAGTAGGCACCCATTACTCAAGACACCAAAGGTTAGCATAGCTTTCAATTAAGCAAATAAGAATGCACCAGTTAAGGTGAAATGAGTGGCAAGATCATTATCATCAACACACCTGACAGTTTTGGAGGGTTTTTTTGTTTGTTTTGTTTTTTAGCTAAATTAAAGGACTTCAAAGATGAGGAAGATGAATATATTGAAATACTCTCCTAGATATTTCTCTCAGTATAGCAATCACATCTTGGGTCGGTTTGCAGGTAGGCAAAATAACCAAGATGCCAATTTAATGATCTGTTAGTAATATATGTTTTGTAAATAAGCTGTTTTGTGCCTAATCTATATTTTCCACAAATTCCCTAGCTGTAACCATTATTCATATTACCCACCTCACAATTATAAAACCAAAATAAATTAGCTTTCTGAGAATTTTTTTTCACCATTAATATGCTTAGATACTAGATAATTTTAAAATTCAAGAGCATTTAGGAATTTCCAAATGTTTTCAGGCTTATAGTTTTACCTGAAAGTTGACCTAGAATACATGAAAACATTTGACACTTTATTTCACATTTGTCCAAATTGTTTCACTAGCTTTATTAAGAATTATCTTTCACATGAGCTCATCAAAAAACCTTGAAACTTATACCTCATACACTTTGTAGTTCTGACTAGAAAATTGAAAGAGAAATAAGATGTGCTTCATTAATTTTCAATTTATAATGGAATATGGGCTAAAAAAGTCATCAGATACATGAAAAAATGGAAGAACTATATTAACAGATGTTAATACAATTTCCATATATATATATAAAGAAGAATATTCTGGAAGATTAATTTGAATATGGTAGTTGCATCTGAAATGCAAACACCATAAAAGAGAAAAACACAAACTGAAAATGCAGAAAAACTTGCATAGATAAACTTAGTATAACAAATCCAACATAAATTGCTGTGTCATAAGAATAAACACTGTTAACAAATCAAGGATACAAGGATAAACCATGTTAACAAATCACATTACTGGTCCTTACTAGCACCCTGACCCTTAGGTCTATTTGGTCAAGCATGGACACAGGCAACAAAAAGATGCTGGCTGGGACTGGAATTCAGCTGTCTTTCCTAAGAAACTGCCTTGTCCTGAGAATGGAAAACAAGTAATTCGGATAATGAGTTTCTTAGCACTACACATTCTATATCAGTGCACGTTACAGGCAACCTTCACCCAGGAAACTGAGTGCAGTACTAACCAGAACCCTTTGTCACTGGAAAATTCTTACTACATCCAGAAACTTGGTTTCTATTTTTTAATAGTATTTCTCACAGTATCCCACCAAAGGGCAAGCAAAGCAAATGTGGAGGTTGGATGACTGCGCTGTTGTCCCCACCTTCTGCACTTCAGTTTTCAGAAGTAAAATTTCCATCTTTAGCCTCAAGTGTCTGACACCACTGATACAAGTCTCATCAGTTGCAATGGAAAGAAAACTTATGACTGACCCACATAAGAAAATAAAATTAATTTGAAAAAGTCATTCTTTGTATTTTTTTCTCAGTCTCTTAACAAATGGACCAAGAACAACAGGAATGGTAATTAGGGGAACATTAAATGGCAAAACTATAATCAGAGACAAATTCTGCAGTGTATTTGATACACTATTATATCCAAAAATCATGAATTCACAGAAAACAAGAGTGTCAAAAATATCTCCCTGTGTATTTAGATCCTATTGTTTGCAGCAAAGGACTGCTGCTTACCTTTTGTCTTTGATAGTTTTGCTTAATTTTTTTTTTCCAGAGGAGAAAGCAGTAAAGTAAAGGCTGTCCACTGCTTTGAAATTTTTTCTTTCAAGGGAGGGAAACCATTTTGAAGACACATTTTGGTAAAATATGAACAATTCCGTCTCACCTTCCTTCACTGTAGGCCAGCTGTAAAGCTGGATCAAATAGTAATACTTTCCTGAAATAAAAATTATCTCCAAAAAAGAACCTTATCTTTCTACTATCCAGCTGCTTACTCTTTAAAGGAGAAAGAGAAGATAAAAATTCCACTCCCAAAATGCAGGTAAGAGGAAAAGATTTGTTTCACAGTCTTTAGACTGTGATAATATTTTGGGATAATATCTATTTCAGAAGATGCACAGTGTTGTCCCAAACCTCCCCTAGAACTCCAAGGACGGACACTGTGCCTCAGCACCAGGGCTGGAAGTGGAGCTTGGTGGGGTAAAGAAAGACAGTGCAATGCAGAAAGACTGCACTTGATCCAAATTCCAAAATATGAGAAATAAGCCCATCTGTAATATGAACTGCTGCCAACTCCTTCCACAGTACAGTTAAGTGGAAAATATCACAGCAAATGAATTAATTGTTTGTTATTTCCATGTCTTTACACTGAGAATTTATGCAGATACTTTTGTGATAAAAGCTCTTACAAACAAAAGCGAAGTCAATGTCACCTGTAATCTCTGATATACTCAGATCTATCAGGATAAAGAAAATTATCCTGAGTACCTTGAGTTGGAAAAAAATCATTGAATTCAGATACTGTGAAAGAAGAGTTTTTATGAACAAGTAGCTGCTCTTTGAGTGCTCAGAGTTTATGTCCTGAGAGTTTATGTCCTGGACCATACACAACAACTTAAATAACAAGCCAATTGATAAAAAGCAATCCATTTAACGTTTAGTAAAGACTTAAATAAAGCAACTAGAAGCATCATTAAAATGAAATTAAATTATCAGGGTTATCCAGTGTTGTTGTGAATTTGCAGTTTTCATCTCATTTTGTGCCTTTCCAATTGTTCTAACAGTGGACACCAGCCTTTTGGTACAATAATAAGAAGGGCACCTGGAAAATAACAGATACACAGAGTATCTCTATAACCCACTAATAGAGAAAATCTCTTCTGCTGCTAATATGTATTTATACTGCAGGACAGACAAAAGGCCTCAATTAAGTTCTGTGCCCCATTGTGCTGGGCATTGTGGAAACACAAAAGGGAACAAAGTCCAAGCCCCAAAGGGCTTTCAGTGTAAAAAGGTAAATGAAATAGTGAAGAGAAAAGAAATGGGATACATTCAAAATAGACTGACTTTTTAAATACCTACATGCATTTGTCATCCTTTCAAGCTGCCAAGAGAGAAGAATAATCCTGACTTGCTTCCTCCTATCTACTATACTGTTTGAATATTACTTCCAATGTTAACTGATGCCTGGTTAAGATTCTCTTTAAAAAAAAACAAAAACCAACCAGTTCAAATATTTCCCTTGATTTTACAATGGCATGCAATTAGAAAGAATGAAACAAAATTAAGTGAAAACTGAAATAGAACTACCAGTGAGAATGGAAAACACAGTGAGAATGTAGTTATTCTAAGTGAGAATTTAGTTATTCTTGCCCTTGACAATTGTTGGACATATTTTCATAGAGACACAGATAATGTCCTCTAATTCCACTTGAGGAGTCTATTCCTGTCAGTTAAACATTATCTAAAGGTCCCTATGGAGGTGTTCATTTAAAGCTGACGCTGGCACAGTTTTTCACTCTTTTCTAGCCATCTGGTCACATACTGAATTGTCAGCTATTTTATCTAAACCCAAGAGAAAGCTGAAGGAATAAACAAAAATACCAACAAAAGAAATCTCAGGGTTCAAAGTAACCACAGCAGTCAAGCCTGAAGTTATGATTTCTTCTTACTCACAAAATTCACACTGATGAAGAAGACTTAATAAAAACCCACAAAACCTCAAAAGGTTGCTACCTGAGGCTGTTTTGAAACCCCTCTCCCTCCCCAGCCCATACGCAGAGCTGTAAACACACTGAGCATTTGTATTGCCCCCTCTTCCCCCACCCCACTCTCCTAAACAATTGATTGAAAATATACATATCTGTTCCTTTACGTTTAAGACTTAAAATCCCAGAGGCTGGCATTCAAAATTATTTTGCATGACACTTCATAAAACCTTTTAAATCAATTTTTAAATGCTGATGCCTCAGTCCTACACTTTCTCTGCATACTGACTTAAACAACAGAACTTGGAAGCTGACTGTCTTATTAAAGCACCCATATGAGAGAACTTGCTACAGTTCTATACAAATAGAAAAAAGTCCCACTACATTAAAATGAAACCGAATCATCTTAGCAAACCTCTTTTTTCCTCATGGTCTTCTCTCTTCTCTGTGCAACGTTGTTCCATCTTACACACACACTTAGATGTGCCATAAGTGCTTCTTTTAAAGTGCATAAAAGCTATCCACAGCTCTCCTAAGAATGAAACAGTTTTAATATTTTCTGATCCATGTTCCTGCCACAAACATTCACCGGCAGTATGATAGCTCCAAGAGGAGACATCTGATTCTTGACATTTAAAGATACAATACTGGTGAAAAATAGTGACGCTGTATTAACTGCAAACAGCTTGTGAGGGAGTAGGTGATGTACTACTAAAATGTATAATCAGAACAAGCAATAATTTCAACCTTTCGATTTTTTATTTTTGACTCAGAGCCATAAAAAAGAGGAATAGCCTGATAAACAAATCTGGACACATTACAATAACTATTTTAAGAGAATTTATATTCTATGGCAAAAAGAAAAGTAGGTTGTTTTCCTGCTGGAGAAAGTATTACGTACCCCATAGTTTCTCAAAAGGGTCTCTCAAAAGCTTTCATAAAAAATGAGCACTAAATGAAAGCAAAATTGAAATTACAGAAATCAAAGAATTTGTATCCTGGTAACATTCCGTTAATTGACATTGTAATGCTAAATGAAAGCACTAAAAGATCAAATTCCCCATACCCCTACTGTGACAGCCTTATAAATTCAAAAGGTACACAGAAAGGTCTTATTTTTTCCCACATGAAAAAAAAAAAAAAATCCTGTTCTAACATGAGCAGTTACTTTGAAATACTGAATTCTGGACCAAAAAAAAAAAAAAAACAAACCAAAAAAAACCACAAACAACAAAACAACAAACAAACAAAAAAGCTGATATATTTTTAATTTTAGCAGCTGCACCCCTTGTTTGGTGCAGTTTGGATCAGTGACCTCTGGGGAAAGTTGAGACATGAGAGCACATCCCCCACAAACACCTGAGACAAGGCAGAGCACAGTTAACAGCACCCAGTTCTCCACACTGTACCTGGAGGTACTGACATGACCGTTCCTGCTGACACGTCTCTGCCTTCACCACTGTCTGGTCCATGTTAACTGATGCTTTCTGGTAAACTTCACGGGCTCTGCTCACGGTTAACGTAGAGGACCAAGAGCTTTTCTTCATTAACTGGGAGTCCAAATTCACAGGCAGGTTTGCACAGGTAGAGCATTTGACATCATTATTGCTTCTGGAGGACTTCACAGTATGTTCGCTAATAGTGTTATAGGCTTCCATAAAGTATTGGGAAGAAGAGCGATCAGGGCATCTTCCCATGGTCATGACCCCACTGGGGCCATGATAAATGCAAACATCATTGTCCAAGTTGTCATCTGAACTCCACCATCCTGACGCATTGGATCTGGGCTTACCTTCTGATCGTCTTTCTTTACTCTTGCTGCGCTTCCCATACCTCATCGTCTGTGACTCCTCCGGGCTTGCTTTCCCCCCATTGACGCTCCCCTTGGATGGTCCTTCCAGCGAGTGGGACTTGGTGAAGAGCTTTTGGACAGAATGAACCAGATGCCGGATCCTGCCCGGGCTGTCACTGCGGTGCTCCATGGCAGTCCGCTTGTACTGCAGGGTGTGGTAGCCATCCCGATTCAGGGGCAGCTGCCGCTCAAACTGGTCCAAAAGGTTGGCAGGGATGCGATTGGTCTTGTTGGCAGTTCCATGGGGAACCAGAGCACACTCGTCCTTGAGT
Source organism: Aegithalos caudatus (assembly GCA_013389925.1). Taxonomy (NCBI): domain Eukaryota; kingdom Metazoa; phylum Chordata; class Aves; order Passeriformes; family Aegithalidae; genus Aegithalos; species Aegithalos caudatus. Next base: position 164,005 of record WEIU01013751.1, read on the forward strand.
TCATGGTGGGAGCTGTAATGCCTCCGGGGAAACGTGCTGCTGGCAATCTGATCGTTGTAGGGCACCATGCACTCGGCCTGGAAGGAGTTCCTTTGAGTGTAGTAGGGGTGGTCTGTGGGGTGGGGATCCACCGGGTTTAACAAGTATGGCTTCCTGTCCTGGTGGTGTGGCAGGCTGTCACATGCAGGGTCACAGGCAACCCCGTGATGGTGACTGCGGCTGCCAGATAATCCCTTCATCCTTGGTGCAAAACGAGTCCCAAAGTCATCTAACACGTATGGCTGTGCGACAGGCAGAACTCAGAGAAAGGCCTAAAAGAAAGAAATACAACAGAAGCCATAAGATATTCAACCTGAGGGAATAAACAGCAAGTGCATGCTTAGCATTCTTTGTTTCTTATTGCAAAAGTAATTGGAATAAACATTCTCAGACTCTTTTCATCCTTTCATCTTTCCCGTGGCCAACATGATGATAAGGATACCTAAGCATTACACAGTATACAGTAAGAAGAATTATCTTGTTCCATTAGCTGCAAACAGATGCAAGAAAATTTTTCCAATATGAAAAGCGAGATAGGGGTTGCCACCTCTAGTCTAAAACCTCAGTCCTGAAAACATTCATGGACAGGGACCTCCCAGGATGCTTTAACTGCTCATTTGCATATTTTTAAGGCCAAACGGACGCATTTAAAAAGATCTTTTCCTTAATGGAGCACTTTCTGGGCTTCTTTGGGCCAAACACAAAGCATGGTGCAATTAACGGGAAACTCTTCTCTGACTTCAATGAATATTTTTACTCGTTCTTCATGTTGTCTACCTGGGCTGTAAGCATCTCAAGACAACAACAAAACATTATTTCCTAAGTTATTTTCAAATTATGAATAAAATAACAATAAATTACACTAACTGTCAAAACGAAGCCAAACCAACTATTTAGCAACCTTTTTATCTGTGGGGTTTGTATTTACTATTTGCTGGTTCCTACTCGTGAAAAAAACCCATCTTATTCTGCTAATGCATGGCTTGATTTATTTCTCAGTAATTTTTCATTATACTAAGCAGTGTTCAAATATCCCTACATACTCCTACCATTAAAAGAACTGGGATAGCCAAACCTTGCACACAATAGTAACAGTTAATAACAATAATGCTTTTTGATTGCAGTTATTTTTCTGTGAAGTGACTCACAATGCTATAGAACATGGATTACAACAAGTTGAAAATGGAAATCTTCATCCCAAGTGATATAATAACCACTCTGTTTGAGGCCAGATGCCCTCATTTCAGTCCTCAACTCTAGCAAAAGTCTGGATGCAACCTATGAGATGCTAATGTGTAAATTATGATGTTTCAGGTGTAGCAAAGCAGTTGCCCGGTGCCATCTGAGAAGCTGAAGGGCAGAGAACTCCTTAGAGGACGCTTTCTGATACTGCACTGAAATGGGAGTCACTCAGCTACTTTATTCCTTTCTGGCATGGCTAATCACATAAAACTTTTGGAAACGTAGCTCTTGAGGTTTTTCTTGGAATAAGGATAAATATGCATAGCAAACAGGTTTCCACTATGCTTCTCCAGTGTTCTCACAGCTAAAGTTCATGTTTTAACAGGCTGTAGACATTGTACCCACTAGCAAATTGGTAACAATGAAGTTTTCTAAAATAGCATTAAGTTAATGTCAGTCTGGAAAAGCATGCTCTGCACTTCATCAGAACTTATTTTATATTTTCTTCTGAATCTGCACCAAGCCAAAGAGGAGTTTTTTTCAGTATGCTTCAAAGCTAATCTGGATGTCCTGCATTTTATTCCCCCTCACTGGATCCCTGCAATGCAGAAAATGTTCCTTCTCAGGAGACCTTGAATTTAAAAAAAAAAAAAAAAAAAAAAAAAAAATTATCAAAATACTGTAGAAGGCGCTTGAAATATTCCAAATGGATAAGCTGACTGATTTACCTAAAGAGGAGAATGGCTAAAGGCACCTTTAAAAGCATGAAAATAATATATTCAGGGAGCTGTACTTGTCAATTATATTGAAGTGAAAATCCTCAACATTTCTGAGGAGAATTTTACATCCCTATCATACTTTTAAAAATATGATCTATTAGTCTGTGTAATCAGGAAACACCTAAAAGATTGTAGTAGTAGATTAATTACTTAGGTAATTGAAAATGTGACTTGAACAAAGATACCCCATCAAGCAGTACTTCTAAAGGATATAGAGACCAAATAAAAAATAGTCCAATCTTTGCTATCTATAGACATCTTTTACATATCAAGGTTTATGAAAACAAAAATTCAGCCAGTTTTTTTTTAACTTAAATCCATTTGAAATTGTGCAACAGTCCTTAGGATGATTGATAAATTCTCTTAAGGCTAAAAATAGACTAGTGTGCTACATAAGATAAAAAAAAATTAAACCTTGCCTCAAAGATAGGAGAAAGATATGAAAGAGTACAATTAACTGGGACATGCCCTAAAACAGTGATTTATTTTCATTTTTCCCTATCTGAATGGCTATGAAATTTTCATATACTGTGGAAAAACGAGTGTATGTAGGCAGAGAACCAAAAGGACCAATAATTCACATCATAGTGAAGTCATGACAGGCGCAGGGGATGTAATGGAATTACTAAGAAAATGTAGCCTTAATAATATACTGATACAGCAAAATGTCTGGGATCATGAAACACTTGATCTGATCTGACTGGGACAAAATATTGGGGAAAACCTTAAAAACAAGCCTAAAAGATGTCGCTATGAGAACAATGAGAACAGCCATGTTACCAGCTGTGTTTTGGAGTGACTGGCAATATGGATGCTAAGGAGGATGTGCAAGAAGTGGTATAAAGTGAAAAAGCTTATGAAAAGTGACATTTGTCTGTATAGAGAGAAAGCAACAGGCTTTCAAAAATTGTGGAGGAAGATTGGCTAAGCACTGCTATATAAGCTTGGATGGCAAGTAGGATGGAAATGTTTAGGAGAAAAAAATACATGTATTTTGAGTCTGAGCTGACAATGGATCTTTTATGAGGAAGTACTGGAGAAAAAAGCAGAAGACACATAGGATGATCTGCCCAAAAGGAATCAGATGAACAGATAAGGAGAATAACAGAGAAAATGCTTGTGAAAGCAAAAGAGTTATGAAAAATCATATTTAAAAGAGGAGGAAAAAAAGAAGAAACAAAGAGGCAAAAAATGGCGAGCGATAGAAAAATCAAGCCAAAACCAAAAGGGAGAAACAAACCTGTGTAACAAAAAGGAGTGGTGGTAATTTACTCCCAACTCCTAGACTGCTGGATGGATCAAGAGTTTGTTGTTTTTCTTTTTCTCCTGGTGCAACAGCACTGAAAACATTTATTTTATCATGACAATTGTGATAAGAAAGTCCCACATAAGCATTTACTAGAATATAGCTTCATTTTACCTTAACTGTATTACTGCTGCCACAGTGGTGAAAGTACAGTGATGTACCAATCATGTACCACAGTGCACCTTCCAGGAAGGAAAAAGTATACTATGCTCAACATGGAGGAAAGAATGTCTTAAATGCTTGTCTTAAATATTTAGTGGACATTTCTGCTGCACAAAATCACTCTAAACACAAAACCAGTCTCACACCTCAATCCTGTTTTAATATATTAATATATGTCTCGAAAAAAATCTATCCCACAGTCTCTGATTTCATCAGTATTTTTCAAAGAATGTGCATCATTTTTCATAACAGTGTTAGTTGAACCTATACATCACTGTTTAGTGCAATTAACAGCTGGAGACAGGATTATCTGATTGTGCCATGAGTAGCTGAGAGGAAGCCAATTAAGGCTTTTATTTTATTGGTATTTTTTTGCCAAAACAGGAATATTTAATTACTCATGAAATTGGGCAAGACAATTGATGAACACAATAATAAACAGTGCAAATAGCAATTCTATAGACAGCAGACTAAAACTACTTGATGGCACGGGAATAAAGGAGATGTTAAAGAGATACAGCATTGCAAGGCTGAAGAATGCTTACTACTTTCAACAATCATGTTACATTTGCTTTTGTTTTCTTGAGGATGCCCTGGGTAAGAAGGATACAAATATATTCATCCTTGTCCCTAATGTGGTGTCCCTGATGCATAACAATTTCCTGCAATAACCTAGTGGCTAGAAAAATGCCTATTTAAATCCTGTGTAGTTGAAATGAAAATTAATGCAAAATAATGAAAACCTGAATGCAGAAATCACCTTATTTTTTAAAAATTTCATTTAACTACATTATCTACTCGTGTGTTCAAAATTTACCCATAAAACACATCTTTGAGAAACATATTCTTTACATATATGTTAAACCTTCTGTCTTATGAAAGACTTACTGATATGCCCCAGAGCATCCAACAAGACTGCAGAATGCAGAATATGCTGGAGCAGAGGAGGGACTCTTCTTGAACAGCAGCACTCCCTGTCTCCCTGTGCCACTTGGCGGGGAAGAGATAGACCTCAGGAAGGAGGAAGGGGTGGGAGGGCTAGGAGGATGGTGTTTTACTTCTTATTATCCTTTTCTGATTTTGACTGGTAATAAATTCAATTAGTTTCCCCAAGTTGAATCTGTTTTGACTGTTACCCATATATAGCAATTGGTTTGTGGTCTCTCCCTGTCCTTATCTCAACTCATGAGACTTTTGTTTTTCTTTCCCCAGTCCAGTCATGGAGGGGAGTGATAGAACAACTTTGGTGGGCACCTGACATCTGCCAGGGTCAACACCCCATAGGCTGATGGACCTGTGGTTGCTTAGGTCCTCCTTCTTGCCTCTTTCTGAAGGTAAGGATAACATTTGCTTTCCTCTAGTCCTCAGGCACCTCTCCTGACTGCCATGACCTTTCTAAGATGATTGAGAGTGGTCTAACAATGACGTCCACCAGTTCCAGTTCTTTCCACACTTGTGGGAGCATTGCATCCCATCAGGGCCCAAGGACTTCTGGATGCCAAGTTTGACTCCATGGTCTCTAATCCAATCCTCCTCAACCATGGGGAACTCTTCTCCAACAGAGAAGTTACCAACAGAGACACCTGAATTCAGCATAATCAGGGCCATGGCACCTTGGATCTAATATCCTTGTCTGTTCACAAACCAAGGAGTGAGGGACGTTGAATTTTTTTATTATTTGGTGAGTGTGGTTCTTCTAAGATACTATTCAGTGAGTCAGATGACACTTCTGAATCTTCAGGTGTCTGCCAGGTCCAGAAATTGAAGCACTGAGACACAGGTGGAGGGTGATGTAAAAGCATAATGTGTTCATGTGTATATACAGTTCTGAGTGAGGAAGGCATTTAATCACGTGCACAAATTGAACCAATGATGCTTCTTAGCAGTACTGTTTTTAGTAGTGCTCTCATTTTATGATCTGTGATAAACAAAGATAGGTGCTGATTCCCACACTAAGCTCCCAAGGTTCTCAGAATTTGCTTATTTATTTAATCCCACACTATGGAATGTTCTCAGTGAAATTCCTTTCCCCAGTTCTCAAAACTTACAAACAAATGGAAAATATAATTATGCTGAGAATCAAACTTCCACATGCTCTTCATGAAGGACATTGCTTTATCGCAAAGGTCTTGATATTTTGCAGCCATTATGTGTGGCCTTTTTGTTACATTGCATCACAATAATGAAAATCTAGACATCAATTAAAGGATACATATTCTAAAATTCATTTATCCACATATTTTATTAAAGGTGTTCAAAAGAAAATGAGGTCTCAAATTATCTTCCTAATACATTTTGGCAGGTAATATGAACAATTCAGTGCCTTGGGTAAAACTCTCAAGAGAACATCTAATTTTTGCTTCTGTGTCAGCAATCACACCAGGCAAGTGATATTTACAATATCATTTAATCTTGAACAGTGGACAGGGAGTCATAAAAGAAATGTATTGGCCAGTCAACTAATTCCAAGTGCACAGGGAGATCAGTAAGTGGGAGTAACTGGGGGAAGAAAACATAATTAAGCTTTAGGTGATCTGAGAGGAGGCCCTTGTGAATGGCATGCAAAGAGGAAAAAAAAAAAAAAAAAAGAAGAGAGGCATCCCACCAATGGAGACATAAAAATGGGTGGGGTTTTTTTCTGTCTGCATCCAGCAATTTTTAGTTTGCATATATTTGTGGTGACAGGTTTCACATTTACATTTGACTGCTCTTTCCATCCATGTGCTTTTGGTGAGCAACTGTGGTGGTCAGTACCAGGACAGTGTGTACCTACAAGTTTTGGGGTTGGCTTTACTTCATCTCTGTGGCTAAAAGCAGGCTGATTCGCCACTAGGAGTGTCACGAAATCTGTAGTCACTAAGGTAACCTAACACATAATTAACCTCTGAGTCATATCTAAACACATTACAAAGTCTGCAAGATTCTAGCAGTAATATGTCAGCAAAATTTTGACACAGACTGATTTTTTCAATCCTCTTAGGAGTGTGACTGGCAATATGCAGGATTGCATGCAAAGATCTTGGCTCTACAAAAAGAAGTACTAAACTGTGATTGTCTGCTCTTCCACTGTCCTGACTTGCACACAAATTAACAGTCAACTTTTAAAAAATTCTGATCTGCTTCGGTGAGTAATAATATACAGTACAATTAGTCTGCTCATTACTTTCCTGTGGTGTAGGACAGAGTCTGACTCGATAAGGTACAGCACATCAGTTGGAGAGCCTGTTGTGAATTCAAAACTGCCAATAGACATTTTCTTCTCACAGAAGGAAAACAAACAAGATATTAAGTCTGTATAATGTGCGAGTAAAATAGTATAATAAATTGAATCATTTAATAAATGTCATATAGGCAATGTTGAAGCATCTACATCATACCCAAATTTAGATGTTGCATTTTGACCTTCTCAGTCTGGATGATGATGAACTTTATGACCTTAATATATATTTTTAAGCAGAACTTGCAATGCATTTCCAGAATGTTTTGTCTGGGGAAACAGCAAAAGGGAATGAAAAGGAAGATACACCAAAATTGGGATTGAGATTAACATGTATTTACCTGGGCTGCTCTCTTTCAGGTGCCTTACTGCTTCACCTAAGTTTGCAACTATTTTGCTTGCTTTCTTCACAGAAGATTTCTTAAAATTAAATTACAGTCACTCACTCCAATCACAAAATGATTACAGTCACTCCTTTCTATCAATTTCCAATAATCAGTATGATATGGGTGTCTTCTACTATCTCTGGATAACAAAAAGAGGCAGGTATGAGGGACAGGTCAAACACTCCGACTGCACTGGCATCTGATAAAAATAGAGAGGCTACCACAGTGGCATGAAACATACACCATTAAATGACTAATACTGATACAGATATATTAGGTATGTATATAGATTCCTGCAAGCCAGTCCGTTGTGAATGTCAAAGGTTTATTTTTTTAGTAGGAATGAGGTGATCAGCAGATAAAACCTACATTCAATGTGCACTTTTCCTGTCAAAGGCAAATAAATTCATGGTCTTCAATGTGGTCACATAGGGAAAACGGACGTTTTTGTACTAAAACAAGCTCTTAATCCTCATTGCAAGGACACCAGTGTGACGAAGACTAGGAGCCACTCCAGCAACTAGTGACTGACAGGGAAGCTACTAATCAGGCCTTGCACCAACATTACACAAATCCCATCTGCATAGGTCATTAACTCATTTTCTATCAGTTTTTAAGTGTTTTGCAGTTCTGCAGCATGGCAATGTGACAGGTATCACAGTTAAATTATTGCCTGAGCTACAGGGTTTTGTGCTCTCTAGAGCTTTTCTACACATACATTGAAAGAACAATATGCACTGTAAAGCCAGGGAACTTAGTCCTACGCACTACACTCCACTCAAGACACTTTGATTTCTATGAAGGCAGTGATGGTGTGATTGCATAATTACATGACTTTGGTGGTCAGCTAATCTCATGATTCAAGCTCTCTTAAGCTTTTTATTCCTTGCTATTTAGAAATCAAGTGAAACATTATGTTAAATATTTGTTGCTCCATGAAAAATCGCTTAATTTAATGAAACATAGTTTTACAAGACTGTCTATAGCTTCAGTCTTACAAACCCTAACCTCATTTGGCAGAAATAGTGATGATTTCTTTGGAAAAATATTCTTCCAGGTACACTATGGTATTTTAAGTCCAAGCAAAAGTGGATTCTACAAAAATATACAAGCACCAGAATCTCTATGCTTGCAGATGGTCTCCTATCCTGGCTTTCACTTGGTAGCTCTATTTGAATGATGCCTTCCCTGAACATCTGTTGTCACCCCAGAAACTAATGAAGAAGTGTCTTAGTGGAGAAACTCCATGGAAATGCTACAGAAGCTCTGTGAAGACCAAGGGTAAGAACTGTGAAGACATTGTTTTTCACAGAATGACAATACAGGCCTTATTAATCACCACACTAGCCCACTGGTTACCCCCACTAGCCCACCAGAAAGAACCTACTTTGCCTCAGACAAACTGTCCCACATCATAACTATTAGTAAGAACATCCTGGAAAATTCACTTCATAGTCATTTTGGTATTATGGAGCTTTAACCATAGAAACAAATGCCACGACTATGATCACCCTGCTTGGTCATGAATATGTTCCAAGTTCTGTGTGCCCAAGCCAGGTTTCTCCAGGGAGGCAGTAGGAAAAGAAGAGAGGCACACAGTGCCAAGAACGTTCTGCTCATATGCAAGACCAGCTAACTCCTACATGGGAGAAAACTGACTCCTGGGAGAAACATGAAAAAGCCCTCTCTGAAGGTGTGAGATTAAAGAGCTCAGCCAGCAGGGCAGAAAACTCATTGGGTTAGTAGAAAACAGTCATGCTTAGATCAAAACTTAAATTTTTTTCATTTCAACCTGTTCATCCCAGCTCAATCTAAAAGTAAAAACCAGTAATTGTGAGCTCAGTTAGGCACTGAATATGAAACACCTGAACAGAAGGCACGGAGTAACAGCATTATTTATTCCCTGAAATGTGATTATAGTACTGAACTTCACGAAGTTAAGGCTTAAAAAAGCCCACAAACAACTGAAAACTGAACCAAATCCTTGTATTTGCTGTGGTATATAAATGCAGTTAAATAACTTTAACCACCTTATCTTTGCTGGCTACAGTAAATGATCAATATTTGCTGTTACGCAGTAGATGAAATGGAAATACTTTATAGCAATGCTATGAGGTAGATTTGTCAGAACTCTTAAGCTCTTGCTCAAATCAACTTGTCTCATTTCACCTCTACTGGCATTAAAAAAAACCCCAAAACCCATAAATTCTTCTTTGCACAGGGAAACATTTACCACAAATATTTTCTCAAGCAATTTTAGTTATGAAGAAATTGAAATAGCAACCATTTTTAAAGAGGATTATTTTTCACAGAATTCACAAATTCACAAATTTCACAAATGATTTTGACCTACAGCAAACTGAGAAATAAATCTTAATTTATGAAGAATGTCTGAAAAAAATTACTGGTACTTTCAAAAAGCTGCTTATCAAGTATGTCAGAGTAAAATGTGACAGCAAAAGGAAGAGAAAACCTGTGGGCAAAATGTTCTTCCCCAGGCATGGGACAAGATAGTGGCTGCATCCCTTCTGGGAACAATTCTGCCCTTCAACAGAGGATACAACTTCTCATCTCCTGCTTTGAGCCTTCATTCAGTTCCACCTAAACCACCAGCTCCATTTAATCTATTGATTTATGACAGAAATAATTTAAAAGTTTTACAAAAAACCCTGTAGCAGTAAATTTCATTTTGGGATATGATTCTGATGGTAAACATAAAAAAGTAAACAATATTATCTTGGACTTTTCTGCTATTATTTATGCACATGGAATTTGCTTCTACTACGCTCATGCTTTTTTNTCCAATAACCAAACCAATGGTTTGAACATACCTAAAAACAAGCAGATTTAAAGATTAAAGAACAGTTTTGAGAAGTTTGTCTTGAATTTCTTTTGTACATATTTAGTTATGCATACAAATGACACATGATAAGCATTAGTAGGAACCATGTTCATTCAATAAAGAATCAGAAAAGGATTCTACTAACATACAGGTAAAATCAACCCAAGACTTAATTACTGCATACAAATTAATGAACCCCTGCAAGCAGGCTAAAAAATAATCAGAGAAATAGTATGAACATGGCTTAAACGTTTCAGAAAAGGCTTTCAGAATAGCTTTTAAACCAGGAAGAGGCAAAAATAGTTAAAAAAAAATTATTTGATGAAATGAATTATTATGAACATTAATCTGATGTTGGATGGCCAAACAGAAAAAATTAATAAACATGCTTATAAGCTTGAGACACATAGGTCACCTTTGCAATGCCATATAATTTAACTGTAACTTGTTTACTTCCACAGTTTGTGATTGATCTTTCATCAGTTTGATGAAACCACACAGGATTCCCTCTGAGGCTTTGACACCGTGAGGAATAAGGTGGTGGTACCTTTCTATTACGTGCCACCTAAAATGCTTGTGCATGAACTTCACATCCATGTTTGTAAGAAATGCAGATTTGAAGACAATTTCTCTTCACTATGTGCATTCTGTACAGAAGCTCATCACAAATCACTGTGCTGAGATACACAAAATGGCAAATGAACATCTTACTCCTGAAGGATGTTTGACTTCATCAGCATATTAGGCATTTATACAGTGTATGTTTCACTCTTGGGGGCTCAAAGGGAATAGCAAAGCACCACACTTTGTTATTTTATACTAGCCTTGTCTGAACCTCATACATTGCTGACACGAAACACAATAATAAAGAAGGGAATTAAAACTTTTCTTTATATAGAGAGATTAAGGAAGTCAAAACAAAAGAAAATATACTCAAAAACATTTTCATTTCACTTGAACTTTGCTGTATTAAGCATTCATTGATAGAGAAAAATTGAAGTGAGGGAGGGAGTGGAAGAGAAAGCACTAAAGGAAAATGAGGAACAGGAATTATGAGCTTAATTCCATTTTTTTGCAGGTTACTATTTCCAGCAATGCCCCAATTGATGTAACTTCACAGATCTCAATGGAATTGCTCCTGAGACCAACATGAGTCTCATGAAATTAACTTAATTGTGGTTTTTAATATTTCATGCTTTAAAGTAATAGCATAAAGTAAGTATTATCCATAATATTAAGTAGGTAGAATTTAAAAATTATTAATAATGCACTTTAAAAGAGAATGCTATTGTTAACTCATTGCTTCATCACACAAAACTACCATAAGTGACATACACTTTAAGGAACTCTGGAATTTTTTTTACATGTAATTGCAAAGGTTTGTTGTGAGCGTATACTGGAATATCATGCACTTTAAAGTGAAAAGCTTTATCTCTAGGTTCTACTGCAAAACATCTTGTCATCAGTATTTTTAAAAAAATCATGGAAATAATGCATTTTAAATTATTTTTAATTAAAATAAGTTCCAATATTCTGTAAAAATATTTGCAGAGTAATATGCAAGTGTGCAATAAATATTTCTATAGCATTGAAAATACTTCAGAAAAATGATTATTTAAAAGAGCAACACCATAAGCAGACTACTACATTTATATTAACCTGTGATATCACAGAATCACTAGGTTGGAAGAGACCTTCAAGATCATAGAGTCCAACCCATGCCCTAACACCTCAACTAAACCTCACTCTTTCTGTGAAAACCTTTTTCCTAATATCCAGCCTATATTTCCCTTAGCGCAGCTTAAGGCTGTGTCCTCTTGTTCTGTCAGTTGCTGCCTGGAGAAAGAGATCAACCCCACCTGAGTACAACCACCTTTCTGGAAGTTGTAGAGAGTGATAAGGTCACCCTGAGTCTCCTTTTCTCCAGGCTAAACACTCCCAGCTCCCTCAGTTGTTCCTCACAGGGTTTGTGTTCCAAGCCCCTCTCCAGCCTCATTGCCTCTTCTGGATGCACTCAAGTGTCTCAAAGTCCTTCCTAAACTGAGGGGCCAGAACTGGACACAGCACTCAGGGTGTGCCCTCACCAGTGCTGAGTACAGGGGAAGAATGACCTCCCTGTCCTGCTGGCCACACCATTCCTGATACAGGAATATATGAAGAACATCTTGTTAATTCCTTGTTGCTTACTCTTTCCAATTTAATCTAATTTCATTTCAAGGTGAAGGGTAAGTGCTTTATACAATCTACTTTAATTTGTGCACTAAAAAGATGTACTCTCTTAAACCTGCATAAAAAGCACACAGCGTTTTCACTTTATTACATCTTTCAGCTATACAACTGATATTCCATCTTTCCCCTCAAAACATGAGGTTCATCATATGTTAAATGTCAGCATTATTGTGTAAGTTCAGGAGGAGCCACAGTGGGCTATGCTGTTTGTCCTCAGACATAATATAAGGCTTATAAAAACCATCCATAACTGCCACTGTGGAGTTACAATTTATTGCTGACATAGAGTACACCTTGTGGAAAGATAGCAAGCCTGATTATAAAGCTATGAAGTAAGAGAATCTTCTTAATTTCCAAGAAAATTGTTCTGGTAATTAGCAACTGATACATAGCTGCAGCTAAATCCAGTATCCACTTCCAGCTAGTCGCTCTGGAGATTTTTCAATAAACCTTTTCAGAAGCCCTTACCATGAGCCATGCTCCCTCCTGCTGCTGTGAGACAGAACTATTTCATGCCCTTATATGTGTTAAACTAAAATGACTCTGTTTCTGAATCACATCTAAAGGTAGATTTTCAGGCCTTTAGTAACTCCAGAAGCTTCCTCCCATCCAGCGTTTAGCTACTTTATACATTTCTTATCAGATACAGTTCTTATCAGATATGCAATGAAGTTGTTTGGCTGTATCAGTAACTGCAGATTTGTTCTTGTGAATTCCTCACTCTACAAAGAATTAGACTAAGACTAGACAAGCTAGCCTGTGTTTTCACAAATGTGACTCAGAATCATGCCCCATCTTCGAGTAAAATATTTTTTTTCATATTTTCAGCCACTACTTTTTAGCAATGTTAAATCTGTACTGCAGAAACAAAATGACACTAGCCCGATAAAACAGTAGCTGACCTAAGATTTCATGTCTGCCCTGTCTCTTGGGAAGTTCACAGTAAAGCCAGACCTGGTGATGGTTATCTATTCTGACAGTCAGGGCGAAACAGCAATGCGTATGAGCATTGGCAAAGAAACAGGACACATCACTCAGAAAAACTGCACTACTGTAGCTGGAATAGTCAGTGTACTTTCAGACTGTACATTTTAAGGCACTGTAGAGAAAATCCAAAGAAGGAATATTACAAGATAACATTGATGGTTGCTTTCAGAAATGTATGATTTTGGTAGTACTACTTTCCAGCAGATGAATGAAGAACACTGGTGTCAGTAGTATCTGTTTTGCAACTATTTGAGCATGAATCTTATTTAAAACTAAAATATTTTAGCTTCTTTTAAAAAACTTCCTTTATCTTGCAGATTACAGCCGCTTAAAGGATATTAGTAAATTAACTGAATTATTTTTATTCCAATGATAATATTTATGTATTGATGTTCTGACACTAATTTAAATACTAGTAGTCAATGAGTATTGAGGGTAGAGTTTAATTCTGCTTGTAAAATCCCTCATTATTATCTGAATTACTGAAGGTAAAATAGCAGCAGAACAGAAGTCCACAACAACAAAGGTTGAATCTTGTGTTGTGGTGGGCAGAGTCCAGGGATTTTAAATACTGTACAATCACAGAGAGTTTGGCTACTTGCATTTTGAATTCCTTTACTTCCATCCTAGAATGCTTGTATGGAATAAGGTGTGCTTCAGCAATATTGGGAAATATATTTCTTTTATCCTGTCTCTTCCTTACATTTTATTTCAGGTTTAAGAAGAAATGTGGTTAAGATAAGAGGAGAGGAAGGCCCTTAATTTTATCACCATCTTCCATAAAAAGTTTTTGTAGAACAGTGTGAAACAGAACAAAACCCATATACTCCACAAACTAACTGAAATCCTACCAAATAAGAATACATATTTAGATCCAACAAATGCAGTTAATCTTTACATGAATGAATGTAATGGCTTGACCCTGGCTGGATCCCAGACACTCACCAAAGCCTCTCTAATACTCCCCTCTAAAATTGCACAGGAGAGAGAAAATAGAATGAAGGGTTCATGACTTGAGATAAGGACCAAGAGATATCACCTATCAAATCAAATACTATCATGAGCAAAACAGACTCAAATTGGGGATATTAATTGAATTTATCACTAAAAAATCAGAGAAGGAAAATGAGGAGTAAAATAAGATCTTTAAAACACCTTTCCCTCTACTTCTCTTTCCTTCCCAGCTCTACATCCTCCCCTCAGTGGTGCAGGGAGATGGGGAATGGGGGTTATGGTCAGTTCTCACATTGTTCCTGATGCTGCTCAGGGAGAGGATTCCTTCCCCTGCTCTAGCATGGGATCCTTCCCATTGGACAAAGTTCTCCATGATCCTCTCCAACATGATCCCATCCCATGGGAAACAGTTCTTCACAAATTGCTGTCACATGGGTCACTCTCCCACAGAGTGCAGTTCTGCCATTCCTCAAGCACAGACTGTTCCAGTATGGGTACTGGGTCAGAAATCCTGCCAAGAAATTTGTTTTAACATTAGCTCCTCTCTCCATGGCTCTGCAGGCCCTGGCCAGGACCTTGCTCCAGCACAGGCCTCCCATGGGTTCACAGCCTCCTCTCAGGCATCCACCTCTTCCAGCACTGATCTCCTCCATGGGCTGCAGGTGGATCTCTGCATCCTCCATGGCCTGCAGGGGCACAGCTGCCTCACCACGCAGCGTACCACAGCCTGCAAGGGAATCTCTGCTCCAGCTCCTCCTTTCCCTCCTTCTCCACTGACCTTGGTGTCTGCAGAGTTCTTTCTCTCACATATTCTCATCCTGATCTTCTCTGGCTGCAATTACATCTCTGCAATACCTTATTTTTCTTCTTCTTAAATATGTTATCACAGAGGTGGTACCACAATTTCTGATTGGCTTAGCTCTGGCTATCTATCTTTGGAGTCACCAAGGTTTGGCTCTGCTGGACATGGAGGGAGCTTCTAAAAGCTTCTCAGAGAAGACACCCTTGTGGCCCCTCCCACTACCTGGCCATGCAAACCCAGTACATTCCACCCCTCACCTCTGAAAATCATATATTTTGGAACTATAACTAAAGTCCACATTCACCACACAACCTGCCCTAGCATCAACAAATGCAACCAAACTAAACAAAATAAAATTCCCTGCACAAAACCCAAAATAACATCATCAGAACACAGAAGAAAATGGACAATTTACACAAAATTCAACCCTTGTCTGTTCACCACAATTATGACAAAAATGCCACATAATCAATCCACATTCAATCTTTGATGTTGTTCACTACTTGTTTCACCCATTACTTCTCCCAATTATACTCTTTATCTCAAAATCCTCATGATCCCATGTTTTGGTACCAAAACCACTGTAAATGGGTTAACCGTGGATACCATACACCCATGAAAGCCTCTGTATTACTCTCCTTTGCTACTGGAAAGGGGAGAGAAATTATAACAGTGTTATCAACACCTTTCTAGCTACGAATGCAAAGCACAGCACTCTGAGAGCTGCAATGGGAAAATGAACTCCATTTCAGCCAACTCAATACAGTGAATACGTTGAAAGTTAAAAAGGAATGATCCTACTATTTTTAATTTTTGTTTTCATTATTAGGATAAGTGCTTTATTGACTGACAATAAAGCTGTGTTTATAAGAGCCTTGCATACTTAAAAAAAGTCATTCCTCTCTTTTCCTAAATGGAAAGAGACTTGCAGGTCAAGTGCATAGGTAGTGAAAGTTCCGAATAAAACTCTGGAAGCAGCATGAAGCAGTCTTTGATCTCTTCTACCCTAAGTGGAAAAAAACCTTCCAGGCCTGCTAAGTCTGTAAACATTGCTTTAGTTCCATAAGGCTGTGATTTAAAAGGAAGATTTATGGTTTTTATAGAGCAGTTAAGAGTATGATCTCAGACAGTTAAAAAATGCATCTTTGAAGTTTACGGAAGAGATGGTGTACAGCAACAATAATGATCTGTTAAACATCATTTGCCAGGCTTCCTCAGTAATAGTGTTTATACAATCCCCCATCTGTGCACTCATGCCCATTCTTCCACCCACTACCCTACCTCCTGCCCTGCCTCCCTGGCAGGGGTTGAAATAAAAGATTTATACAACCCCTGGAAGTTTTGGAAAGAGAAGTAAATCCCACCTGTTTCCTGACAGTGGAAAAAACCATAAAAGAAGCTGAATTTTCTCTATAAATGAATTATACTTGGACCTTTTTTGACTCCAGTGGCACAAGGTACCAAGGACAAAATCCATTGACAGGACCATGTGAAGATAAACAGTGTTGGAAATAGTGGCATCTGAAAATAAAGAAAAAGAGCAAAGACACAGAGACCATCATGGATCCTCCAAGCTCTCTCTTTTTTTTCAGTATCCACTGGCCTCCCAAGTACGCTGCTTGGGAACCTGAGAAAGCCATGGAGCTCAAGGAATTGATCCCATCTCAGGTTTCTTGCAGTCAGCCCTCAAGGTCTGCCTGATGCAGAAACTGTAGAAACAGGTTCAGATGTGGACACCTAATTTGTTTCCACTGGTCCTGCAGTTTGAATCTTCTCAGCTGACTGAGCACCTCCTACTTTACTCTTACAGCAAACCTGGCAAAGTTTCTCCATATGCTCAGGCTGATTTGACCTCAGTTAATTCTCACCTTACTGGGAAGTGTGAAAAAGAACATTGTTTCCCTTGAATTTTGAAGAGTGTGTGATTATTTGGACTGAGTACACAGCCATGTTTTCTGCCATTTTCTCATAAAATTTTGAACTCAAATCTAATTGAGGCAACCATAGTACCTGTAAAGATGTTTATAGAAAAATAGGAAGTCACATCAAGCCTGAACATTTACTCCTCATAACTTTTTATTCCTGTGTCTGATTACTCCAGTTGAAGAAAACAGCCTGTCTGCTGTTGCCAAAAAAAGGATTTGAAAAGACTAAAGATACATAAGGAGTACCAAAATCACTGTCATGAGTCAATTAACTATTCAAACAGTTGTCATACATAAAGCTACAGAAAGTCACACTGCCCAGCTGAAGCTGTTGAAGGTGACCTTCACAGGCTTGAGACATGGATCCATGAGGCCTTAATGAAGTTCAACGAGGCCCAGTGCAAGATCCTGCACATGTGTCAGGGCAGTTCCAAGAACAAATACAGGCTGGATGAGGAACTGATTGTGAGCAGCCCCAAAGAGAACTTGGAAGTGTTGGCTGATGAGAAGCTCAACATGATTCAGCAATGTGCATTTGCAGACCAGGAGGCAAACCCACATCCTGGGCTGCATCCAAAGCAGCTCAGGCAGCAGGGTGAGGGAGATGATTCTCCCCCTCTGCTCTGCTTTGCTCTGGTGAGACCCCACCTGCAGTGCTGCAGCCAGCTCTAGGGACCCTGATGTAAGAAGGACATGGACCTGTTGGAGTGAGTCCAAAGCTGGGCAATGCAGATGGACAGAGGGCTGAAACACCTCTCCTATGAAGGCATGTTGAGAGTTGGGGTTGTTCAGAGAAGATCACAGTACCTAAAAGAGCTTGACAAGGAAGCTAAGTGGGTCTTTTTACAAGGGCATGGAGTGATGGAACAAGGGTGAAAATTCAAAGAGGGTAGGTTTAGGTTAGGTATTATGAAGACAATTAAGAAGACATTCTTTACTGTGAGGATGGGGAGGCACTGTAACAGGTTATCCAGAAAGGCTGTGGATGTCCCATCCTTGGAAGTGTTTGAGGCCAGGCTGGATGGGCCAGGCCTCTGAGCAACTTGGTCTAGTACAAGGTATCCCTGACTGTGGAAATAAATGATTTTTAAGGTCCCTCCCAATTGAAATCATTCTGTAATTCTATGAATTATGACAACCATAAAAAGCATTATGTCTATTTCCTTTCTGTTAATGTTCCTGGTCTTGTCATAGACAAGCTCAAGAAACTAGAATGTGTTGTAGTAAAAAGCTGTTTGGATTAGAATTCTACAGTAAAATTTTTAATGGATATTCTAAATCCAAAATTATACTAATAGAAAGACTTGTGTTAACATATCTATTAATCTTCTACTAAAAGAGCATGTTATTATAGCAAGTCTGAATATCCCACAGTCATTCAGGTAATAAAACAAAAAAATCTTTTGTACTTTCAATTCCAGTTCACCCATATTCTTAAAAGCAGCTAAACCAATCCCTGACATCTGGAAATGCAAGCTGTCAAAATTTATCAGTCCTTGTTTCACATGTTCTAAATCTCACCAAAAGGGAGAAATTCTGAAGGTTGTAGTATTGTCTTGCTCTGCTCAGACTGGAGTGATTCTGCTCTGGGTGGTGCCTATGTTCCTCAGTACAGCCTTTGACCTCCTCCTGGAGGTTATGACATCCACTTCTCAAAGAGACAGGTTTGCCTGTAGCACCAGTGCAGGGGGGGTTGTACTCACTTTTAATAGGCAAACTGTGGAAATCATAGACAAGACAGTCACAGGCTTCTGCCTACTCCTTCTCACATGGCAAATAAAGCTGCTGTTACCAGACTTTGTGGTTGAAATTCTCCCACAACCTGAAGTCCCCAGCAATTGTTCATGTTGGCTTTCCTCAGCACTAGTTGTGATTAGAAAACAGGTTGAGAGCAAGAATGCAAAGAAAGAAGTTTTCTCAAAAATGCACCGAGTAACAAAGTTATATTTATTTTCTAAAACTAGAAATTTTCATGCCATTGGTCATCAATAGTATGGCTAAAAGCAAAATGTCATGGATAAAATTTACCTGGACTGGAATCACTCTGCAGGAATACTCAACAATGAACTTAACACAAGGCTCCTGTTTAAAACCTCTTCTAATGACCAACTAGATGCCTTTTGTGAAGCTAGAATAATTGGTAAATGGTTTTCTAATTGTCAGTGACCGGATATTTTTTGTTGATCATTTAGTGATAGGATTGTGTTTCAATCTAGTTGCATTCCTAAATTAACTCCACAGGTGGGTTTTTTTGTTTGTTTTTATGACACAAGGGATATTATTCTTCCCTTTTCTTCTGAGGGTAACTTCAGCACACAGATAATTTTCCCTGGCTTTAGATGATTTGGCCTCAGAAGTACACTCACAGGGACACGTAAGCAGCACTGTGTTTCTAAAGAGTTATGTTCTGGTTGAAAGAGAAGATGTAACCAAGTACGATAAGAAACATAAAGAGGAGTGAGAGGAATATGAAATGCTCCATGGCTAATACAGCTTGGCTGCTTTGGAGACAAAGAAGACAATCATAAGCAAAGAAACTGGCTGGTGGTATTAAACTACTGCCTGAAGAAAACCTTCCTTGTTTCACCTCCTGGTCTGTCACAGTTTGTGGTACATATTTCTTAACTTCTTGGACTCTAGGGCATGTAATGTCATTCTCCTTGAAGCATGAAGAAACAGAATGTACACAGCTTCCCAGAACATCATATGATACTGAAGAGAAGAAGCAAAACAGGAATGTCTCAGTGACGCCCACAGGAACAGTCACCATCGCCAAATTGTCAGCATGCCTCTGCAATACCAGACCACAGCGAGCATATGGATAGTTTAGGCTTCCTGCCATTAGACTGGATTAGTGAAACACATGCTTCATGCATATCTAGTCTAGCTTTGTGTCAGTGGAAAAAAAATTTCCACTACACATAACCTACCGGACCTAAGAACAAGGGCTAGTTCTTGGGTAACTTCCTTGGAAAAAGCCTGCTGAGTTCATCAGGTTCCATGGTACCTCCCTGGAGAAACCCATTGTGTGATCTGTGATTACACCCCTGAGACCATGAACTGAGGTGTGAAACAAAAATATCCTTCCCTTCTGTAGAGCAAGCATGACTGACAGCTCTGCAAAATCCCTCCAGCAGATGACACTACCAGGGATTTTCATTCTGTTACAACTCACGCAGGCTGCACGGCACCAATTTGTGCAAAGCCTGCTCTCAACAGCCTCTCCAGGCAACAGGACTTTAGTGTTAGACATACCCAGTGAAAGATACCCTCAGAACCTTCAGTGAAAAAAATGTTCTGTATAATTTGAAAGAGAAAACTTCAAGTCTGATGGAATTGGATATTTCAGGCATTTCCTTTAGAAAAACATTAAACCCAAGCCACAGAAAATCCACTGTGTGGATGATTACCAAACTTAAGTCTCTTTAGTAGCAGATTCTGGTACAGTTGGCAGGACTGTAGTCTCTGCTGCAAAATGATCAAGTAAGTTACTACATGTTCATGTATTTTACTTATGGACGACTAGTCCAGCAAAAATTTAGTGTTGAAATTTGCACTATACTGACAAAATAAAGAAAATCAGAATATACTATCCTGTGTTGCAGTTGACTAAGTAGCTGGCTTTCACGAGTCCTGAATGAGCTAGAAATACGGTTATATAAAATATTCTTCCTTTTGAAGCTGATATGGTTATTTATATCCCTGTTCATAACTTGTATTACAAATCTGAGATCTATGAAGGGTTCCAAATAATATGCTATGGAGATAACATAATATACCTGTACATTTGTTTCACTTCAGACAAGAAGCAAAATAAAAAATTGGACGACAGTTAAACAGCAGGTTAAGTACTGGTGTGTATATATATATATATATATATAAAATTCTGCAAACACATGACTAATTATACTAGCTTGAATAATCCTATGCAAATTCATCTACTTGCAAATAAAATTTCATACTACTAAATATTTGTGAAACAGAGGACAAAACGTTCATGCCAAACACATGGTTGAATACAGGGCTTAAAACATTCTTTTCGTGGTTGCCTTCCATTTTTTTTGGCATATTAATTGAATTTTCTTTTGTACAGGCAGCATACAGGAATGATTTGATCAAGAACTCTTTAAATATTAGCAGCAAGCCAGAGCAGCCTTAGAGGAAAGAATCTTGTTAGTTGTAATGTAAATACAAACACATGCAATGTTTATTTCTGGCATAATACTATTGTGGCCAAAACCATTATTATCCAACATAGTATAATTAGGTGTCTTTTCAATTAATATAGAGAAATGTATTTTTAAAGCTAGTTAACCTTCATGTCAGGTACCAATATATGTTTTTCTCAATATTTGAATATATTGTAAAACTGAAAATAACAATTACCTATGGAGAATTTCAGTAAGTGTATTTCTAATTATCATACATCCCTTACAAACTGTCAGGCCAGAGTTAAATTAAGAAACTACACATCACTATGTAGGCTTGCTCTTCAGCAAAAAAATGCCATGTACAGCATCCTGCAAAACTGATCCCATTTTTCTCTAAAGTTATTATTAATCCTGTCAACTACTAGTAATTTTACACAATAAAAATATTCCAAGTAAAATATCTTTAAAGTATTCTCTGGAAACATTCTCTTTATAATCTACAAATATGAAAATATACATTTGTGATTTAACATATTAATTATAAGAATATAACCATTCTGGCAGTCCTTCACATCCCTCTTGTTTGTTCCTACACATGAAACTTAGTCACTGCTTGCACAAGGAAATATTGGAATGAAGATCACTCCAGATTGGGTGCACAAAAATAGGTATGTTTAAATAGGTCATAGCAAGATGCTGTTGGGAGAGACTGAGTAACCACTTTTATAAACTCTGACTTTGTACACACATTTTCCTAACAGCTCCTTGCTACACTGGGTATTGTTCTCTCAAGCAGAATTTTATCATTTATAACAAAGATACTTCCATGCAGCTCCACTGCTGAAACCAGACCATGAAATGAAATGAATTATACTGCCAGCTTCTTTATGGTTCATTTACACTAATCTTTCGATGTACTGGATGAAGTTGTAAGCCTATAAAAGAACATGTCATTGATGCCACTGGGAACTTCTTGAGGGTTTAAGATGTTATGACCATGCATGATAAATTGCAAGACACTGGAAAAATTACAGATATCGCAATTTCTAAGAATAACAAAATTTATACAAATGTTTGGGTTGGAAGGGGCCTAAAAATCTTGTTCTAACCCCCTGGACATTAAACTCATTAGCAATTATAAACCTAAGAATGTACACATATACTGTATTCACATTAATCAGAGATAATTGTGGTTTATGCATTACATTATTTTGAAAAACTCTGCTTGCCATATTCATGACAATGCAAACACATTCACATGTATTCTTACTCATCCTTTTCATAAATATTAATTTACCCAACTGATGTGGAAGTACTGTTTTTCTAAGCACTAGATAATCCTTCAGACAATTTTGCATTTTGAAATGGAAATAGTCTTTTTCCTTAGGCAGTATTCAGTGATCAGAATAAAGGTAAAATTTTCAAATTTATCCTTCATTCAAGACCACCCTAATCTATGCATAAATAAAAATGAAATTAAACTTGAGCTCAGCATTCTCTTACAGCTATTCATTATTCAGTAAAGTATGATATTCTGTGTTTATGGAAGATTTTCTTAAAGACATACTGCTCAACTAACTTCTGCCCTGCATCCAAAATTACTGAGAGAATACCATATCCTTTCGCCAGCTTAACAGATATCAAAGGGTCTCCTAGCTATTGACAAGATAGGACACAGACAGAAAGTGGGATTCACAGTTTCTTACACACTGTTCACTGCACTCTGTGCTGCCCATCTGTTCTCCTCCTAACCTTGACATGGCAACTTTCAAACAGCAGTGGTGCAATGGAACCACAGGGAACTCTGTATGGCCTCCTGTGGAGCAAATCGTGACACAGGGGAACATCCCCATTAGTAGGAGTCTAATGAGAATTGGCAGCTAGTATTTTGGAAGGCTGCTTTAAAATTCCCATTCCTTAAAAAAGAAGAAAACACCATTTCTTAAAAGTTATGTGTTATTCGATTACGAGTACTTGTGCAGTGAAATGTGCCATTGCCTGTAACCTACCCTGTTGTGTTTCAGCAGTTGGAATGTGCAATATGAATGAATCTGCAATATTATAACTCACAAGTCAAAAAGAAGGAAAAAAAAAAAAAAGAATTGTTTTCTTTTACAACTTCTGGAGACTACATTTAAGGCGGTTTTGGGAAAAAAATTACTTGAAAAATTCTTTTTGTAAAAGAAAAAAGAACATCCTTATCAAGTGAGACAACAAATTGGTTTTACTGTAGTACATTTATATCACTAAAATATTTGTATATCAATGTTATGAGATTAGGCTAAAAATGACTCTATTAATCATATTTTAATGCTGTGGAAAACTATGTTTGCATGTAAATTACTGCAACAACCACAATGACTTGCATTTTCACCCTACAGAAAAAATGCCAGACTTCCATAAGCATACTTATAGTGCCTAAAACCAGGCTGGTGTTTTGTAATAAAAGAAAAAAAAAGATCTTGATAAGTTATCAGCGGCAACTGAGGAATAAATGGAAAGGAAGGAGAAGTGAACTGTGACAGATGATAACAGCAGGTTGCTGAATTTTTCAGTTACTTGCAGACTGCTTGTGGGAAGAGGCTGCGGCAGTGTGCTCTCAGCTGTGCCACATTTCCACAGTGACATTCATGAAGCACTCCTGTTGAACTTGAGGGAATTAGACATGGGCACAACTTGCCCTGGCTTTCACACAGCTCAAGAACTTACTCAGAAATAGTGGCAAGAATGCAGTATGAACTACAGCTGACTTCATTAAGTTTGCCATTATGTCTAACAAGTGGTACTAAAGCTCTATGCACCACAATGTTATGTTTTATACATGAGCATATAGCGCCACTTACTATGAAGATGGCCTTAAGAATATGTTATAAGCCTTCCTTATAACCTTAACGCACCTCTGTGCAAATGGGATGACATTTTCTGTTACTGGGAGTTTTCCTTTGAAATATTCTTTAAAAATTTCAGCCAAAAGAATTCCACTATAAACAAAACCAGTGAAAACATTTCTCTTTGCTTGTTTAAAAAAAGAAAAAAGTGGTCTTAGCTTTATTCCTTCGAAATATTCTTTAAAAATTTCAGCCAAAAGAATTCCACTATAAACAAAACCAGTGAAAACATTTCTCTTTGCTTGTTTAAAAAAAGAAAAAAGTGGTCTTAGCTTTATTCCTTCAGTCCCAGCTCTTCTACTTGCTCCCCACTTCTCAGAGGGAAGGGAAATGGGGCCTGTGGTCAGTTTCTATTGGTTTTCTCTGACTCCTCACACTCTTCCCCTGCTCCATGTGGGTCCTTTCCCACTGGCTGCTGTCATTCAAGAACTGCTCCAACTGTCTCCTTTCCATAGGGCACAGCTCTTCAGGGACAGACTGCTCCAGGAAACATGATCCTGCATGGCCTTCTCTCCAGGGCATGTCTGTCTCCTGCAGTGTAGGGTCCTCCATGGGCTGCAGGTGGATCTCTGCTCCCTATGGATCTCCATGGGCACAGCTGCTGCACCATGGTCTGCAGCAGAGGCTGCAGGGGAATCTCTGCTCCTGTGCCTGGAGCACCTCCTCCTCTCCTGACGTTGGTGTCTACAGGGCTGTTTCTGTCACATTTTTCTCACTTGTTAGTATAAAAATGATAAATTTTGGGGGAAATAAGGACAGAAAATAACTTGTGCTTATGTGTGGTCTTCATCTTAGTCAATATGGTCTCAGCTATGGTGTCCTTGAGAGGTCTTTCTAGAGGGCAATACAGTACATTCTCTCAATCACTGACAGAAAGCCCACAAGCAAGATCTGGCCCTGGCTTCTCTGTTTGCCTCTCTTTATGCAGTTTATTAATTTAATCTTACATGTTTCCCAGAACACAGCTTTCAATACCATGAAGATCCAGATACTCCCATATTTGCCATTTTTTGAGAAACAAAGACTAAATGAAATAATTAGGCAAAGCCCTGCTGTGACCTAATAAATTTTTCATGATGTGTATTGAGAACCCCCCCACCGTATTTTTTCAGGGTCTAGCATGTCAGGATTTGCATCCAGTTTCTCTGATTCATTGTGCAGATTCAACTTGGTTTGAGCTCAAATTCTGTTGCACTGGCAATTGTACCTGAACTGTGGAATTCAGGCTATGCTGGAAGCAGAACTTTATCATATCCCACCTCTGTAATGTCCTTTGAAGAGGGGTTTATATAATGCCAGAATGATTTTTTGCTTTTACATTTCCTTCATATATATTTGTAGCTCTGTAGACTATTGTTGCATAGTTATATAATTCCTAGCTAGCTCCCATACTTTTCCCTACCTTTTCCCTACCCTAACAGGCAGAAAAACAAAACACATTCCAGAGGCTTTAAGCCCTGGAGGGTCCAAGGCCCCTATCCTATCTTGGTTGTTCCTGGGAGACAAGGTTGAAAGCAGCTCTTTGAGACACATTTTCATAAACAAAGTTTAGTTCCTACCTAAAGCAGGGCTGCAGAAGAGGTGGGACCTAAAGGGGGGAATTACTTCATCACCTGTGCTTCTAAATGAGGATTCTTGTCAATTACGCTAAGTTTCTAAATTTAAAAAACTGCATTCACTCTGTTCAGGGTGGGCATTTTTCCATATCTGATCCTTGGAGACATCCAATAAAGACCACCCTGTATATTACCTCCTATACTAATATTGCCTCAAAAATGTGTCACTTCTACATCTTAAAGACATCAAAACCTGTAGGTTTTCTAGTTATATACCCCAACCCCCTGAAATTATCTCATATTAGAAGGATTTCAGTCTGCCCTTCCCTTTCTTTGCAATAGGGTCACATTTTTTAACAAAGGCACTGATAATTTCCTGTCCTCTAATAGAGCAAAGATGCTGTCCATTGACCAAGAGGGCTCTGCACTGCTCTCTTCCTTCACTGGTATACCTAAATAGATTGCAAAGCTGATCAATTCACTAAAGAGGGAATTGAACTCCCATTGCAATTGTTCTGGTTTTAATCCCAGCTTGTTTCTCAGTGTTTCCCACATAATAACACCCTAAGCTCTGTTAGAAACGTCGTTCTCATTTCTTAGCCACTCCACTGAGACACTGAGTTGAGAGATTGTTCTAATTACTAGTGGTGAAAATGTCTAAGCAGACTTGGATATAGGCAATACATTTACACATTTATTTATTCTTGTTCATCCTAACATGCTTAGGCGCTCTAACATTTGACTTTTTGCACATGTTTAATTGGCAGAATTTTCTTTCTTTTGTTAACAGTCACAAAAGAAATGCAATCATGAATACTTAAAAAATGCTAATTTTTAGAATGTGAGTATATGGGAACATGTGGTGAGTGTTGTATTTTATTTAGTATTCAAGGGACAGAAGCACCTGAATACTCACCTTATTTTTACTTAAATGCATGAAAGATATCACATGTCTAAGAACTTGGCCCAAGCTTTTTTTTTTTTTTTT
>WEIU01013751.1:190438-200658 GCA_013389925.1 Aegithalos caudatus
TTTTTTAAAAGACAAATTAAACACTTGAAAATAATTCATTTCAGTGGTTGCTCTTGGCATTCTCACCATTTCATACAAGGGAGTGGGGCTGTAATGGGATGTAAAATTTTCTTTGGGGATGCATAGTAATGGATACGTTTACTAGAATTACACTTCTGAAGCTGATTACTTCTAGTTTGGCCAGGCACTGATAGTACTAAATGCATTATTTTGGTACCATTAGCACGGGGTGGGGAGGAAAGTAGTGAAAATTAAAGAAGCATCAGAAGCTAAGCAAAGATATAACAACAGAGTAATCTCCCTAGTTTCAAAGAAGTTGGAAATACAATTTTTGTTTCCTGTTTCCTAATGTATAGCAGTGTACCACAGCCTCACATAGAAGAGCAGTATTCCCCACAACTGAGTGAGCTTTTATCTTGTAGTCAGACTTTTGACAGAAATGGTCATAAAAAGATAGTATGAACTAGCAGAGAAACTCAAGGACAGGCATAGAATGTGAAAATAATTTACTTATTTTTCCCCAGATTTACTAGATATTGGATGCCCTTTTATGTTCTTTATTATGTTGCCAAAGCACTTCCGCAAGGCTACCGACGTGCAGTGTTGCTTTTTTGCATGATTTCCAAGTTAATTCTTTGTTCCCAAAAAGTAATGCCATTATTTCTTTCCTCTGGGGGAAAAAAAAATTCACAATATAAGGGGTGAGATGATAGGGATAATTAGACTAAATCGTGGCACACAACACAATGGGAAAAATATCTTTTATGTAGACCACCTGTCTACTTATTTTTGTAGCCTGAATGTTGTTTTGTTTTGTTCAGGGAAACAAATTCACTTAAAAAAATCCAAAACACAGATGGCAGCTGCTAGGAAAAAACCCATACAAGATTTTGTCGCAAAGGATATAGAAGTGATCTGAGCTCTGAATAGAAGAACAAAAAATTCCATCTCTGCCTATCAGTGGTGCTCTTTTCCAAGAGCTCTCTCTCATGCAGTCTGGGATTTAGTTAGGGCAGAAATTCTAATCCAGAATGTTAGAAATAAGGCTTTATTTCACATCACTCTAAGCTATTTCTTACATATTTCTTTTCATGCATCTTCATTATTTTATTGAAAAGTATTTGAAAATTATTTCTTGAAAAATATTTCTTGACTCTACATAGTATTTGTTCAGGTTTATTTAAAATGGATCAGTAGAAAGTTCTTAAATCTCCAATCCCCCTACAGGTGCAAATGCATATTTAAATGCAAAATCACCTAAATTTAAGGGAAGATTTTTTTTTCAGACAGTATTGTCCTTTATTAGACTAAATCTGTATCCCAGATTAAATTCACATATTCACATCAACCGATATCCTGTTGGGCTGAAAACATACCATGAGCTATCTACAAATAATAGTAGGAGTGAGAATTACTGAGAGAATGACTAAAAAATGTAATTTTACATATTTAAAGCCTTCCTTTGCAAAGTCCACAGAAAATCAGACTTGTTATTTATTCATTCTGGTACTGCTTGGACGTTTAGGAAGATGGGGCCTCGACTGAGGACATTTCTAGATGGCAGGTCAGAAACACATGAGGCATCTCAGGATGATTTCAATCTGGTCTAAGTCCTTCAAACACGGTTATCTAAATATGCAATGTAACTGGGGGGATAAAACAAGAACTGTGGACAGCCAATGAATTTTATCATTTAGATACAAAAATAGTCTTTTCCTAAGGACAATTATATTTCAAGAAATGAAGACTTTAGTCACATTGGGGGCCTACTTGATCATTTTCCCTTAGAAAGGGAACCTCTTCCATGGGAAGTTACCTGTCCTTAGCAAGGAGGGCAGATGCTTCCAGCACTGCTATTCCCTCAGAAAACAGAACCCCATCCAGAGGGAGCAAACAGCATAAAGACAAGTGCAGACATCTGCTATCACACAGTGAAGTTCTCCAGTAATAGAATAACAGTAAAACAGTCTCCAAAAAGATTCACTTTTCTAGAGCCAGTCTTTGCAGAAGACCAGGCAGATGAATTTTGATTGATCGTCAGAAAGGGCTGTGCCAGTATAGATTATGAAAATAGTTGGTCTGAAAGATACAGAAAGATATCACAGAATCAAATGATTAATGTAGGATTGGGTTATCATAGAATTCAGTAGATTATAAGAGAATTCAGTTAGTGATCACAGAATAACACAATGGATTGGTTAGAAGAGATTGTAAAGATAATTTACTTTGACCACCCCCCCTGCCATGGGCAGGGACACCTTCCACTGGACCTGGTTGCTCAGAGCCCCATTCAACCTGCTCTTGGAAACTAGGAAATGTTCTATTTGCTCACTTATTATGTTAGTAAGTTAAAAAAAAACCTCTTAAAAGATCTTTCTCAGGAAAAAAAAAACCCAGTTTCTTACCAAATTAGCAAAACAAAAATATAGAAGTTGCAGATATGTTAAGTTCTTAGTTAACTAGTTCTAAGGCAATTTGCAATCTTTATTCTAAAGGTTGGTCAAAACAATAAAACATCATGTGGAATTGAAAAAAAAAGGTGGAAAATACACAGGGAACATGATGGAATTTGGCCACTGAAGTCATACAAATCAACATAGTTTTTCTCATAAGTCAGGATAATTGGATTATAAACCACTGCCTAACAGAAGTAAATCAGGGCAGTTAGTAAGCAACTTTTAATTTAAAATAAATAGACATACATCATACAAAGCTCAATTCTCATCTGACTGAAAGCTTTTACTACTCTGTCAGCAGATCTGCTGTGGAAACATGAGAATGTAGCCTCAAGGAGTACAGGCTTGCCAGATACCATTGCCAATGTATGCTCTGACCAGATCTATTACATGCATTGAGGGCCTCACCAGCTTGTTTTGAGAGCAGGAAAACAGGTTCTAGAAGTTAGAAATTCACTGGGAGAACTTATATCTGTAAGGAAATTCTTGCAGACACACGACAAAATGGAGTTTGCCTTACTTTCATTAATGCCGAATCTCAACAAATCAGGCCCAAATTTTGAAAGTCAGATCCAATTAAATCTGGATAAAAGCTCAGCAAGGTATTAAATGATGGATTTATACTCCTTCAAAATCATTTACTGAAAAGCAGCAGTGGGCTTTGACCAATTACTTGAGCTGTGAGATTTTGTTATAGCTTGGAGACAATTAATTTCAAAGCTTCTTTTGAAGAATTCATTTACAGCTTCTAGAGCATGTGAATTCCCAATGTCTACAACATTTACATTAATATTAGGCACTTTAAATTTCTGAGTCTGAATGAAAAAATTGAGTTGAAAGTAAATTTTCTGTTTGAGGCAATTTCTCCGTAATATACCCTCATAAAAATCCTTCTGAGTTGCTACACTCCCTTGTGTTGTTAAGACTGAGTATGACTGAGTCGACTAAGTCAGAAGTGGCAGGTGGCATGTTCATTCCAGACCTTCTCCTGACTTACATGCAAGGACCCACAGGTCCAGCTCTCTCCAGCTTCAGGGTTCTGAAGTTGCAGCTTCCCTTCCTGCTAGAGCTCCAAAGATTGAAGTGCTAACAGGAAGTGTTCAGGAAAACCTGAACACAGCAATGCCATCATCAGCAGCATCTGTATGAGAAAATATTACCTCCTTCAAGGTAATAGCAGCAGGTGTCTTTTTGTTTGACAACATCTTTGTTGAGACATTTTTATTGCTGAGCATATCTGATACCACAGTATGTCACTCCCTTGTGCTGTACTTCATTTGTTGTCTTGGCAAAGGAAAATACCATGCATTTGACTGGGCACAGCCTGAAGTCCACAATCAGAAAAATGACTGATTTAATTTCCTGTATGTCTTTAAGAAGCGGTCTGCTTGTGCTTAAAAAAAAAAAAAAGGAATGGGCTGAATGTCATTTCATAAAAAGAAAGTTCAGGTAGAATGGCATTGCACAGAAAAAAAATCTTTTTTTGGCACTACTCTGTGCTTTAACAATTGATCTTTTTGTCCAATGAATCCACTAGACTCTGCTACAAAGACATTTCTAGATTTAGCATTTTAGTAGCAGGGCTGTTAATTAAGGCATCAATAAAACAAATAGAGGCATTTCAGAAAGATGATTGAGCTGCTTAAACTTATTGTAATTTGACTGTTTTAAAAAGAAAATTGTAACACTAGACTCCTAAAATGAAGGAAGCACAATTTTCAAAATACCAAGGGAGAAAAATTACTATTGTAATAGTTTTATTAAGAGTCTTTGGGGGAGTTTTAAGATAACAAATCCCTAGAATTGAAGCATCTTCAGAATTTTCTTACTAGCCTGACAGTTTCTGCTGACAAATATTATTCATGAGCCTGTCACTTCAGCCAAAAAACCATACTGGTAACACAATATTGATAAAACTCTACATAGGGATATATATTATCCCTTTTTATATACCTATGTATGTCTGCATGTACACACCTGTGTATATGGAGTGTCTCCAATATGATGCCTCATGCAGGAGTCATTATGGGCAAGCAGTTAAGAAATGAACTGGAAAAGATCACAAGACGGACGAAAAACCAGCTAATCCACTTGACTGAAAGGGTGGTGAGCAATGACTTGAAGTTCAAACATCAGCTGGTTACCACTAATTTCTTTGTCAGGGTGGATACTGGGTCCAGTACAATTCAATGATTTAGGAATGATCTGGATGACAAGAGTGACTGCACCCTCACCAAGCTTGTGGGTGGTACCAAAATGGAAGGAGGTCAGCCAGAAAGAATACCCACCACACAAACACATCAACCAGCTGGCAGATGGGGACAAGAAGATTTGTGTAAGGTTGAAAAAAGATAAATGTGAAATCCTGCATCCAGAATAACTCACACAGCCGTATTGGCTGGGGTCCAACTATGTGGTGAACAGCTCTGTGGAAAAAGCCCTGCAGGTCCTGGTGCACATGGACTTGTTTATGTTCAAGCTGAACATGAACCTGCAGTCAAATATGTCCTACACTGCATTAACTGGAGGAGTACAGCCAGCAGATGGAGGGATATGGGAACGTCCTATCTGCCCTGCACTTGTTAGGTCAAAGTTGAAACACTTTAAGCTGTTCTGCTGTACCAAGTCCTGGTCTCCAGAGATTATGAGTGGTATGGAAAATTTGAGGAAATTCAGTGAAGAGTCATCAAGATGATCAAAGAGTTGGAGAAGTTGACATAGGGAGAAAGATTGCTGGAAATGGCTGTGTTCAGCCTAGAAGGCTCAGGGGGATGTAACCTAAGTCTTGCAATATCTTAAAGGTAGGTTTGGAGCAAACTGAGTCACTCTCTTCACAAGGATGTCCACTGATAAGAGAAGAGGTGAAGGGCTTCAAAAGTGGTGCAGTTGCTTCAGTGTAAATTCTGTAAGAAAAGCAATTTTACACTGGAAAAAGAAACAGGTGGAACAGGCTGCCCAGAGAAGTGGTAGAATCTCCTTCACCGGGAACACCCAAGACAGTTTGACAGGTCCTTGGGTAGCCTAACCTAAGCCTGGCTCTGGGCACAACCCAGCAGACTGAACCAGATGGTCATCAGAGGTTTTCCTTCTAACCTTGACCCTTCTGTGGTTACATATGTGAATGAACAAATCAACAGAATGCTGCAAGGATTTCAAATGTACAATGGTTATGATGGATTTTTCACACTGTATGAAAAGTTTACTTGAATTTATTCATTAGTAATCAAGCTATGTCTGAAATATGCTATATATTCCAAACAAGTGTAGACAAGGTCTCTAAATCATATCTTAAATGCACAAGTTTGGTGTCATATTTATTGTGAAAGGGGAAAAACTTCAAAATGTTAATGGCATTTTCTAACTGTAAAAAATCTTTACTGTGCTATTCATCTCTGCACATTTGTAGGCTCTGTATCTTGTTGTAAACTTAATATTGGAGGATTGAGACAGAGAAAGAAGTATGAATATATAATTTACAAAACAGCCTAAACCCATAATAATTTGAAGGGATATCTCAGGTACTTCTATGCAGTAATGCAAATGCTTCTGAGACTGTATTTATCAGCCTTATAGTAATAAAGAAGACTGATAAACTACAAGATATTGTCCATTGGAATGCGACTCAATATTGATCATCTTAGATTTTGAGTTATAGCAATATAGGGAGCCAAAATCAAGCAAAATCAGATTTCTTGGCACTGAAAATACAAAACAGCTCCTACCTGACCATGCTCAGAATCTTGAAAATATGTAAACAACTGGAGTAAAGCTGCAGCACAGGGAAACATTTTCATTTCTTTGCGTATTGCTGCAATGGATATAAGGTATTTGATGAAGGGTAGACCTTTCACTTGAGTAATGTAGATGAGTCAAGGTGAGTGAGGTACTCAGAACTTCAGTTTGTCCTTTTCCAGAATTGTTTTTTTCCCGCCAGACCTTAAAATGCATCACTTCAGTCATTGCATTCATTTTTGGTAGCCAACCACACCTTTTTGTCTGGGTAGCATAAGAAATCATTGTACTATAATTTCAATGGCACCAATCTAGATTATCCTCTGATGATCAACAATTGCTAACAGACTGAAATGATAAATGCAATTCTGCCACACTTACAGATGCACTACAGCATTACTCTTTGTTTTCAATTTTTAATGACCCACGAGAAAGAAAGAGTTCCTTATGTTTCAAGTCACAGGACATCACACACATCTTTCCACTACTGCAGGGAAGGAAACAGGTAATTTCATCCAAACCCAAAAAGGATTTGCATGTGTGCTTTCCTAAAGTACTGCACAGTGGCTTTGCTTATGCAAAACACAATGAAAATCAAGCATTACAAATAAGTCAGTAAAAATACATAAATTTAACTTGGAAACTTTTTAATGAAGTCTTATATTCCATAAAACTTAGTCTCCTGCTGAAATAGTGCCGCCTGCTTCATATTTGAAAGAAACATGCAAAGAGGCTGCTTGAAGCTATGGATAAATAATAGATTATGCTCTTCCCAATGGAAAAACAGTAAGTGCAGTAGAAATACAGCAAAATGAAGAAAATCTGTGCTAAGAAGTTTCAAGGAGCTAGTATTTCACATGAAAAGAAACTGCTATTGTGTTTAAATTTGTAAATTATCACTACACATCTGGGTCAGTGTCCATTCCTGAGTCAGAATAACTTTTGATGCATTTTAAAGTGTTATTCACACTACTTCAAAGAGAATACAGGAGAACAAAAGAGCTTTCAATGAAAAAGAAGAGCGCAGACTAAACCCTTTCTTTAATGTTACATTAAGCAAATATCCCTGCACATTTGAAGCTGTAAAAGATGTGGTAACTTAACATGAACAGGTCAGACTTCATGACAGGTGAAAACATTTTACTTCATGGTTAATTTTTACATAAAGTCACAAAATGCAGTCCACTCTCCTGAGACAAGGCAAAGATTTCCTTTCCAAGCATGAGAGAGAGAAATCTCTACTGTATTCAGCAGTCTAACTATAAATGAGGTAGTGAAACATAGGGATTTAATGAGTAAGAGGAATGAAACGTAATTACAACAAAATTAAACGTTTTTGCATTCAAGAGTGAAAAGCTAAGAAACACAGGAATTAACCAAACAAGGAATGACAGACAAAAGATTCCGGTTATTTAGCACCTCCTGGAGTAAAAGCCAGAAACTTCCTTTGGTTTCCATCATAGCACTGTTGTGAAAAGCCCAAGTCAGCAACTTGATGAAAAACCTTGTAAGCGGAAGAGGGACATTTTGTAGGATTCTTTTCTCTCACAGCAAAGGAACTCTCTCTGAGAGCAGATCTTTTCCAACTCCTCTTCAGACAATTCCCAAACAGGCAGTCTGCTGTCTGCTTCCAAAGGCTGTATCTCTATCTCACAGCCTTCGGAGAAGTCTTCTAGGAAAATTTGTCCCATAAAATTAGATTTGAGACATATGTAAGAGAGACTCAAGAGAATACACACAGACTCTCTCTCTCTCTCCTCCCCCCTGTATGCTTCACGAGGATGTGTGTGCAAAAGAAAACAATAGGAATTAGAAGCAATGTCCTGAGTCTTATTCTATGGATTTATAAATCTTGTTCCTGCTTAAGCCTTTGTTGTTTTTACCAAAGGTACATAATTTGGTGTATTTGAATAAGCTTAAGAGTTCAAGCATGTCAGTCCACTTGCACTGTTGCCAAAATAAACTACAGACACAATTCTCCCTGGAGCAACACCACTGAAATTGTGCAGCCCCACACAATAATTCAACTGCTGACAGTTCTCACCTGGGCCAGTATTTTTGTTTTACCATATGCTTGCTCATGTCACTTTTAACAATTAACTATGATACTCCTCAGACACTATTTTGGCATCTAGAAGGTATTAAGGTAACTGTCAAACTTAATAAAACCTAAACTGTATTTACAACTATTTAAAGAAAATTCTTTCATTGTAGTCACTGAAAAAAATTGGGACACAAAACTCAGATCTGCATTCCCTGTTCTCAACAAATGTAAGGGATTATAGAATACCAAGAAACTGTCCTATTATGAAAAAAGTACTGAAATTTATGGACATTACTTATTTTCATCCCAATACCACAGCCGTTGCCACATGATAACTTTGTATCTCACATTCCTCTCCCTTTAGGTGAGCTCTAGATTTGGTCTACTTTCACATACAGCTGAGTGTATGCATAATTGGAAACAGGTAACATTAATCCAGTATATGAATTTATCAGAAACTGGAAAAAATTGTCAGTTTACCTACATATTTCATTATATTCATTTAAAAACAAGGCTTCCAGCATTTCAGGTACCAGATACAGATTTTTTTCATCGTGTAAATAATAAGAAATATGCAGAAACAAGGCACAGTACACAGGTAACACATAAACCTTATATTTTATGCATGCTATTTTACATTAGGTACCTACACTATTACTTTTACAAAACTGCAAAATAACATCTTGTGCCTGAATACTGAACTAAGAAGTGTAAACATACTACTAAGAAATTATTCTCTCACCCCACCCTGCTGCAACAATTTGCATGACAGCATCAAATTGCTAACAATTTCTAATAAAAACACAAACTTTTTAGGGAGAATGTACTTTGGCCAATCCCTCAAATAATTTCATGCTGATATACCGCTGCCACAGGACTCTGCATCACCAAAACTGTTCCTAACAAAGTGTGACAACTTCTTATTCTCACTGAAGAATTAAGTCATTATTAAATCTATGTGCAAGTGAATCAGATAGATGTTAAAGTGCAATCAGGAAAATAATTTGACTTGGAAATACTAAAAATTGCTATTTCATTGTGAAATCCTTTTCTTGCTACCTGTTCAGTGTTCAGTAGCACTTGAAAAACAATAGGTTGCCAAATTGCCTGCTCAGAGACCAGATTATGTTGTCCACTAAACTGACAAGAAGTGTGATTTTGGAGTTCAGATGGTGTGGATTTTATGGTTTTTATGAGAATTTAGAAGGTTTTACTTTCTTCTAAAGGCTGATCTAACTTCTCACCCTTATACTGCTAGGATTTACTTAGAATTGCATTGTTTTGAATGTGGAAAAATGCACAGGACAGAGGGAACAGACCTTTGAAGCACCAGAGCAACCACACCAAAATACTGTAATCCCAGAAGTTCTGGCATGCATGCACCTCCTGGACCAGGTAAGTTACTATTTCAGCCTATTTCAATGCTTAAATACTTTGTGTAGAGCAAAATCTTGCTGTTAATTTCTAGTTTCCTATCAGATGTTAAAATGTCTTAATATCTTTAAATTAGAGACACAACTGACCAAGCCATTTGTTTGAAAGGAAATGGGAAATAATTATATATTTACTGTGCAGAGCATACAATTAATACTTTTGGCTCAATGCTTGCATCTGAATTAGCTCACAAATGAGCTTTCACTGTACTCCAATAAAATATACATATTTAAGGCACTGGCATAATAAAGAACCTTGAATGACAGTATTTTTGTCACAGTGATGTCAGCAATGACTTGAGGCCTTGGGTCTCCACTGAGACTACCTGCTGCCAGTGGGAAGAGCCTTCAGCTCAACTGTCTTCATGCAGCAAGGAAGATTGAGCTGCTTCACTATTTCAATTAAGAACATAATTGTAAGAGTGGTCTGATTCTTTTGTAATCTCAGCAAGGCCACCTACCCACTCCATAGATTTCTCGACTACCTTCTCTCCTGTTCCTACTACAGATTTGCTCAAGGGAAGACTCTTGATGTTTTCAAATGATGAATATTAA
>WEIU01013751.1:200687-215868 GCA_013389925.1 Aegithalos caudatus
GCAAGAAAGGGGCTTTTTGATTGCATGTGGAATAAAATACACCCAAGGAAAAAATCATTTAATGACTGGTATGAACCCTCATTATACCTTTGTACTGCTACTTTTTGCAACTATTCATTGAACTCCTGTAGGATGTGCAGTTTTGACAAGAAGGGTGAAAAATGCTAATGGAGAAGCATCCTGAGAAGTCAGTCGCTGTTGTGAACTCAACAGATGTTAGTTTTCTGTGCTCCCTGAGGCTATGGAATTATTTATTTATAGAATATAAAACTTAAATTGACAAGCATCTTATACTGAGGCTTTGAAAAAGCCCATGTTGTATTTTACCTCTATATCTACTGCACTAAGAAAAGGGAAAACCTGCCTATATTCTAGGCAGAAAATCTAGGTGGAAATTTCATTAACTTTTCATTTGAAATGAGCCTTTACTGATGGTGTATGGAATCCAAACCTGGTCTTTTGTCAGCTCGATGTAAAGCTGAGGAGCTGCCAGCTGAACAAGTCATTACAACAGGAGAAATGTGATGGATTGGATCTGCAATGTTTTGCTGACGTAACTCAAGCTATCCATGAAAACCCACCAAATTAATTTTACTCTTTTGTCCCTTGAAGTCAAAAGATAT
This sequence comes from Aegithalos caudatus, assembly GCA_013389925.1. NCBI lineage: Eukaryota > Metazoa > Chordata > Aves > Passeriformes > Aegithalidae > Aegithalos > Aegithalos caudatus. Next base: position 201,311 of record WEIU01013751.1, read on the forward strand.
TTTGCCATCAACTTCATTAGGGCCAGACACTCTATCAAGTATTCAGTGTGATAATTTCATGATTAAAATGGGCTTTGAAAAATTTTGCATGGAGTTGGAAAGACACATCATTAATAGTTACAATATTCAAAACACCTTAAGGAACAACAAAATAACACTGCATTGATTCCCAAAGTGCAATTTTCTTTCCTGTCTTGGCATAAGAGATTTCATAAATAATGTAAGCAAAAATATGTGCAAGAAGATAAGTGTTTCATAATCTAAATTCATATTTCTTTGCATAACAAGTGACCACTTAGAAAAATGCCACATATGAATTTGAGTGATGCTTTTGAAACTGACAGTGCATTGAAAGAAAAGAAAAAAAATATACTTTAAATATCTGTCATTTTTGTTAAAGATTTGGGAAAAATCAAGATGCTTGGGCTAAAGCATTCAATCTTTCTCTGCATTGTAAGTCACAGATTTTTATCAAAGATGGAAAAAATTTATTTTCTCCCTCAGCATGAACATCTGAGCATATAATCTGGAATTTTGTACAAAGCCAAAATGTGATATAAAGCCTGGCTGTTTTCCCTAAGATGGGGGGTTGGTTGATTTGACTCACATTTAGAAACATAATAAAATTATATTTCAGAGCAGATTGACAATTTTTTTCCTAAAATTATTTTTCAGAACAGATACAGGGAATAAAGTTAAATCCTTTTCAATATCAGGCTGTACCCAGCATGTTATGAATAGCAAAACAGGACATCAGTGTTTTTCTTATGCTTTTGTACAGAATACAAAGATGGTTGTCTAAGTATGGCTGGAGACTGAGTCTCATTACACTCTTGTAAGATTTCCACTGGCATCCTGGGCCATGAAATTAATAGATGTATGTACTTACAAGCTAATTTTACAACCAGCTGTAGCTTGAAAGTACGTATTTGCCCTCTGCAACCTACATGGTAAATACATGCAAAAAGATAAGGTTCAATAAGGTTAAGACTAACTTAAAAGTGGTTACATATAAACTTTAAAAGAGAAAAATGAACTGGTAGGGAAAAATCAGAAATATTAAAAAAATCACAAAACAATGAACTATATAAACTTGAAAAATCAAAATACTTGGCTTTCTTCCCTGTTTTTACACAAAGTAAGAGATAAACAATTCTAAAACAATTCTGTTATTTGAGCAAGATTAAAAAAAAAAATCCACTGGAAGAATTTAGGAGGACAAAATATGCTCACACAATCTGAATTTACCAGGCTCACCAGTGCTATTATTAACACTCTTTCAAAATTCTGTAAGACCACATAACAGCAGAATCACAGAATGGTTTAGTTGAGAAGGACCTTTGAAAGCTCATCTAGTCCCACCACCCCTGCCATGGATAGGGACATCTTCCACTAGACAAGGCTGCCCAAAGCCCCATCCAACCTGCCCTTGAACATTTCCAGGTTGGATGGGGAATCCACAGCTTCTCAGGGAAACCTGTTCCAGTGCCTCATCACCCTCACTGTGAAAAATGTCTTCCTTATACCCCTTCCATATACCCTTTTTCAATTTGAAGCTATTTCCCCTTGTCCTGCCAATAAAGGCAGTTTTAAAGTGATTTTACTGTGCTTGACTAGGATTTGCAGTCAACCTGCTCTTCCGAGTTTAGAGTATGGGGAGTCACCTTGCAGGACCTCCTAAACTCTGCTTGCATTAGGGATTCATACAAATTGTGTTTCGCTCCAGTTGTGTACGCCGAATTTTATCCTCAGCAGCACTTGGGCTATTTCTAGTGTTCACTCCTATGGGAGTTCTGTCAAAAAGTAATTTCTGCTACTTTCACACAGGATAAAAAAACCCACCCAAACTTTTTCCTAAAAGGAAAACAGAAATACTCAGGTAATACTAATGTTACTGTGGAAAATCCAAGGATGTTAAAAAAGATTTGCAGCCACCATGCTCTAGACCACTCAGCATCCCAGCTGTATGCAAAGTTGACATTCTTCCTTTGGAAATAAGTCCTAACTTTTCTGACATATATTAAATGTTGACATATGGTGACAGAAGTATTGCCAGCAAGAGCAGTACCTGAATAATTCAACATCGGAGTCATGGCCAAAGAAGCTGAAAGAAGTTGTATTTAAAGCAGACGTTAAGGATGCATTCTTGGAGTTTTTCCTACAGTGATGTCACCTGACACTATGCCACTTGCTGTCTGCCAGCATGAATAAAAATAAACAGGGTACACTAGTGCATTTATTTCAGTGAAAAATAAGGTTACTTTGCTGATTTCTTAAGTAAGTTTGTGACTTTATCCAATACTTCTGGTGAGACTGGACAAAATATCTCCCAGAAGTAATGGTTGCTAATTGGATAAGATTAAATTTTGATGGAGGACACAACTTTGGATTGTTAGCTTGTCTATTAATTCAGATTTTCTGAGAAAAAATGTGGGGCAATTTGAATGTTTGCAGTATGTATCTCTAGCATTTCACAAATGGTCAGTATAGTGATAAAATGAAAAACTAATAGCAAAGTTAAAATGAAATATGATGGTTTAATAAGTGCATGAATTGTTTTCCTATAGATATCTAAACTGTCAAGAAAGCATGGGTTCTCTGCATGATATGTGGGGGTAGACGTGTCCTAAGTTAATTTGTACGTTTGTTCTAACTATTTACTATATGAAAAAAATAGTATTTGTGTCAACGTCTCTCTTTTGAAAGGCCTGGCTTAAAAAAACCCCTGATTTCAGTAATAAGTTTTCTGACTTATTTTGAAATATATTGTATTAGATGCTTGAATATTCTGCTTACTGAGGCTAAAAGGCAGCATTTCAAAATTCAGGATGAAAATCACCAACAGGCTCATTTTTGCCCAAAAGCAAGCTTGAATGGGATTTGTTCTCATTTCTGTCAGTCAATATGCTACACAAGAATAAAGTCATGTGATGTGCTATACAGGCAGATACTGCTTAAGAAGGGGTAAAAAGCAATGTGTTTTGTTAGACATGCATGGGTTCTGGTACCTTCAGAAATCCATTTGCTATTGCCAAATGAACAAAAGGCTTATATATACATATGCATACATACATATATATATATATATACAGTCACACTGCACATACACAAACCATTCTAATCAAGCAGATGTTACCCATGAAGATTCACAGTCAGTATGTGATACACACCTAAAAACTAATCTTCTGTCTGTGAAAGAGAAACCAGGGAATGAGATTTATTTTTGGTGAAGGTGCAGGCACTATTGCACCTCTTGTCATTTCTTCTCTGTCTTGGGATGAAGCTTCAAAATGACAAACGTAACAAGGCACTTGCACTGAAAAAAAAAAAAAGTTGTTTGTTTGTTTGTTTGTTTGTTTTTTGTTTTGTTTTTTTGTTTTTTTCCTAAGGGAATTTAATTTCTAAAATAAAGACTTTACAGATATAAAAACTTTTGAGGATCTCATCTTGAGCCTAGAGCTATAGACTTGGAATGATTAAAACAGACTGCAGTCACAAAATCCTGGAGATATTGAATTTACAATATAAAACAGGCTCTTGGCCTGTAGCATGATGTCTTCAATGCATCCATTTGTTGTTACTAGAGTGAACTGACAGTTTAGCCATCAAAAGAAACACCTTCCTGTACACAGTCCTTTCATGACACACACCACCTTATACACTCTCCCACGTAAAGTATATCTTTGTTTTTGCAAAGCAGTCATTGTAATGATTAAACATACAGTAACATGCATTCCCAGAATGTGACAAACACAAAATCCAAGTGCAGTCATGTCCTAAAGTCCATGTCTAGGTGAAATACAAGTGACCCTTTGGGCTTGTAGATCCTGGATCAAACTGCTGTGTCCAACATTTTCAGCAGAAATGTCAGCAACTCATTTCTCATCCTCACCAAACCCTGGTTTCAAAACTCTTTTAGTCCTCACTGCCTCACTGTTTGCTCTTGAACAAAAAGGAATTACTTACTTCATAAGGTCTAGTGGCTGTTGAAACAATTCTCCTCTACAGTCCTGTATGCATGACTGGGAGAGGTATTGCCTATCGCTGACAGCCTGGAAAATAATTCATTTTCTGAGGCCGACGATGGACAAAGGGAAGATAAGAATAAGATAAATTACTTAAAACTAGATAAAATTGAAGTTTATTTGGCGAGGGATTACAAAACTGCAGCTATTTTTAAAGGAAGAAAATAGGTTTATTCATAGCATCATAGAACCATTTGGGCTGAAAAAGACGTGCAGAGGCACACAAAGACCACCTACAGCTAAATTTCACAGAACTTACATGCTTTTCCTATCACAAATGTAAAGAAGGATGGGAGCCAATTTTCCATTGGAAGAACATGGAGCAGAGGCAAAAAGATAAAAATAACTCAAAAAACCATTTGAGCTAGAGGGATGAGACACGTGTATCCCTGCACCACTTTAACAACTCCCCAAAAATATGTTTACCAAATAAAGCTATCAATCATACTTAGGATAAAGTAATGATGCAATTTTGCTGGAACATCAGGCAATAGCTTGAAATTGTGTTAAATTATTTATTCCCTAGAATTACTTCATGGGTCCACCCAAAAAAAAAACCCAAATGAAACTCTTCTTATCATGCATTTTCCTTAATTTCTTGAAGCAGAGAGTAAAAGGCAATATTGCCATTTTTCCTAAAGCTTTCCTTGGGGGAAGCTTTCCTTGGGGAAAAGACATTTTAGGCTATGGCAGAGGTACTGAAAAGAAACACAGAGAAGCAGCCCCAGTCCCACTGGTTTCTGGCAATACAGAATTATCTATGCAGCGTTTAGCTGGTGGCTCTCCAGAGCCTTTCTCAGCCAAGTGGAACTGCACCTCCTTTCCATTGCAAATAACCACAAGAGCAAAGCCTCCCTGTTGCCAAGCTCTTAAACCTGTGCCTTTGTTTTCTAGCTCAGTATAACACCAAATGGTCTATGTAAAGGAGAAAATCGTGTTGGTAATTACTTCTGTTCAAGTTGGTTTTTAGAGAGTTCTCTTTTCCTAGGAGAAATCCTGCAACCCATGAGCAGAAACTTGAAATGTCCCTCCAGAGACTGCCTTGAGGTGTTACAGTTCTGCCTGCCAGCAGCTATCTCACTATTTTGAAGTGGCCTGGTCTAAACTGAATGCATATATATGAAGAAAGACGTTCAATTCATTATATTGGCAATCAGGTCCAGGGATATCTGCGCACTGAAACTCCCTGTGGTTTGTGTATTGTTGTTTATTGTTTCCCAAGGCAGTTCTATAAAAGTGGCAGCCTTCTGCCTGTCTTATACAGCAATGGTGTATTTAGCGAACCTAGTATTTCCTAAATTGCTGCTCAAGTGATTAATACTTAATAAATCTTAGCCAATAAATAAATAAATAAATAAATGAACAAATCCCTCAGTGTCACTGCACCTAGAAGAGCTACTGGTTAATCTAATCGTGAAAGACTGCTTTTTGAAATCAAGGATATTATGCTCAATCTGACAGGGAAGGACTCAATTGTCATTGTACTGCTTCTCAATTAAGCAACTTCACTGGTAATTGGTAAATGCACAGAACATTATTACAAAGAGTGAGAATTACAAAACTGCAGATTAAAAAAAATAGATGTAGTATTCAGGTTATTTTTTAGATTTTATAAGGAATACTAAAGCCTAAGAAAGATGTGAGCAAGCTTGTAGGCTTCTCATGTGATCTCTGTACACTCAGTCTGTCTCAGACTGTCCCCTTTTTACCTTGGATCCTCTTTAGATTTAAGGTGCTATTTATTTACCTCAGACAATAGTCCAATACTGAATACCAGGACTATCTTCTTCTCCATCTCATCCTCACCATCTCTGTATGCATAAAACATCAGAGTCAATGTACTTGCTGAGTAGATGCTTTAATTTTGTCCCTTCAGTATGTGAACAATTTAATTCTCTTTTTTTTTTTCTCTTCCAGCTTACTGTATTTGCAGTTTTCTATGCTTGTATGTCATGTTTTGCACATGGTCTACTTTAATTCAAATCCAATTTGACTAACGGCAGTGTTTTATTTGAAAGGATTTGTGAGCTTAAATTCACGATCTCAAATGTAACTTACTGAGCTTTTAATTTTTCAAAAAAAATGCTGCAATGAAGTGTGTTGCAGGACTGATCTTTATATTTGCCACAAATACCAGATTAGTTTTCTCCTTTATAAGTAATTTTTTTTTTTGTGCTAAACAAACTGCTGTCTTGACTTGTTTAGATATATACTAATGAGCAACAGGTGTCAACAGCTGAAAGTGCACTCCTTCTCAAACTCAATCTAGTTTCATTAATAATGCAAGTTTATCTGAGGAAACTGTTCCCAAGTACTCTACATGCTGCCAGCTCGCTGAATGCATGCCTGGATTGCATAAAGCAGTAAATTTCAAATAAGATGGAAAAAAATATTGCATCTTTTTTGGAAGACTTAGAATTTATCCCTCCAACCAAAAAAAAAAAAAAAAAAGAACACATAAGTATTTACTAGCAATTGTTAAGAAAAGATTATACTTTTGCATTCCAATGGAGATATGGTATTTCTTACTGATTTAATTTTTTGTATTAAAAACATAGAAGTGAAGTCAGAAGAAATAACTGGTGAAACACAGAATCATTAAGATTGAAAAAGACATCCAAGGTCATTGAGTCCAACACCACAACAACTAAACCCCAGCACTAAGTGCCAGATGCATCTATGCATCTATGCAGAATATCTCTAGGGATGGTGACTCCATCACCTCCCTGGGGAGCCTGTTCCAATACTTAACAATCTTCAGGTTAGAAATTCTTCCTGATGTCCAATTTGAACCTCCCTTTTTTCTCTAATCCTGTCACTTGTTGCCTGGGAGAAGACGCTGATTCCCACCTGGCTACACCCTCCTTTCAGGTGGTTGTAGAGAGCAGTATGTTGTAGAGAGCCTCCTCTTCTCCTGGCTAAACAAACACCTCTCCCAGAGCTGCTTCCTCATATGACTCACTCTATATACCCTTCACCAGCTCTGTTGCCCTTCTCTGGACATTCTCCAGCACCTGAGTGTCTTACTTATAGTCAGGGAGCAACACTGAACACAGCACTCAAGGTGTGGCCTCACCAGTGCTGAATACTGAACAGTCACTTCCCTGGTCCTGTTGGTCACACTGTTTCTGGTACAGGCCAGGATGCCACTGATCTTTCTGGCCACATGGGCACAGCTGCCTCATGTTCAGTCAGCTGCCAAGCAGAACCTCCAGGTCTTTTTCTGCCAAAGCATATTTTCAGCTACTCTGCCCCAAGCCTGTAATGCTGCATGTGGTTGTCATGGTCCATAAGAAGGATTTACCACTTGGCCTTATTCAACTGGCCTTGGCCCATCGACCCACCCTGTCCAGATCCTTATGTAGAGTCTTCCTGCCCCTCCACAGATTGACATTCCCACCCAACTTAGTGTCATCTGCACTCAACTCCCTCATCCAGGTCGTCAGTGGAGATATTAAACAGGACTGGCCCCAATACTGAGCCCTGGGGAACACCACTAATGACTGGATGACAGCTGGATGTAACTCCATTCACCACCACTCCCTGGCCTGGCTGTCCAGCAAGTTCTTAACCCCGTGAAGAGGGAAGCTGTTCAACCTTTCCAGTAGTATGTTATGGGAAACCATGCCCAAGACTTTGCTGAAGTCCAGGGAGAGTACATCAATTGCAGCCTTTCCCTTATCTACTAGGTGGGTCACCTGGTCATGAAAAGAGAGCAGATTGATCAAAAAGGACCTGCCTTTCCTAAACCCACGATGATTTGGCTTGATCCCCTTGTTCTCTTGTGCATTCTGCATGATGGCATCCAGGATGATCTGTTCCATAACCTTCCCTGGCACCAAGGTCAGGCTGACAGGCCCGTAGTTCCCTAAGTCCTCCTTCAAACCCTTCTTGTGGATGGATGTGGCACTGGCCAACCTTCAGTGGCTGGGGACCTCTCCTATCAACCAGAATTTATGACACATGAAGGAGGGCTCTTCTGCCAGGTCCCTCAGGCCAATCAGGTAGAAATAAACAGGAGTTTCCTGTTTACCCCTGTTACAAACTCTTCAATACTACAACACTGAGGGACTGAGTCACAACCTTGACAACATTAAATATGACAAAAATAATATAAATCATCATGAGCTATTAAATACTCATCTAATGGGTATATATGGAGAGGTTGATAGGATCTTATGTTGCCATTGCACTGTGGAGGTGCCTTGTTATTTACACTGCGTTTCCAGTACTATCATGAAGCCTTTTATAGCCTCCATTTAAATCCATACTGCCTGGATGCATTTTTTCATACAAGTTTTGAATACTCTCTCATTCTGGACAGCATTAGAGACAAGCCACCCAGCAGAGAATTCTGCTGTATTCTAAGGATAACTCACCTAACCATATTTCTAATAAAATTTATTTAGTATTTTTCAGTTAAACTGTTGCCTGATTTGTGACAATCTTCCAAGTCAAATAACATTCAGGGGAGAGACACTATGTACTATACAAGTTTGATCTTCAATTTTACGAGAGGTTTCTATGGTTTAAAACTGATAATTTTTATTATCTTTTAAAGGTTGCTGAAATATTGCTATATATAGAACACATTTTTTTTATTTCAAACATATCATAGAATAACCATTACAACATCTGTGAAGTCTCATTGAGGGAATTGTTCCAAACTTGTCGAGAGGTGGAAAGTGAAATCTTAAAATACTCTCAAGCTGGGGAGGTCATTCTGCTTCTGAAGGCTGGTAGTTTAGCTCAAGGTTTTATCTTGACAATAACATGTGCCTCTCCAGTCTTTTGCTGTCTTTTTCCTTTTTATTTAGAAAATTAGGACAGCAATTTTGTATGCCAAGGTAATTAAATATAACTGTGGGCTATAATTGTGAATTTATAAAATAGGTAATAAATCAGGTGATAAAAGAGTAACACACCTCCAATTCTGTTGCATAAATCTACGCTTCACATGCTTTTTCATTCCATTCTGGTACACCCCATTCCAAAAGTGAATTGGAAGATATTTTTCCAGAGTAGATACAATAACAAAGCATGGTAAAACAGTTCCAACTTGCAGAGGACAGTCTGGTTACAATTCCTCAGTGGTTGCTAGTGACCATCAGCAGAAAGTCTAGCTTAAAAAAATTTCTGTTGAATAAAATAAACTACAGATGGATCCTGCTAAGTCCACTGTCACAAAACACTGATGGACCTCAGGTTCCTCTTTAAAGATGTAATAACTATTAAATAGGTGCATATCTCACAATGTTTCTATTCTTCTTCTAAATGAGTATTTCTAGAATTTTAAGCTGCTTACCAGTTACATAAAGGAAGTGTCTTTTCTCTCTGTCCTAGTGAAAACAAGCAAAACCCACCCAACCCTAAAACAGATTTTGTGATAGAAGGTACATATGCCACTTTTAAAGTTTCCTCTCATCTACATGAGAAAGAAGATCAAGAACAACTTGGTTCAGTCTCAGAAATTTTAAATTAGCAGCTGTCACTGTCCAGTTTTAAAAGAGACAAAGAGTAGGGAGAACACACAAAAAAAGTTCTCTTTTATATTTTTATTTTTCTTTGTTCAAAACAGATTTTATACTGTACTGAGCTACAGTTGAGGGACCTGAGCACCCAGAAGAGCATGCATTAAAGCAGGCAGAGGAAAGATGAGAGGAGCTGTGGAAGAGAACTCAACAGCAGGAAAGGCACACTGGACAGATGCCAGACAAATTACAGCAAGGGAAAGGGGAGAACCGCCCAACTCATTCCCAAAATACCAAGGTGATGTCTCCGGTTGTGAGGCAACCAGTTTATGGGAAGAAGCATGGACACAAGGTAGCCTTAATGGGTAATGTTGGAATGTCCCAATTCCAAATACTAAAGTTGGTGATGTTATAAACTCCCAAAGCAGAGCAAAGGGAACACTGTAGGAATTTTGCTGGAGTAAAGCTGTTTTAAAATGTAATCTGTGTAATGTTTATGGGGATTGTAATTTTCCAATTTGTAGCTGAACTATGTTATACATAATAGTTTTGGAAAGCAAAAAAGGCTTCAGTCAAATTGCAAGTTCCTGTAATCTAAGTGTTAATTGAGTCTATACATATTATAACCTTTGAGGCCTCTTCATGTGATGTCTGATCATTCATTTTACATATTTAGGTCACATGAGTACTGAAATGAAGTATTTTGGATTTTTGCTTTACAGTGTTACTAATTTTGAAGGACATTAGTTAAAAGCTGGGGTTACCAGTTTATCACTAAGTTTTGAGAAAAATGCTATTAAATGAAAGCAGCAGTTGGTTTTCACTGCATTTTTCATGGATGTAGAAGCATAAACATCTGCTTTTGTGTCTTTTTCCCCCCAAGTTTCTCCAGGCTTGAAAAATAGTTATGCACCATAAATATCACTCTATGAGTCATTTACTTAAGTGAACAGCTGCCTGCTAATTAGCCAAATGCTCTCCATTTTAAATCATACAGTTAAATGAACACACTGCAACAGGCACAAGAATGAAGTGCAGGAACTTTACTGAAAGGATGAAATGGCAGAAATTTGCTATTTCCGTGTCAGCAAACAGAGGTCATTTCCTTATTCTGTATCCATGGATGGAGAGGCATAATGATCATTTGCAGGAGATTGTGGCTCTGAATATAGAAAACCAGGCAAAAATTACAGAGTCTTAGTCAAATATAAGAAATGATACAGCTCTTAGACCACCACTGTTTTCCGCCAATTTAATAATGCTAGCTTTGCTTTTTCTCATGGAACTGCTGATGGCTGTTCAGGGCAAACTCTTCTATTCTATAGTGATATAGAAAGACAACCAAGTCTAGAAAAAAGATGGAGCAGACAATGCCATCCTGGAAGAAGCCAAAGCAAAGCAAGGCAAGGCAAGGCAAGGCAAAGCAAAGCAAAGCAAAGCACCTTTTTGTCTTGACCATTCTCACCCATTATCAAATCTTGATTTTTTTTCCTATTAGCACAATTGTTGGCAAAAGTAAATAGTTGTGTGAGCCAGGACTTTCCTTTGAGCCTCATATCCTGCCTTCTGAAACAGAAATTCTTTTAATCTTAAATACAACACAACCCCAACACAAATCCACAGTTCTCAAATTAAACTCAAGTGGCTGAAACAACCCCATGTGCATAATGAGAACAAAACATCTGACCATAACTAATAGAACAAAGGTCCACCTTTGAAGGCCATTATGCTTCGGACATGCTTTTATAAAGCTACATTGGGACAGAATTTAAAGAGTTTTTCATCATCTATTTGTATCTCTCAGCAACCAAGACAAGTCAGTTGACACATGAGCTAAGAAAGTCAAAGCCATAGGATCCAAGAAACTAGTATTTTAAACCCTAATGAAGTTTTAAACCCAAATGAAGTTTTTCATTAAAATCTCAATTTAGATTAAATCTGATGCAAAAAAAAAACCCAAAAAACCCAACTCCAACAACCAACAAAACAACGAACCAACCAACCAAGGCAAAATTATTTCTTCCTGAGAAAATCTGTTTGTCACAAAAAACTGACATACCTTAGAGAGAGGGCTACTGTGTTGTAGGACATATTATGATTTTCATTAGGAAGAAAGTGCACACATATATTCTTGTTCTCTGTTCATTAAAACTGAGAGGAATGTTTAAACAGTTAGCCAGGTCTGCAATATCATTACAACAGTGACCTCCAGTGAAAGATAACCATAAAAGGAATCACTCACTGAAAGAATAGCCACTATGAATGGCTTAAAAAATTAATTGCTTTATAATATTTGCCATATTTATATTTTATTTCAGAAATATTCAATATAGAAGCCATGAGTACTTAATGAACAGTTTCAGAAGTCCAGTATTCTACACATTGCTTAAAATATCAAAATAATTTCTGAAATGGTGTGCATTTAAAATAGAAGTGTGTGAGATATGATTATTTGCAGAAGAAAAAGAATTCACTCAATAACCCTCCAAATCCTTTAAAATCCTACATGCATAATGATAATGAAAAAACCATCAGGAGCTAGAGGTACTCTGTGTATCAGAATCTGATGTCTTATTCCAAATGACCTTATGTTACTGTTTATTGGGTTTTTTTTGGTTTTTTTTGTTTTTTTTTTTTTTTTCCATTTTCTCATTAATGCATCACAATCAGGGGCTTAAAGTGACAAAAAATTAGGTAAACGTAACTTCTTAATCTTTTAACAATTTTATAGTGATTCATCCACTCATCTGGCCCCACAGTCCCGTGGAATCTCTTCAATAAACCTGGCAAAACTAAAATAAAAAATCCACTCCCCAAACACAGGCTGGAAATCCATATCCACAAATTCTGTTGATTTCTATTTCAAATGTAGTCTATGGCCTCTTGAATTTTAAGTTTATAGTTGCCATTCTGTACTTTTGTGAGATGTAAATGACTTCTTGAGGCTTGAAGCCAATGAAAAGGAATGAAAAGTGGACAAACAACTTCTGCTGTAATGTGTGCTGCTGCTTTAAGGAAGATGCTTTGCTGCATACATTCTGTTTTCCTCCATATTTGCAAAAGAGTACCTCAGTAGCTAAAAAGATTTTATCTCAAAACAATGAATAGCCAGAAATTGAAAAACTTTGCATGAAACCTGAACCATTTTACAAGGAGGCAGAGGACAAAATTTCTTATTAAAAGATGCAGATACCATCTGCTCATTGGGAAAATAAACAGAATCATTCACCTAGTATGCCCCTCAGTCTTGCCAATACTCATGATTCAAACAGAAGTCTCATATTTTTGAAAAAAATTATTCACATGGAGAATGAACACTTACTTTTTAAGCACAGGCATTGCCTCTTCTTACCACAGCCCTCAAGAAGGCCCTCTGCAACAAAATGTGATCTAATTCTCACAAACCATATCTTTCTGAATCAAGCTTTCACCTGACCAGCAATCCCCTTCTTGCTCTAATGACAACACCACCTGCCAAATAGGCAAATTCTTTTAGGGATGTAAGAGCCACAGGTACAGCTGGGGCAGGACTTGAGTACGTAAAGATTAACTATTTGAGGTCTGCCTTCTTGTGATGGGGTTAAACCCAACTGTAAAGAGAACGGTAACAGAAAACAGCATAAGGAAACAACAAAAAATTCAGGCAAGGGAAAGGGACCATATATTATGGATATTTGCAGAGGGTATTGTAAATATTCATGTTTATGAAATCTACCCCGTGTGTCAGAAATCTGGGCACAGCCAAATGCATTTTTAGCTTAAACTTTGTTGTCTGTGCAGTGAAGACACATATCAATGTCCAAAGAGACACGGTAAAGCTAAAAAATGGCAATACATTTAAAAAAAGAATGCAAGCATCCAAAACTTCAACAGTAACAATAGAAAATTGCAAACTATAGTCAAAATTTTCAGCATACACAGTCAATTTAAATCAACTGTTTCTTTTACAGAAGAATAAATATCAAGACAAGAAGTAGAAACTTGACTTTAGATGGATAGCTTCATTATTTCTACAAAGTAAGTCTCTTTCATCTTACGTATGCTAAAAATGCAGAACTTGGTCTGAAATGCCTCTCTCCACAGCGTTAAGGGACAGTTGGGGTTTGCTTCCTTGTTTAGAACACTCAAACTGACTCAAAGTCACTTTGAACTTCTGTGCATTACTTTTTTGTCAGGAAGACACATAGCCCAAAGCAAATGGAAAATCAGTCAAGATGCTTGAAAACACAGGTTCTGCAGCAGTGAAATGAAATTAATTTGTATTCCCAGATTAGGGGGCAGGAAAATCAAGCGTAACTTGCCTTTCTCATTCTCTCTCTCTCTCTCACTCTCCAACATTAAATGTATCGTGTTACTTGTCCGGAATAAGACAGCCATGCTTTTTGCTGACAGCCTCAAACTGAAATTAAAAAGCCTACGAGAGGATTAAAGTGTTTGTAGCAAGACCAGCACATGAATTATGTGCTCAGAGACAGATCAGTGCCAAAGATTTTCCATCTGCTCGTACAAAACCAAAAGCAAAGTTTACAAAATCACCTCGGTCTTTGGCTTTGCATCTCTTCAGTGTGGGTGATTTTACCATGCTAGATGTTGGAAAAGGATGTAATTAATTTAAAAGCCTTTAGTATTGTCTCACCAGGGCAGGTGAATTAAACTCACATGGCAGAGAACAGTTACCATCCTCAGCTGNACTGCTCAGGAGAGTTGCTTAATCAAACATCTCAAAAAGCCATCCCAGCCCAACCACAAAATGGATCTAAGAAGCTGACACTGGGAAATCATACAAGTGCTAACCAATCCTTGTTCAGCAAGGTTGTTGCATATTTATTTTTGCAGGTAATGCAGGTATTTCTGTTAATTTTCTGTTTTGCAAATCCAGCAAAAAAAAAAAGAGAAAAAGATGGCAGGTCTGTAAGAGTCTACTGAGAGGGTACAGCTCCTTCAGGGAGTGTTTTCTTCTTTCTAAGACAGTTAGCTGAGACATGGAATTGCTTTCCAAAATACGACCATTTCTTGATCTCAAATCAAGACTAGTGATGTTCTCAGACAAAGCAACTAAATT
>WEIU01013752.1:7427-26932 GCA_013389925.1 Aegithalos caudatus
GTTTAATTATGCAAATACAAATGCATGGCAGAAATGCATCACATGTAGTACTTTATTACAGTAATGTAAAAGCTCAGTCAGTACCTTTTAAAATAGCTCATTGTGACTAAGCTTTTGCTGTCTTTTTAACCAAGCAGAAAATGTTCAAGTCAGAGAAGTTGGGGTAAATTCAGTCACAAAACGTGCTTAAGTTGGAAAAACTAATCACTGCATACATATTTTGTTGCCAAGCGACACTTCAGAAAAGCAAGGCTGTAATCAAGGTTCAAATGCTATTCTTGGCTGTGGTGCTGAGAAAAGCACTGCAGCCCAGGATGGTCCTGCAGCATCACAGGCAGTACATTTGCACTTGACGTTCTTCTAAGTCATAACGTGGACATCCGTGTTGGGAGTATTTAAACATTTTCTTAGTTACAACAGATACCATAATAGTAAAGGAAAGATGAGAGTTTGGGGATAACACCTCTATAATACAAGCAATCAACTGTGGGCAATGTACTAAATGTACATGTGGGCAATGTACCAAAGATAGCTCTAATGCAGCTTTTCCCACCAGCTGAAGACAGTGGCTTTTTAAATGGTCTTTCTGTAATTTCTAGTTTAATTTTTTCAGCAGAACAAAACTCTTCCCCACGCAAAATAGTGCTTGATTTCTACTGTTGACACCAGTCACTGGAAGGCCTCAATAAGGGGTTTGCCACAGGTTTTAAATCTCAATACTTTTAAAAGAAACCTGTCCAAGATAAAATGAATATTACCAGATACTGTTCCTGCTATATCTGACAACAGGAAAATAAGTGACTTATTTTATTTTTTTTTCTGATGGACCAAGCAAATGTGGAGATAGCACAAAAAATGAATTATTAGTGAAGAAAATGGGAAGAATTAGGGTTCTAATCCCTTTAGGTTCAATATTGTTTTAGAAGTAGAATAAAGACAGATTTTTCAAGGTAGTAAGGAGATAATGGAGCACTCTAGTTCAGTGTCTACACTATTCCCCTTGCTGGTCAGCATCCAGAAGCTTTGAATTAACTGGCCAAGGACCAAGAACTGAAAACTATTCAGCTTGCTCTGTTTGAACTAATTTTGGCTACTCTCTTTTACTTTCTTTAGCTGTAACAGTAATTTTTGCAAACCTCAGGGGGTCACCTCTGCCTACAGACTTCTATGTGCACTGCTGTCTCCATGTTTTAACATACATTTTTATGAAGAGCAGTAGCAAGTAGTTATTCTGTGCATGCCTCCAACATGTAAATGTTTAAGTATAATGGATACACTGTGGAAGAACATCAACTTACCCTGAGAGCAGGGACATAGGACACAGTGTATAGGAGAACAAAACATGGCATGACCAGACAGGAAGCACAGGATGGTGTTGGGAACTCCAGGCTATTAACTACTCAGCAGATTTTAGATAAAGAAATAAATACTAGCATATCAGGTCAAGCCAGTTTTAGGCTGTAGTGGGTTGCCCCTGTTGCCAGGTGCCCACCAAAACCACCCTATTGCTCCCCTCAACCCTATTGCCTGGACAGGGGAGAGAAGATGGAATGAATCACTCATGGGACAAGATCAGGACAGTGACAGAGATCACTCATCAATTAACATCGCAGGCAAAACAGACTCAGCTTGCAGAAATTAATTTAATTTATTACCAGTCAAAATCAGAGGAGGGTAATGAGAAACAGAACTAAATCTTAAAACTTCTTACCCTACCTCTCCCTCTTCCTTACCTTAGTTTCACTGCCAGTTTCTCTACCTCGTCCCCCCAGAACAGAGGCATGGGAAATGGGTGTTGTAGTCAGTTTATTGCATCACATGACATGTTGTTTCTCCTACTCATTTCTCCTCACAAGCTGCTCAGAGAAGTGCTGGAATCACCATCCTCTGGAGTGTTCAAAAATGTCTGGACATGGCACTTGGAGATATGGTTTGCTGGTGAGTATGGCAGTGCTATACTTAACCATCTTTTATGCTAATGATCTTTATACATCCTTATATATCTTCTATATGTCCTATAATGCCAGACAGTAAGGAATATGTGCTGGCAAAATCATATGCAATAAATTTAACTGGTGTTTAGTCAGATTTTTCACCTTCCACATTTCCTCTTCCTTCTTCCTTCCGTCTTTTACTCTTCTTTCCTTTTTCTTCCTTCTTTCTTCCTTCTTTCTTTTTCTGCAACAAATAAATCTGAACATGTTTTTCTAATTTTATTTTTAATTTTTATTTTAAAATATTTATATTAATATAAATCAATATAAATTAATATAATAATAAAAGGATAATAAAATAGCAAATTAATATAAAATAATTTTATTGAAATTAGTTTTAATTTTAAATTTAATTCACACTAAGAATGATCCGTTGCATAGAATCTTGCTGCATTTACTTTTTACCCATAAAATTGACTGTAAAAATAAGGATGACCAAACGTACTTGGTGATTTCTTGCTACTCAGCAGATTAACCACTCCAATTTACTAACAGCACCTTTTTTGAGGAGGGAGGTGATTATCCTAGCTTGAGTCACAGAATCTCAGAACATATCAGACCTTCAATGTAATCCCAAACTTTCCATTAAAATACTATATCTCTGCCATCACTTTTCATTTCTTAAAATTTTCCCACATTAGTTTTGTCTGTCCTCCCTGAAGTACTGTGTCAGGCAGTATGTGTTTTCTTTTAAATGTGATTTTTTGCACAAATGAGGTGATCTCTTGGCTTCCAGGAGCTTCTGAGGAACAAGCAAGGTTCTCCAAAGTTGTTTAAAGATCCTGAAAACTGTCACTGCTGCAGGCTTGTGTAGCTTTAAATCATATGACCACATGCCTCTGTGAACTCTAGATTAAAAATATAAATCAGCCCTCAGAAGCTTTTTATCTACCTGCTTTACATACTTACAGATACAGAGAAAAAAATATCCATAGACTTTCATTTTCAGGGGATTGGCTATTTTCTACATTTTCCTACCTAGAAATGATGGATAGACTACATTATAAAAACCAGTTTATGTCAGTACTTCTTAGAGCAGAACCATATGTCCTTCAAGGCAGACTACATTTTTTGTAAATGTATTTGGATTTGTCTAGACATTGGTATCAGAGGAGTTAAAATCAAAAGGGCTAGGATCAAAGAAACACACAAGGGGGTTTTAATTGTATTGGATGTAAAGGTTCACTGCTAAGCACTGCTACACACACAGTAAGTGTTTAACACTTTCTTTCCTGGATTAGCATGCAGGTCACTGTCAAGGCCATGAAAGAATAAATTATAGCCATGTCTTGGTGCCCTTTTTCTCTTCAGAGGACTGCAACACAGACATTTAAAATGGTAGGAGATTTTGTAATCTGCCAGCAGTGTATAGCTGACTGTTATTTTCAGGGTTTATTACACTCATTCCAATGTTACTTTCAAAGACTCCACTGATGCTAATGTTCCCTGCCTCCTGAAAAAGATACACTGCTCAACCTATCAATTCACTGGAACCTATTTTGTCAAACTACACCCTAAGAAAGCAATGAGGTTCAATAGCTTTTGCATGATGTATACTGACCCAAATTCCTCCTTGAAGGAGGCATATATATCAATAAATCAATCAGTCATACATTACAATGGACTATTTACACAACTTCAGAGGGCTGTTAAATAATGAATTTTAAATTACCTCAGTTAAACCCCAGTCATATGAAATGCAGCTAAATGTACCTTAAATAATTTTACTGACAGATTTCAAATGAGTTCAAATTCATTCCAGAAGTGAGGAAGAATGGAGAATAAAACAGAACCAGAACTGAGTCGCTGATCGTATTTTGAAGGGAGATCATCATACAGAAGATCTTGTCATATAGACAGAAAAGACAACCCTTTTAAATTTAAATTTTGGATGATAAAAAGGCTAGGAAGCAAGTACAAAATATATGAAATGGCTAAAAATAATTTTAAAAGGTTATTTAAAAAAAAAAAAAAAAAAAAAAAAAGTCAGTTTTGTTTCAAGAAACCTGAGAAAAGTACAGTGAGCATTCCGGTGCTCAGATGACTAATATGTTCCACTTATAAACATAATTGAAGTTGTTTGCAAACAATACCTTTATTGAAGGAATGAAACTCCAACAAAGTAGAAACTCCAAAGGAAAACTAAAAAAAATGCTATATAAACAGTTTGTGAAGTATAAAACCTGAGAGTTTTCACTACTTACTGTAAGACTGATTTTTTTCCTCCCTGAAGTAGTTTTCACTCAGTTATTAACATTTTAAACTGTCAATGGGGATCAAGGTTTGATTTAAGTTGATCCAACCTGTTGTTCCTGTTGTTCCTGCTGGCTGTCTCACTGCTGCAGCTGCTGCCTGTAGCTCACTTGGCACTCTGCACAGTGAGTTGCCTCTGCTGATGCTTCTCTGCCATTCTGGCTCAGCCTCACTTGCATCTCCTCCCACCATCTCTGCCTGGTGCTGCTCCTCACTCCCTAACTCTCCATCTGATTCCTGCGTCTTTGCTAACACTTCTGTTTCAGCCCTGTAAAAAAATGTGTGCAACCTTGCTAAGGGGAAAGAGCTCACAGGAGATCCTTCAGTATCTCTAACACCATGGAATGCATTTACACAAAGTCTCTTGCTCTCCTATTTTATTCCTTTTCCTAGGTGCTAGCCTTTGCATCCTGATATTGGAGTTGACTATGTTTAGGGTAAACAGAAACCCTAGGTCTATTCATACTGTAAATTAGCCAAGATTTCTATATGTTGTTACAAGCATTATAATTTTTAAAACCTCTTTAACAAAATACCCTCTTTATCTTCTCCAGGCCTTCCCCTCAAGTGTCAAAAACCCACTGCCTCTTTCAGCTGCTCCCTACTCTAGAGCAGGAGAGAAGTATGTGCTCCTTAGAGCTTAGCTATTGGGGATGATGAGCCAAAAATTCCCAAGAAACTGTTTTGATGAGGTTTGAGTGTGCCATTTTGAGACAGTTAAGGGTCAATACTAAAAGCATTGCATGAAGCAAATAAAGCATTGTGTTTGTTTATAGGTCAGAAATATAACCCTACCAATCATAGAAGGTTCTTCAGCAGCATATGCTGCATTGTTTGGTTTTTTGGTGTGGTTTTTTTTTTGTTTTGTTTTGGTTTTTTTTTGGTTTTTTTTTTTTTTTTTTTTTTTGTTTTTTTTTTTTTTTTTTTTTTTTTTTTTTTGTTTGTTTGTTTTTTGTTTTTTTTTTTTGTTGTTTTTTTTTGTTTTTGTTTAGGTGCTCTCTGGACACTACCTAAACTTGTGGTAAAACTGCTGCTGTCAAAAAGGCTGCCTGTATGCCCGTTTGAAATCAGGAAATGGTGTCTCTTTGAAGAACAATTAAGCATGTATGGCTGGCAGAAATATCAGGAGGGTGGGGAGGAAGAGTGTCAGAGCCTGGAAGGAGCATGTGGCAAAAGTGCATCATGGTTGCCTAAGAGGAGCTGAGAGTTTAACTGAAACAGGAGGCAAACAAGAAAGCAAGCCTCAAAATTGACAGAGATGTTTTTCCAAAGGTTCAGAAAATATTGGATGGAATTTGTGCAACCAAAGAAGCTGCTGAAAGAGTGTGGAAAGTAAGACAGAAGGAAGGTACCTGTGTGCCTGCTAGAGGGTGGAGATTTCTTTTCAAAAACAGCAGACAGATGATGTTCCTTGCAGCATTCAACGTCAGCTTCGCTTGTCAAGGACAAGACCTCTACCTGTATGCTAAAAATGCTGCCAGCCCTCCAACTGAAAGTGCCTTAGGACAAGTTATCTCATACCTTGCATTGTCTGACACTTTGTGCTGTTGTGAATTCAGTAGCTCTACTGGAACTGCACCTGATTCTCTTCATGTTCATTCCCACAAATGCTCCAGCAGCATTTTTTCTCCCAATGTATTGTACCTCCCACTTGGCCTACACCACAGGCAAGTGTACTTACTCCTAACACTAATTAATTCACTATTCTTTTGTAAGAGGCCAAGTTCACTTAAATTGTTGGGAAACGTATTCAAAACCCTTATTATAAACTTTCTGGTCATGATAAGTTTTTAATGTAAAGTTACTTGTAAAGTAATGTAACTTGTAGAATTAATATAAATTTCTATAGGTTTTTATGAACTTTCACTTCCTTGCAACTGTGATTTCATTTCTTACTGATAAATGGCATCTTCATAATCTAATACTGGAACTGTAGTTATAGCTGTGACATTTTGTGTTCTGCAGCATTCAGGGTAAGATGAACCATGGCACAAAACAAGAAAATAAGTTTTAAAGGGTTTTTTTACCTTATGTGATATTTATATTATCAGCATTTTTATTGAAAATTCCTCCAGAATTAGCTTCTACATATTTTAATGAAAATTCAAATAAGTTATGTAAATTTCAAAGAAGCAAATTTTCACCTTTCTCACTTATAAAATTTTACTTAACCACTTTTCAGCCTTTTGAGAAACAGCACTCTTTGTCTACCAAGGGCCCTGTGATCTTTAGAGCCTTTAGTATAACTCCTTAGAGCTGTTCATGTGTTTAAGAATTTTACTTTTCTGTCAGAAGGTAACAATCTACTTTATATCTTCTCCTCTTGTAGACAGAATGACACAAAGAAGTGGCATTCCAGTTAATAGTCTTTTATTAGTATTGAAGCCTTGTAATTTATTATCATGCTCACAAAAGAACATGACATGTCCAATACAAGCATGAAGCCAATTAACTGAACATGTATATACTAAATCTTTCATGGAATCATTGAGACCTCTTTATGAATGAAGACACCACACAAGACAGATAACAATACTATTGGATTTTTATACTTACTACGTAATATTTAAATTATAGAAAAATAATACATTTTCAGAGTAGGTATGGGCCAATCATCATTGCTGCTATAATCATCTCCATATATATCACCACAAATTCAGTCATAGTCCTGTTATTGCAGAAAGAGATTTCCTATTCTATCTGATATCATTTTTAGAGCTGAGCATCCAGTGGAATATGGGGCAAACTGGTGCCACCCTTTCCTGTTCCTCAGGAGTAATTAATTTGGTGTGATCAGCTGAATAGATTTGATCCAAGTGGCTGAGAAATATAGGGTTTTAAAAAACAATATTTCACTTATATAGAACATTTTTGCAGAAACAATGATAGATTATGTTTGGATAGATGGAAGAATACAGTATGAAGCTCTCATCTGGCTTTAGTCATAGAATCAGAATGGTTTGCATTGAAAGAGACCTTAAAGGTCATCTAGTTCCACTACAGCTGGCTTGGACTGGGATGCCACTCACTAGACCCAGATTACTCAGGGCTCCAGCCAACCTAGTCTTGAACACTTCCAGAAATGTGACATCCACAACCTCTGTGAGCAACCTGTTCCAGTGTTTCATCATCCTCTGAGTGCTGAGGAATAGACCGGGTGCAGGTATCTCAGTTTACAAGCAGCTGGGCAAGATGCAGATTGAGGAGATTGAGCTTTGTGTGGGAGCCCAAGACAGCAGAACAAAGAGCACAAGGGCCCAGCCAGGTGAATGGACATCAGGAGACACAGCAGGAGCCAAGGGCTTGGAGGAAGAGCGAGACTTGTGCCTACTTGGAGCACAAGGGTGTAAAAACCCAAGGATTCCTTTGTTGGGGGTCCCTCCTCAGGAGCACCAGCTGGAGCTGTTTCTATGTCACTGCACCGTGAATAAATGGCTTTATGGAATGAGACATCTGGGACTGTGGTGGAAAGCCTGGGGTGGAAAGTGTGAGGAACCCTGGTGTGTGTGGCTGTGAGTGGGGTGTGCAGGGGGCCAGGGGGGCCCCCTCGGGTCACTGGAGCTACTGCTGCCAAGGGGCTCCGCTCCCAGCAGTGAAAGTCTCTGGCCTTGGGAGTGTGACTGACAGAGAGGCTCGAGAAAGATCCGACTGGGAAGTTTCCTTTACACTGAACATAACTCAGCATTTCTTCCTTACATCAAATCTAAACTTGCCGTTTTCAATTTAAAAATAATCCCTCTTGTCCTGTCACTATCTGCTGGTATAAAAAGTCACTCTTCCTCTTTTTTATAAGCTGCCTTAAAGTACTGGAAAGCCACACTGAAACCTCCCGAGAGCCTTCTCCTCTTGGGGCTGAATTACTCCAAATCTCATTGTGGGAGAGGAAATTCATAGGAAAGGTTCTCTAGCCCTCTGAATATTTTTGTGGCCCCACTCCTTTGAAGCTGAACGAGCTCACACAATTGTAGGACAGGATGCTGCTTTCAGGCTCTTCCACTGGTGAGCAGGATCCCACTGAATGTTCAGGCCTTTGTGCACTGTAGAAAGATGTAAACAGAGAATTAATTGTAGAATACTTTGCTTCTTCACAATAACCAAGAGGAATGGGACAGTCTTGTAGAGGTGGGGAAACCATGGCTTCACATCCCTGGAGAAGGAATTGTACCAGCAAGATCTCAGTGCACACAGAAGCACTCTTACCTGTTAGAAAAATGTGAACACTCATCACAGCAGTCCCTTTCTTCCAAAATGAAAACACTTAGCAAGTAAGGGTTCATTTAAACATAGTGTAGAACAGTCTAAATAATGTTTCCTGGAATATTTTAATTTTGTTAAATGTCATATCACGTGCAATATCCTTAATAAAATCTACCTGAATGATCATTTTAACATTATTTTTTTCTTATGGGCCAAATAATATAACACCCAAAGACACTATTAGAGGAAGAATTATATGGGACATCCTGTTGTACTGTGGAGTGTGAAGAGCAGACATTTTCTTCTTCAAGTTACTCTTCGAACAAAGCTCAATTTATTAAAAATCTTGTTTTCAGAGGAAACAGTAGAGACTCCTTCCTTTCAACTACAGATTTTCATATTCAGTGGACAAGATTATTACATAGAAGAGCCCCACTGATTTAACAATGGAGTGTTTAATACTCATGGGAACTTTTACACTCAGTTGAAACGTTGACTTTAAGCACAGCTTTCTAGCTTTTTAAATTATCAATACACTTCACATTAACTAGCAGGACATTCTATTAAGAATTGCTTTAGTCTTGGTTTGTTCAGTTTAGACTTTCCCACACAGGTTTGTAAATTGATTTAATTACTAAATAACACGATTATGGCTCTTTTTGTTCTCCCAAAATGAGTAGCTGTCTAGTGCTTTGCACCAATAGAGAATCAAAGCTATAAAAACAATCTGAAATTTTATCAGTTCCACAGATATGACACTTAAGAGGAAGATAACGCCACCTCCATCCAGCCTCATCATTTCAGTAAGCATTATAATTTTCAAATGAAGTTTTACCATATATAATATTTAAATACTTTCTTTTTTATTCAGCCTGTAATGTAATCAGTGGGTGTCTAAGCAATGAATGAAAATGTACTGCTTCTGCTGTAGCCAGTGAAGCTGAAGGAATTAACTCAATCTTTCTGCTCATCCCTAATTAAGTAATGTGCTAAAATACTACATTCCCATTAAAGAAAATTTATTATACTGTAGTTATGGCAGAAGCACTTTCAACATGGTTCTATTTAAAGAATGAACATTCATTGTCTTTATGAAGATCCCTGGATTTGGACTCAAAAGATTGGCTTGGCATTCATTATGTTCTGCATTCATTAGAAGGGGGAAGTAATTATGAAACTAACAAGATTGTTTGTGGGCAGAAAATTTCCACTGTGAACGGCCCCAGGCAGAAAATGGTTGTAGTTATCACACAAAAAAATTGTGCATGTTCTAGGTAGCAACTGTGGCCTGGATGATGATGCAACACATTTAGACATTAAACACTTCTCCCAGAAACTGTGAAGGTAAGAGATAAAACTACATGGAATTCAGTGTGAAGTTCTGGGTGGTTTTCTAAGAGATTGCATCAAAATAAGTAGCTTCAACAATTTGGGATAAATTTTCAATTTTAAAGGGTTTTTTTGGTGGGGTTTTTTGGTGTTTTCATTTTGTTTTGTTTTCTGGGATTTTTTGTTTGTTTCTTTGTCCGTTCTTAAAAATATCCATTTTATTTCCTCAGCCATTCACTTAAGTCTTACACACATTTTGAATTCCTTTCTCTTACCCAAGCCAAGAGCAATGTAGTAAAAATTTCAAGAACATTTCAAATCTGTGTTTGATTCACTCTTTTTTGACTTCTCACATAGATGTGAAAAGTTCAGTTTCAACTAACTTTTTACAGGAAAGAGGGTTTTAAGGAAGTAGGACAGTGAGAGGGGGAGCGAAGGAAGAAACAAAATGTAGCATAAATGCATGTATAATGCCTTTCTCAGTGAGACATAGAGAGAAAAAGAGGAAAAGAGAAAAAGAGAAAAGAGAGTGTATGGTCTGTGAACGGATTTAGTTTGACCTTACAAGAGAATACGAAAAACATGCTTAACACAGGTGAATGGGTTGGTAACATGATTTCTCTCTGAGTTTAATGAGTGTCATGAAAGTCATGCTTTATAAGAAGGAAATGGTGTAAATCATGCATTACTAATGAAGGCATTACTTTAAACAGATGACCATGAATTTTGCAGTACATGGGTTCATATGGGTTTTGATTCTATAAAAGTTTTATAGATGTACTTATCTACAGTTAACTACATATGTGCTCTTATGGTTCATTGAAATAATGGCTTTATTCACTGTAAAAAAGTTTGAACATGTAAATATTTGCTACATGAGAGTTTTTTAATACACCAAAAAGCTGATATAAATTTCAGCCTGTTGGACTAAAATGTAACAATCAAAACCAAAACATGCAAAAAAGGCACTGAAAAAGCAAGGAAAAACCTCCAGTTTCCCGAACAAAGCTATTGATCTTCCCTCCTTACTGCATGTTTAAACAATTTTGGCCAAGTTTTCCATAACATCACCGGGCTACTCTAGAGATAATGTAATTAAGAATATCAATGTTTGCAATTATCACATACTGAATGGCTAAAAATTAAGTCAAACTCTATGTTTTTCTCATTCAGAAGGAACTTACACTAAAGATTTGATAATATCACACAGGGGTACTGTTTAAGTCCTTCCAAGAAAAAATCTATTCCTGCAGTGACCATAATTGGCACCTCTCTTTATTATGTTTCTATATGATGACATAAAGATAAATATGACTAAAATTCTAAAAGGGGGTAAAAATTGTAAAATTTCCAACATTTCATCAAGAACCATAAAAATTAATAAAGTTTCTCCATAACTGCATCTTTCATTTACACCAATTTTGGGAAAAAACATATGTTCACTGCAGTTTATTGAAGTTTGTTGTGTGATATTATTTTAAAGCTACAGAGTATTTCTCAACAATCAGTGATGTTGTCAAATACAATTCCATGTGTGTCTCAAGAAGTTCAAATGCATATATCCTTGCTGTCATCACATTTAGTACACTCTTAACACCTCTAGAGATCTTTCTGAAGATAATAAACAAAATATTTCCATTTATTCTAATGGACACTTCTCCTGAGTCCTTCAAGTGACTTTGAAAAGCTAAACCTTTATAGCTGATGTTTTGTTTGGTTATTTTAATCTGGAAAGTGTTTATTGCTGAAGAAGTCTGATGTATAACTGATGTGTTAGTACATTTGGGAATGTACTAACATATGTACTAACATAACTAAAATATTTGGGAAATGTCATTGTACAGCAATTTTCCTTTTCAGGGATTAAATCTAAAACATCTTTAAAACTTCAAGAGTCATTTTGATTGCTTTGAGTTTGTTGCCTTTGAAGTGACAACTGTTTCAATTTTTGGCAGACTAGAATGAGAATTGTAACTAATGTGTACCATGTCTTTAGATATAAGGGATAAAATTTTTATCCCAAATTTACATTTTAATATGTAAAGTGCTGTAAATAATGTCCTGCTTGGATCTTTGGGGCTGATCACAGGCTGTGACTATCTGTGAGTTTTGCCACCAGCGAAGGTGGATTCCCATCCTAAATTAAAAAATTTTTCCTTTAATACATTACCAGTGGAATTGCATTCTCTAAACACTAATTCTCTAAACACTAACACCAAAGTATCTGGATAATGTAGCAACCTTAGCAATGTAGATAGGAAAATCTGGCTATTGGCCATGTCCAGTTCAAACATGGTGCAGACTGCCTTATTGAATGCAGTACCAGCCTGGGGTGCTGTAGTTAGATTATTAGCAATAAATATCTATGTGTTGGTAAGAGAACTGAGACAAAGACTGTAGCCCTTACTCAACACTGAGTAAGGGCTCAGTCAAAAATCAAAACACTGAACATATGAAAACATTAGTATTACTGAATACACTGAAAATTTTTAAAACTGTCATACACTACTTTGAAAGAAATTTAGTAAAGTAGTTACAAATTGTCTTTAACTGATGGAGAAATACAGTGATCAACCACAATATCATAACTTCAGCCAAATCTTAGAGACTCAAAATTACAGATCACAGAAAAAAAAAAAAAATGCAACCCTTACTTTTCAGGATTTCTTGAAATATTCTTATTTAAAATACAGAAGAGGCATTTTTACATATATTTAACTAAAAGGAAACTTTATTCTAATTTACCTTTAAAAATAATTTGAAAATATATGTAGCCTATCTTTTCTCCTTAATGGAACAGTTCATTTGGGAAAAAAAACTAAATACATGTTTACAATATCTGACACTGTATATTGTTTAAGGAGAGATTCTTGTTACTTATTGTAAAAATATTGATTAGCAGTCAAATAATTTTTGCCCTATCCAATTCAATATAGAATTTTTTAACTATTGCAAACCCTGTAGCTCTTTTAAAGAAGTCAGCAATAAGAATTTTTGTGGTATTTTTCAAAAACAAAGCAAAGCAAATCTTAAACCTACTTTACAAAGTAAATACAGCTTTAATTTTTTTTTTTTTTTCATTAAATTCTGGCAAAGCAAGGCAGGAAGCAGAGACACTTCTGTCATCCCAGAGTGAAATTTACTTTTCCCAAACCAGGCCCATCAGCTCAGGCAACTTGACACAATCTCCTGACAAAAGGGTAAGCCATTGTCAAGGAGGGGAAACTTCTCCTCAGGGTAGTTAAAACTCTAGAAATATCTTTAATCTCTTTTATTGAGGAGGAAGTTTGGACTGTGGCAACTGCAAATGCTCTTATTTCCTTGAACGGGGCTATTCCTGTAAGGCAGAGGTGATATCTACATGTCATGCATTGTGCTCACAGAAGGAGAAAATTAATTATTTGAAGAGACAAAGATTTTGTGAACAAAGTCCTGTAAAAAAATATCGGTGCCCACACATTTAGCAGCCCTCACATGATTTGGCACTGACTGAAGTCAATTGAGATGTTTAGTCTGCAGCTGTTGGGAATATAAGCAGGATCATGCATGATTGCGAAAGTGTTTCAACTGACATCCATTAAAGATGGAATATATTACCACAACCCACAAGCCCACAGTAGGATTTCAGGTGTTTAAAAAGTTCTTGCTTCATCAGAGCAGCACGTACTATGAAGACTTACTAGCTAAAAAGCATTAGGATTAAAATTGCATGTTAAAGACTCTGTTTCCACATGCAGTCCTACCTGTGTCAGTGAATTTTTAATGAATAATTAAATGGAGGAACAAATTACTGGTTTTCCAACCAAAAGAATTCTGTAATTGAATTTGAAGTGGAACAAAATTATTTTATTAGCATATTTAATTTGAATTTAGCAAGGCTATGTTGGAATACTTGTTATAATAATTCCTTTTCTTCAAAAGGTCAGCTTTTTCAATTAAACCTTATGGCCTTGAAGTTAAAACAATGAGAAAAGAGGTTTACTTGGGCTTGGTACTCAGTTTATGCATTCTTTTTACTAATTCAGGACAAATTCACTTTGACAGCTGGTCACACACAAAACAACAGTTGTAGTACTAAGTGAATGATGTGAAGAGCCATGAAATATGCATTGACTTAGACACTGTCTGAGTGAAGACCTTTCCAAAACAGTACATAAATATCTTGAAAAAAAATTATTTAAAGTTTAAAAAAAATTATAATAAATGTCAACTTTTAATTTCTGTGGATAGACAGGAGCACTAATTTATATGCAGAGCGGAACCCAGAAGCTTTGAGAAAAATCTTGTATAATTAACATTAGTGCTATTATAATTAATATATTTCCAAAAGGATTTTTACAGTTTACTCAAAGATATGTAAACATATCATAGGCTTTTTCCATTAAAAAGAGTGGGACATAAGGAATGCCTCTTTTTCTTGCTAAGCCATAGAGAATCTAAAAATGTTGCATGTTAAAAGAACCATTTACCAGACTCAAAGAGGTTCTATTGCCCTGGGCATGCCATTCACCAAGTCTATTTATCAAAAACTTCATTGAACGACTATAATTTCACCTTTAGGCCTCATAGAATTTCTCTAAATGGTTTCTCTAAGCATTTTCTGGGCAGACTGAATATTTAACTTGGTCTTACTGCATTGATTTAATTAATTTTTTTTTTCATAAACCTCAAAACATTATGTAAATCTGGCAGAACAATTACATAACTGGAATGGGAAGGAGGGTGTCATGACACCAAAGTTCCTGCTTCTCAAAATTAGTTCAAGTTTTAATTCAGTTTAAACTGGTTTTTAATTCAATTTACAACACTATCTTTATATACAGACACATTTTGTCTTAAATTTTTTTGGTAATACATGGGATATCAGGTGCCAGGTACCCATCAAAGCTGTTTTATCACTCTCCTCATCATCTGGATAGGGAAGAGAAAATATGAAAGGTTTTTGGACTGAGAAAAAATCTGGGAGATATCATTCACCAGTTACTATCACATCTTTGTAAAACAGACACAACTTGGTGAACTAATTGAATTATTTCCAAGCAAAATTACAGCAGGATAATGAAAAGTAAAACCAATCTTAAAAGCACCATCTCCCCACTCTTCCCTCGTTGGGATCTGAGCTCCTACCTCCCACCCCTGAGTATAGGAAGATGGGAATGGAGGTTACTGTCAGTTCATCATTTGTTCTTTCTGACACTGTGTCCTCCTCAGGGAGTGGAGTCCTTCCTCTGATGCAGCATGGGGTCCCAGCCACAGGAGACAGCTCTCCACAAATTTCTTTGGCATGAGTCCTTCCCACAGGCTACAGTCATGAACTGCCCAGTGTGTGTCTCATTCATGGAGTGCAGTCCCTCAGGAGCACACTGCTCCACTGTGAGTCCTCTGCAGGGTCACAACTCCTGCCAGCAAACCTGCTCCAGCCTGGGTTCCTCCCTCCATGGGTCCAGAAGTCCTGCCTCTTTCCATAGGTCCAGAGATTCCTCTCTCCACACATCCAGGGTGGACTTCCCATGTGGTACCAGTCTTCTTTCAGGCATCCAGCTGCTCTGGTGTTAGGCCCTCCAGGGGCTGCAGGTGGATCTCTGCTTCCCCCTGGCAGTCCATGGGCTGCAGGGGCACAGCTGCCTCACCATGGCCTCACCATGGGCTGCAGGGGAATCTCAGCTCCAGCGCCTGGAGCATCTCCTGCCCTCCTTCTGCACTGACCTTGGTGTCTGCAGTGATGTTTCTCTCACATATTCTCACTCCTCTCTTCTCTGGGCAGTTACTTCTGTGTAATAATTCCTTTTAACTTCTTAAATACCTTACCCCAGAAGGACACCTCTGATTAGCTCAGCCTTGGCCAGCAGTGTGTCCACCTGGCTGGCTGACATTGGCTCTGTGACATGTGGGAAGCTTCCAGCAGCTTCTCAGAGAAGCCACCCCTATAATTTCCCTGCTAACAGAACCTCACCACTCAGACCCAGCACATACCTATAGTTTAACTGTGTCCCAGGGTAGCCAAGGCTCCTCTATGTGACTTACAGATACTAAATTGAAGAGAGTGTTTCACAAAAAGAACATGGACCTGTTTTTCACATTGTCAGGGATAACAATTAAGATTTTTTTTTAATGTATCTTAAGATAATATATCAAGATAACTGAAATTAAAATAAAATTCAAAATAAACCATTATGGAAGCAGAATTTATACTCCAAAGTAGGTTTAGGTGAATTTTTAGCTGCAAAGGCCTAATTACAAGGACTATAGATCCTTTGATCTGTGCATACATTTTACAATCAGAATTGGAGCTGGAATAGAGCAAGACAGGCATCCTCTAGTTACTGTACTTTTCTTGGCTACCAGGTTGCTGGATGAATTCAATTTAGCTCCTGCATGAAACCAGCCTTCTGCTGCAAAACAACATCTGGATCATATTAAGGCATATGTTTTAATTCACTTCTTTGAAGAAAAAAGAAAGAATAGCGTATTCAGTATTTTAAAGAAATACCAAGAGTGCAAAATTAATGTGGAAATGGCCAGAAAAATAACATTTTCTCTCCTACATCTATCAGTTCTTACCATTACCTTTTCTCCAGAGGATATGTTCCTTGTCCTGCATGAGCAAATGTATACAGTCATGAAACAGGGACCTTGTGAGGAAAACAAACCATAATCACATGGACACTGACAATGCATATGGAGCACAGATATGCTCCAGGCAACCTGCAACTCACATGAGTACAAGACTTCCAGGGGGATGTGTGGTTAATGCTTGGACGACTTTGCAATACTGAAAAACCCAAAATGAACTCCTTGTTTACCTTGACTAGGAAGCCTGACTTTGACCTAGGTAGCTCCCTGACAAGTTCAACTTTGTACTGAAGTGCAGAAATGCCTGCACTAGACATTCAAGAGACAAGTTTGTAAAAATATCATTTTGGCACTCCCTGCATCATTAATGTTAAAGCTGCACAGAGGTTGCATTTAACAGAAATACAGCTACTTGCCTTTCAAAAGCATGACTGCACCTTGTTTGGGTTTATCAAAATGAGCTTTATATCATTGTGATTGAATATGGCATGAAGGCAGTCATAGAAAAATGGTCTTCAGCAAAAGCTAACTTCTAAATTTGTTTTTGATTCTTGGGCCAAGTTTTCCATGACAACCTTCTCTGTGAAGCCGTGGATTGTTTGTTAGTGTCTTTAGAGAAAGCTTGTTCAAACAGAGGTACTGTCAGCCTAAACTTTCAAGGTATATTCTGAATTTTTTCAATTAAAAATGTTTCACAGCTTCTCATTAAGAAAATAAATATATGAGGTGAGAAACTTTATCAGATGGTTGTTGATCTGCATAGTCAGATTTTAATAGGTATTTTATGACATTTGAGAACTCCTAAATACAATATCAATGTGAGAAGAATGCAGTTTTGGAGAGTGTTAATAAAATGTTCAAGAGTACATCTCATTGCATTCCAGTTTTAATCAATTTTAATCTTTATCAAAGGGGAGGGCTAAGTTTTAAGAGTGATCCCTATTACTGCACTTGGATCTCCTGGTTGACCTCATCTTTAAAGGGATTGGCAGGTTTTTTATATAGTTTTATGTGGAATACATTTTAGGAATTCCTCCCTGCAGTATGATCTTTTACCCATATGCTACAGATACTCAACACACATTCTCAGAAAATACAAATGTGACTTGAGTTTGCTGGTTTTGAAATCAATAACAAAGATAACTGCTGACAAACAAAAGAAATTGCCAACCCACATTCCTTCTGCCCTGAATGGTGCTAATCTCAGAAATATGGAAATATTTAGTAGTTTCATAATGAAAGAAAATAAGCATTTTATGCTTCTGTATTTTGTTATCAGAACCACGATTTCATTTCTCTAATGTGACCTGGTAATTACCTTTAAAGTTTCCAGTTTTAATCTAAAACATTTGTGGATAGCAAGTTTTAAAAATTAAGTCTGCAGCAAATGCCACACACTGGAAAGGTAAAACCAGCTAAATTTAAATCACATTTGTTCAGAGCTTTCTGCTGATGTGTGGTGTGCAATGATCCCCATAAGTAACATGAGCCTATATCCATACCTCTAGTATCTGGTGGTTATCATAGTAAACAGCATAAATAAAAAAGATTTTTTTCCTTCCACTTGTCCTTATTCAGACAATATATTGACTCATCTGAATGGGAATTTTTCCCATGTCCCAAATTCAGGACATAGGTCTGAGAAAGGTCTCAGTTTAGCTCCAGATCTACCACAGACTTCCTGTATGACCTTAAGCACGCTATTTAGTCTTTCTTCAATCACTGTTATTATGGTTGATTCATGATTATATTAATTTCTTGATCTTTAAATAGGTATAAGACCACTCTTCTTTGTCCCTCATTGTTTCTACACTTACACTGAAAATTTCAGGGTCTATGGTAATGAAGCCAACACCCACAGAAGCATTTCTTTAAGGTTCATTGATTTTATACAGCATAAGAGTAGGATTAAAACTGGGGAAGATAACTAATTTTAAGACTGAGATCTTATACAGATATATATAAGTTATCTATAATAACAGAAGCTATATATTAGCACACATAAATTTACATGACTTTAAAAATGTGGGTTACTCCCCATATTCTCTTCAAAACTAAAAGCTATAGCTGATTCAGATATCTTTGAAATAAACAGAAGGAGTTTCAGAATAGCATTGCTCCAGTTAGGGTGCTGAAACTATCTAACCCTGAGCAAACTATTCTTGACTCCTTATTATCAGTGAAGAGAGTGTTTAAAGAGAGAGGAGTCTGGTCCTAATGTAGATGTTTAGGATAGACCAGATTAATTTCCCAATAGTAGGTTGGTTTACAATTTATTTCTACTTTGATGTCTAATTTTTGAACATATAAAACCAGGTAAGATTAACTGACTCCTGCAGGTCCTCAGTGATATTGTTATTGATTTGCATCCAAAGGCCCCAGTCAGAATATACACCAATGAGTATGTACAAAACTCACAGAAGTTTAAAAAATATTGACATGGTTTTTCTTCTGTTTTCTTTAGCCATAGTTGCAAACTAGGCTGGCAAATGTACAAGCAAGCAGATGAGTTGCACAAGGATTGAACTCCTTTTCTTTCACCTATTACACTGCATGATCATTGTAGAGATATCCTGGTTCTTTAGAAATAACAGACTAGAAATTATTTCATAAAACAATAGATGTGCCAGTTTGTTGGCTTTTCCCCTGCTTTGTACATAGTTTGGCACATCTCTAAGCTAGAAATCTTTCTAAAGCCTCTATTCAACTTTCTCTGCTGATGTGTGTAATGGAAAAATAATGGGAAGAACAGGAAAAACATTCACTCGGCTATTTAGTGCAAGCACGTCAATGAATTAAAGAAGTTTTTTAATGACGTTATAGAGTTTATTAATTGATATGTGTCTGGAAAGCCAATGACCTCTGAATACCTTTGAAGTAATAACTCCACCCTGAGAGGATGTCATGGTGTCGGACAGGCAGTCATGATAGAAATCTGAGCTGTTGATCAAATATATTCCAGAGCAGATCACCTGGACTAGTACTCATCAGGTTCCAATTGTGGCAAAATTAGACTGTAACTCATCTATCAGATTTTTTTTTTTTTTTTTACTACGGGAAAAAATTTATGTCAAGTTATCTATTGCCATCAAAACATCAGATATCAAAGGCATGGCATTTAATTTAATTTCAGATTTTTTTTCTTTTTTTTTTTTTTTT
>WEIU01013752.1:36945-66433 GCA_013389925.1 Aegithalos caudatus
AACAAAAAATCAATCAAACAAAAAACCCCAAAGCACAACTTCCTAGTTCAGAGATTTTTCTGAGTATTTTTTGTCTCGGTTGTTGCAGAGCATGTTCTTCTGTTTTATGTATAACTTTCTACAGACAGGATATGCACAGGGTAGGTTTCTGCATTTCTAGAGATGAAAGTTAGAAGAAAGGAGAGAAAATATGATTGTTCAGGCTGGGTTTTGATAAAGGAGTAGGGGAGATAATAGATTGTCACTAAGGAATACAGTATAATTAGATAGCCATAGATGTTTTCTGTAGCAGATTGAAAGCTGCAACATACTTCATATAATTATTGAGAGCCACTTTATGCTGAAAATGTTCTCAGACCAAAACAACCTGGCCAGGAAGTTACCAGCCAAAAGACAAAACAAGGTGACTTGGAACAAGGGCTGCTTTACCTCCAAATGATACCAAGAGACAAAACAGAGGTATTCTCAGTTGAGGCTTTAACAGCTAGAAGAAAATAAAAAGAAGGGATCAACTGTTCATGGAAGATACTATAAAGTCCCTACTGGATGGAAGAAATTAATTGTGCATAGCAGAGGTCAAACATAGTAGACTATATTGAGTAAGACCAGAAAATAGGGAGGAGCCAACAGAAACAACCTTGTGGTCCTGGCCAAAGCACACTCTTGCAAGGCACTGGGATCCTGCAAAACCATCAGGTTCCGGGCTATTCCACAGTGAATCCACGTCTTGTAAAATCTCACATCGCACTAGTTTTGCCCATTTGTACTAAGTACATGTTGAGGTAATTTAATTCATCCTTTAACTGAGAAAATAGTACATTTTTATATTTGTGTTTTGAAGCACCAGTTTAAACCTAGTCAGTTATTCACTGACACTGGGCTTGCCTTATTTAAGATCCAGCTGACAAACAGACTGAACACCTGGGTTGTCGCAGGTTTCACTGTTGAGCAGCAGTTTTCCCAACCAGTCAGCCTCACCTCTGTGCCTGATAAGTTCATGAAGCAGAATTTCCTAGAAGATATGTCAAAATATATGGAAGACAGAGCTGAACACATGGCTTCATCACCTGGTTGACTAAATGGCCTTTTATGGTGAAGCAACTACTTCAGCGGACAAGGGAAGATTTATGAATGTCACCTATTAAAACTTCTTTAAGGTCTTTTATGCAGCCCTCCCCAACATTCTCATCTCTAAATCACAAAAAATATGGGTTTTCCACTAGATAGAACTGTTAGATGGGTTAGGAATTGGCTGGATGGCATATCCACAGAGGCAGAGTCAATGACTCAGATTCAAGTGCAACCCAGTAACAGGTGGTGTCCCTCAAGGGTTCATAGTGGGATCAACACTAATCAATGCCTTCATCATCAACGTAGTAGGGTCTGTTCCATGACTAAGAGCAGCATTATCTGTGTAGAAAAATAAAAGGCCATAATGTGATTTCGTAGGTCTTCTTGAGCCTTGGGAGTTCAGAGATTTGGCTATTAGAAAGAATAACCACCTGGGTGTGGAGGTGGTCCTCAGAACGGGTGGTTGGTTGGCCTTGGCTTGTTCATTTGTTCCTTCACAATCAAGGCCAGTAACTGCCCATCAGTCTCCCATGCCAGCACAACACCAAAATCAAATGTGATGCCAGTCCATGAGAATGTCACTCCCAGAGACAATCTTTCAAAGCATGATATTTAGTTGGCTGGAATTGATTCTCCCATCCAGAATGCTTCCCTAAAGTAGTTTTGCAAAAGATAATTTATGAAAAAGAAATTGTTGCTACAGTAGTTCTATATAAATCTTTATAAAATGAAACAGTAAAATTAGATATTGGGAAGTTAAAAAAAAAAAAAAAGGGGAGATAATTATAGCCAATATCATCCTCAGAACAAATGTTTGAAGATTGCCTGAAATCAAGAAATTGTTTCCAGATTTGATACTCAGTTAGAAAATAGATATTTACTTTCAGCCATGGTGTAAGATCATGTAGTATAGTTCAGTAAATTAACCATCCTCCACTGTATTCTAAGCATTGCGGAAAATTGATGGATTTTGTTTGGTTGGTTGCTTGCTTGCTTCTGTTTTATTTTGGGTTAAACTCAAATCCATCTTCCAACTAGAAGATGTCTTTTCTAGTCAGTTCTTCCTGACTCAGTTGTCTTAAGAAAAAAAAAATCAAAAAACCTTGAGAAGCTGTTTTTTGCTTTGGCATTGACTTGTGCTGACTCACCTCAGCAAAGACAGCCTTGCAGGACTGGTAGAGGAACCTGGAAATTACTTGGCAGCATAAAGAAAGTCCTCTGTAAGTCACACTTGGCTATCAGTTGTATGTCTGACTGGTGATACAGGTCTAGACAAGGTTATTATGTGCTAACATTCCAAATCTGAGGTCTCTGCTCCTTATACTGGATGCATTATTGCTTATTGCTCAATAAGACTAGTCTAAATCTGATTCTTAAAAAAACCTCAGTGTTTATGCTATGAAATATTGCTTTAGGATTCTGAGAATGACCATATAATGGAAAATACACCCTCACAATGTTATTTTTGTTTTTATAAAGTGAGACAGACTAATCATTGTACAAAATTCTAAGACAAACTCAGCATGCCATGCTGAAAGTGTTGAATTTGTATTCACTGTGGAGAGGAATGAGCTGAATCTCTCCTGCTTGGGAGAAAATGTGTTTTGCAAAGCTGCATATAATATCCTTTATGTGACATATTGCAAGAAAACAAATCTAGCCTAACTTCCTTAACATCACTGACAATCTACTTTAAATCTAGACTATGGGTGACCAACATATCTGTGTTTCAGTAACAGCCAGAAAAAAACTCTGACTTTTTTAAAAGTTTCCACAGACCCTGAACTATCTTCATCTCTTGCAGTAGAATCTGAGACATTACAGCATCTGGTTTTATATTACTGTGAAATTTCAGGATGGGTTAGCTTCCTATCCAAAGCACAGCTATCTTTGATTCTTTTCCATTCCAGAACAAAGCAAACTAACTTAAGTTGTTACCATCACACCTGTTTGAAGTTGCCAAATTTCTTTTCCAGCTAGAGGCTGATTTACATTCTTACAGGACTCCACATTACAGTGACAATTAGTTAAAAATTCCTAGTTAAAATTAATTCTGTTTGATTTCAAACAGATTAGCTAAATTTAAACCAATGTAGTTTTATGGTTTTCTGACTTTACATATTACATTTCTCTTAATAAGATGTATATAATTTGATGTGTACTTGGTCAAAAGTGTTTAGCTGATATCTTTCTCCACATAGCCTTTGCAAACATCAAGTCAATCAAAACTGAAAACATCTTCTGTTCATACAATTCTCTCTTTCAAGGCATTGAAACAATCAATCTACCACTGTATTCTAACAAAACTAGTTACGTTGTCAAATAGGCATATGAGGATTTGAATATTTTCCTGACTTAAACTGGGCCAATGTAACTAAATTCATATGCTGTGTTTTAAATATGTATCCATTTTAGCTTAAGGAAATCTATACACTGAATTTACAACGGTGGCATAAAGTTGTAATAACAGCATTAAAACATCCTAGAATTTCCCAAAGAACTTATGAGTACCCTTCATATTGCTTTTTTTTTTTTTTTTTTTTTTTCATAATTGAGCAGAGAACCTGAAATAACGGTAAGAAATTCAAATTCCATTTTTACAATGAAAAGTAGAGAGGAGTTTATTTGTTGTAATTTGAAGTACACAAATGTTTGTCTAAACAAAGAAAAGCACCAATACACATCATGCTGACTTGAGGTAACATAAGAGGTTTATGACATCTCATTTATCCATTTCCCCAGTGACACTCAAGTCCTTTGGTTTATTATCGGTCTTATAAAAAGCTCTGCTTTTGATGGGATTTGGAGACCTTAGAATGTACTAGACCCATTTCTGCACAGAGTAAAATATTCTGGTAAAGGCAGTTGCCATCACCTAGCAAGTTTTGGTAGGCTGCAGCTTAGGTATACTGAATCAAATCTGTGGAGAACTGATATGAATCTGTAAATTCATATCCATGATGCAAAGACATTTGGAAAAAGAAAAGAAAAAAAAAGTTTTACAGAGCTGGATTTTACTGCTGAAAGCTGCAAAAAAAAAAGGAAAGTGAGGAGACTTTGTGAACATCTGCAAATTACCTTTATCCAGCTATAAAGTTCTCCAGAAAAGAGAGTCTATCTGAAGAACACAAACACATGCACCTCAGTTTAGCCTTTCATCTGGCTATGTTTATTCATTTGATATGCAATGGTGTGCTCAGATGTAAGCATCTTGCATTAAACTCAAGCCCCTGAAGAACTGAGTGTAAGGTGTTGGGTAAAGGTACGTTTAAGGTGGCAGGAAAATGGAGCAGACAGCCTTAATTATGAAGTCTAGAGCAGCCGGGCTGTGACGTCTTGTTTCTGGGAAGAAATCATAAATGGACAACCTGAGGCCAGGAAATGTATTGGACAGGCACAGAATTGGAAGGGAGGGATGGCTCAGAGTACCTGGCTCAGCATGCTTGGAAGCAGCACAGCAATCTAGTGGATGGTGTGCAGAGGGAGTGTAAACGGGCTCACAAAGCCTCTCTTTCATTTTCCTTCTGGCTTGGCCAAGTTTCAGCCCTAGCTCTGTGTTACCATAAAAAGATTGGCCTAGTTATTCATCATTAAAACTCAGCTGAGTACTGGTTAGATGACTTTGGACGCTTCAGAGCTCATTATTTCTGAATACTTGGTGGCCTTTCAACATTAATACATTTCATGTTATTAAGAAAAGGAGAGCTAAATTAGGCTTTTGAGTAAGCATATAAGTCCTTACTATTTCTATGAACATAATGGAAATGCTTTTTTTTCTGCAATTTCACATGTGATACTGAACAATAAAGAATACATTTATTTTAGCAACCAGAATTATGCTCTTCCCTTACCTTCACTCTCTCACTCATTCAAAAAAAACTTACTCTAATTTAGTGTTAAAAAACTTTTCAGACTAATACTGTAGGCAAATATTTCCTTTGTTGGTTGGATGCCTGGAATATATATAAAACACATATTAATTATATGTATCAAAAGATGTGTAATATATAATGGATGAATGAAAATGTAATATGTTCAAAACAGAAACTTGTGAAATTACTAAAAGGCAAGTAATTTTGAGTCATAAGAAGATGAATATTCATGTAAAATTATAAGATTCAATCATAATAAGATTGAAAAATATTAATCTTAAATGTCGTGGCGCACAAGTTGATTCCTTCTGTGGTTTTTAGTGCTCTGGTAGCTGATATTGGAATACTATTTTGCCACTTCACTGGAATTACTCTTTTGTCAATATTCCTGTGTAGAATTATCTTTTCATTATTTTTTAGCTCTGACATAAAAATTGGCTACAGGATGAAACTTGGTATCATAGGAACAAATTTACATTAGGAGCAAATATATTTTCACTATGTTTCATTTAAATGTTATATTTTGAAGATATAGATAGAAAACAAGATGTGTTTGTGGCTTAAAATTTTTACTTCACTGGAAACAAAAAAGTTTGGTAGTTAAGAAAAAGGTTTCTTAACAGGAAAAAAATATTTCCTCTGGAATCCTAACAGTTGTAGCTAATAGTTTACTTGTTTTTTTTTGTTTTTTCAACTCTCAAAAATATTCAATTGCTAATGGCTCTGGCCTTTAAATAGTCCTCTTTTTCACACAAATGTCTTCCTGCTTGCCTACTTCCCAAAGTGCAAGCATTAACCACAAATTCTACACTGTGAGCAGACAAATATATGATAGAAAAAATGTTTCTTTTCCCTAGTTTTGTTTTATTTTGTCTGTGAAATAGTTCCTCCCATTGAAGACAGCCCAAAGTCTTTCTCAATTGCTATTTCCTGACTGGTACTCCCTCTTCATCATCTTTGCTTGTTCACAAACAATAAAAAAACCAAACTGTAAACAAAGAGCACTGTCTTCTTGGTGTGAAGCACTGAAGGAACATACATAATTTATGCTTTACTTGCCAGCAGGCACAGAAGAATCAGAATCTCTTTCATTGCTATAGCTAGAAGAGCACAGAGAAAATTCAGTTTTAAATATGCCAGGGACTTTATCCTTGAGGATAACGTGTCATCTTCCTAGAGTGTCTATAGTTTCTGTTCTTATATTTCTGTAAATATATTGTTTAACTGGAGAACTGACGTAGCAAAAAGATTTTTTTGGGGGCAAAATTTCTGTCATTCTAAGGGACAGTTGATCACTGGATATTTATTTTAGATAGTAGTGAGGTCAGTGACACACTGGTTCGCTCTAACTTCAAGATTGTCACAAGACATAAATTACTGGTGATTAATAGAGATTGTACCATTAAAGCTCTTTACTTTGAAAAGGAGTTCCTCCATCATGGGCTTCTTGGGCTGTTTCTTTGACAATGTGGCTGTTAGCAGCTGGCGTGGGTTTCTGCTGGCAAGGCCAGTCAGGCACGCCTGGCTGGGGTACCCACACATGGCAGGAGAGAAATGGCTGTAGACACATCTGCAGATCAGCAGAGAGTAGCAGTGGTCCATGAAGAGAGAGGCAGAAGGTTGGAAAGCTCTGGAACTGCCAGGAGTGATTCATTCATGGAGCCTGAAGCTTTTAGCTTTGCTCTTGGCATGTGAGCAAGCCAAATGCACTCATAAGGAGAACAGTAGCATCTATGCCTTGGGTTTGGAAACCCATAAGCACTACTAATATTTTTTGTGGGGGCCTTTTGAAGTCATGGTTTTAGCAGGCTTGTTGCTCTGATGAAGAAATCTACTGAAGCTGCAATAATTTTGATTTTTATTGATTCATCCAGTACATTTATAGATTTTTCTTCTAGTCCTCTATTCCAAATTGACTCTATAATAGGATTTAGGTCACAAAACCATTCAGTTATCACAAAGTGTTTGCTTTTGCTCACTTACAAATGCTATTGTACCCTTTTCCTCCCACAGAATGACAGTTATATAGTGAAGGCACAAGAAGCTCTCACATGGCACATCATGGTTACGCAAGCAAAATGGGTTATTCTGTCCATTCACTCTGAGGTTGAGTTAGGTCTCTGACACCAATCCTCACCTATGAATTTGATTTTGATGACCATCTCTTTATTTTTTTTTTCAAGGCCTTAAATTTGGGCTTTGGTGTAAAAAGTTGCCTGATCATCAGGTTTTAATTGAAAAAACCCTTCATCATTAATGAATACTGACAGTCCTAAACAAAAAAATAGAATTATAAATTTTATTGAACTGGTATGTTACTGAGATTTATAAATAAAATGAAGCTTTGCATTTCAAGCAGGTTAGTTTGTTTTTAACTCATATCCCTGTATCTCTGACTAATACATATTAATTCAAATCAAGAATATGCCACAAAT
The DNA here is from genome assembly GCA_013389925.1 of Aegithalos caudatus. Taxonomy (NCBI): domain Eukaryota; kingdom Metazoa; phylum Chordata; class Aves; order Passeriformes; family Aegithalidae; genus Aegithalos; species Aegithalos caudatus. The sequence continues at coordinate 44,324 of WEIU01013752.1, forward strand.
ATTCCTTGTATATTCTTCATTCTAATATAATCCTATTATATTATACGAAGTTGCCAGGCATTCGCATTACAGCTAATGTTGTTACCTCTATACAAAGAAGTTGTACATCATAAAAATTTTCTTCCTTTAGATCATTAGTTCTCCTCTATTATAAATGTTAATTATCTGAAATATAATAAAGAGAGAATTTCTCCAGTCTTTCAATCTCCATTTTCTTCTTGGAATAATATCCAGTTTGTTTTCTAATTCATAACAATTAGGTAAAATCACACCCTCCTCATTCAGTGCAAAATTATTGTAACATCAAGGTTTTAACAACCAATTAGAACACATTAAAATTAATATGGTGGAACTCACTTTGATGGGTAACCACTGCAATGCAATATCTAATGAACTAGGATGTCAGTGCAGACTTGAAATTCGAATAGTTGCTTTTACTTGCCTTTACCAAAAAAAAAAAAAAANAGGAAAATAATGACATTTCTAAAACAAATATTCTTTGAGTAGCATCACTGAAAACTCAGAGTAATGTGTAACCACAGAAATGGCTACATTAAAATGAATAAGCAGTGAGAAAAAACCCTTTCAATTTAAGAAAAAAATATGAATGCAAACATTTTATTGTGAATTACTTTGATGTTTTGCAATTACTTCAAATCATTAATACACTGAAAAAAGCTTCTCAAGTTTACAGGGAAATTTGCTCTTCTTTCCTTTTTTGTGTTTGTGTATCTGTAGAACTTTAAAATACAGCCAAAATGGGAAATAACCAACTTCTTAAAATGCAATTCTACCATGCTTCAGTTTCCCTAAACTACAAATTCCAAAGATTCAGCTAAAATGCTGACAGAACATCTGTGGTTTTTTCCCACCACGTGAATGTCACCAGCACAGGAGAATCTGAAAGTAACATCTGGATCCATCTTGCTAGTTAATGGATTTTTCCTTGAGGAATAATCTGAGCATGATAGAAGAGCAAAGGTTTGCTCTATCCTGCAAAGTGTCCATTATCAGGGAACTACCATTAGGGAAGAAAAGCAATTGGCAAACTAAGCATATTCAATATGGCATTTATTCAGAACACAGATCTCACCTGCTATTTCACTGTTGCTGTTAAAGATAAATAGTGCAGCATTTGTAAATGCAGAGACTTCTCACATTTGATGAGTGGTATAAACTAAGATCTTGGTAATACCGCATTCTTTCTTTTTGAGCCTACTATGTTTAATGAGGTTTTCCAATGAGACTACAGTTGTCCAGAATGTCTGTCACTGAGGTTTCTGTGCAACCTGTCTGCCCTCATACATTAAGCAAACCTCAGCAGAAGATTTTCCTATGGTTCTGATAGGCAAAATTTAAGAAAATGAAAATAACAAAACCAAACTTATCCTTTATTAAACTTTTTTAGAAGTGGGTTATATTTTAAATGGTAAGTTATTCCACAATGTATGTGGGGGCCTTGTAGAAGGTCTTTCATTTATCCTTTTGTTCTAAATCCAAGTGTATCTATGAACTCTCTTGTGGACACAGGTTTCTGCTTGTCACAGTAGCGAACTAAATGGCAGTACGGGCTTACAGGCTTATATGGTCATTTCCAGACTGATGGTGAGTGGCAGCAAAAAGGGATCTCTTTTGCAATTAAATGTGCACATTATTTTAAGGTTTGATATTTTTCAGTTTGTTAATCATTCATTTGTCTTTGAATTTGCTTCTATCTCAATTTTAGAGCTGTGTTATATTTTGCAAGTATAAGGAGACATTCATAGTTACTTTCACAGTTCTTCATTTTCCTCTTAGTATATTAGAGGCTGCAAAACAGGTTACTAGTGTATGCACTCTATCCCTTGGCAGAGGCATTGTGCCTAAGCAACAGTAGTGTCACAAAGATCCATTTGATTCCTCACAAAAGAATAATACAGGTCTTAGAATTCCTAGGATTCAAGTAATGATGCATGACAATCTAAAGTCAAGATTTTCATTTAGGAGGATTTCCTACTTGGTTGCTTTATTTCATGTTGGTGATTCAAATGACTGATTACAACCCCAATTCTAAAGATTGTGGTGAATTCAAGTGAAAATTTCCATAATACTTTAGCTCAGCATGTATTTAACATAAAAGTGTCTAAGTCGTATTGTTTTTAGGGAACAGAAAAGTCTTCCTCTCCATATTCTAGTCATATGTTGAAAAATTGGATAGATAATCTCCCCAAAAAATTAAATAAATTAAAACAGTCTTATTGCTCTGTTCCACAACATCATTAAAAAAATCTTTCAAAGCATCTGGTACACATAATTTTTTGTTTTTGACATATTTTTTGGTAGAATAATTCCAAAGAAATGTTAGGCTTCAAAAGGCTCTCTGGTCTCAAATAAGGCTACTGGAAACAATTTTCCATCCATTACAAGTAACAGGCATTAAAATCCACAAACAATGAACTCTATAAATTTAAAATAGCGCATTATTTTAACAAAGATTATGCTTCTTCAGGCTGTAAAAGGAAAACTCTTTAAGCTTTTTATTAAACTCTGAGGACATAAAAATGGCCTATATAAATAAAATAACAATAATCAAAACCAAAGACACAAGATAAAAATGACATTTTAATTTTAGGTATACACCTAATTTATGGGTCTTCATTAAATCAAATCTCACCCCGCACAATGAAACATACAAACCTGAGGAATAATCACAAAGGTTTGCAGCCTATTTCTTTTAGCTCTGTAATTTCCCTGGAAATTAACAATCAAACAATCTAGAAAATAGAGGCAGGATATTTCTAAATAGCACAGAAAATATGTTTTTAAATAGTGTAGTGTCGCTGTATGAAATGGGTTTTTTGCTTTATCTGGATTTTTTTGCAAGAATTTCTAAGTCTTCACTTCTCATTTCCTATGGTAAATGTAGAAAACATTCTTCTTTCCTCACCTTTTATATTTTTAAGGTGACATTTTTCACAAGAGGGAAAACTTTAATATAATAGATATCTGTACTTAGTTCCTAGAGAATCATAAAAAGTTTCATACTTGAAATTTAACACCAGTAAATATTTTTCATAGTATCTGAAATATATCTCTGAAGAAAAGGCTTAATTAAAATTGGTATATATTGACCTTTTGGCAGAGAAAACTCTCATTAGATATTAACAGTAGGAATTATGTGGGGTTGCAGAGCTCTGAGCAATTGTGTTATCTGGTCTCAGTCCTCACTGAATTAATGAACTTATCTGTGTTATGACTACCACAGTTCAGAAGTAAGAAAAGAAACCCTTTGTGCTTCTTAAAGCAAACTGAATGTGATGGTTCAAGGTGAAGTAAAACTCACAAAGTACCAAGGACTCTTGTGCTTTATGCATAAAACCTACCAGTTGTAGATCATATATACTATGATAACTCTGATTCTACATGTCTCCTCAAAGACAAGCTGCTGAGTAGGAATAATCACCTAACAGATCAAAACTTCAGCCAAATCTAAATGTCTATTTTTTAAATTCTTTTTTTAATGGAGTTATTTCACTGTGTTATGAAATGAATATTGCACATTCTGTTAAAACACACACACACAAAAAAAAAAAAAANCAACCAAAAACAAAAAAACACCCACAGAAGCCCTCTGCCACAAGAAAAATAGTTTTTTTTTCAAATAACTCTAGAGGATTTTGTTGCTGACTCTTATGAAATAATATGACCTAGGAGTCCAAGTTTTGCTCTAATCTAACAATAAGGAAAAGTCACACATTTATGATTTTGTAATGCATGGTGTGCTCCAATGCTGCTTTTGTATTTTACGTGGATGTTCTGCAAATCCATCTGTCCCTCCATAGCTGTAGTCTGGTACCAGCAGACTTATCTCTGAAAATGTAAATTCCATAATGCAGCTGCAAGCACAAAGGCACATGACTACTGTCAGGAAAAATGAAAAATGTTCACATTTTATGGTCTTAATTTCTGCATTAAGTAGTTCTTACCTTTCATTTTTCTGCCCTGAAGAATGGAAGTGATTGTCTATAATTTCAAACCTTCAAGATCTAGATATTTGAAAGAAAATTAAATTATGAAGTTGCATGCTTTTCTTTTATATGCAAGTACTGATATTGACATACTTTTTTAATTGACTTTGTTTTTTTTGGGTTTTGTTTGTTTGTTTGTTTGTTTGTTTTGCTTTGTATTATAGATTGGCTGTGTTAATTTGGCTGTGGTAACTCCTTTCCATGAAGAAGGCTGATATCATCATTACAAAAAAAAAAACAAAACCAAATATAAAGATTAACTTATTTAATTTTTAATGTGATACAAGATGAAAGCAAAATCTCAAAATATTTACTGCTTATCCACAGAATAATCAAGATCTTGCTAATTAGAGTTCTTGTCAGGTTGGGAGATACATAAGTGCTATTTCTATTCAAAATATTTAGTTTTTCCATATGCAAATGGAAAAATTTTCAGCCACTCCTGCAATCTGTTTAGTCATATATATGCAGCTGAGTACAGCAGATTCTATAGTCTATTTAATGGAAAACTCTTTCAGAATAATGGGAATGCCACACTCCTGTACATAATCTGTAACAGCAAGAGGAAGACGCTGAGCTATGCCTCCAGCAGTTAGGTATCTTCATAAATAAAGTCTGAGACACAACATGAAGGACACAACAACTGTGCCCAAAACTGTGCCTCCCATGTGTGTAAAGGCAGAAGGGAAAGGCAGACAAAGCATCATAAAGTGTTTAAGGACTTCATTCTGTTGCATAAAGGCAGGTATCTATTGGCATGTGAAAAGCCCTGCAGTCCCCAAAACACCCAGGCAGGCAGAGCTGACCACTGAGATGCAGGACTTACGGGATATCTGTGCCATAAGAGACAGGCATTTGGAGAACAAAGAGGATATCCTAGGGCAAATTAAATGGCATTAGATGCCTCTCCCTAGGTAACTGAATCACACTAGGCTAATAGCCTGGAACCCTTTTGGAAATTATAAGTCACCCACCAGTTCTTCACAACTAATTACGATACTACATTAGCTCAAATTTTAGAGCAGGAGTTACTGTGTTCAGAGAAAATCATTCATCTGCACTGACTGTACAATGATGCATGGCAAAGCAGATTTAGAGAGTGCTACCTGGATTCTGTGTGGAGGAAATTAAGACAAAGGACACACTCCTGGGAGCACAGCCCAATGCAACCCAACTGCTAATGAGCATCCAGACTGGAATCAGAGTAGAGTTTAGCCTAAGCAAGAAATCCTGAAACACATTAGATTAGATGTTGGGACCTTATCACCACCTGTTTCAGATGCTTTGAATTATACTGTTTGCTAAAGTAAATATAATCAACATATTTCCTGTTTCCAGTGACTATGTAGCAACAATGTACCTCCATACCAGCTGAACCAGTCTGTCTCTGTCAGAGATGTAACCATTTCCAGAAGGGGTTCTCCACCTCAGCTACTGAATCCCTCCTCCCAGCAGTCAGTATTGAAGAGCCCTGAGGAACAGGCTCTTAACTAAAAAAAAACAAACATGGGAATCCAGATGCTGCCACAGCTCATATATTGGGTTGTATATATGTTCATCTGTAACACTCCTAGAGAGCATCCATTTTCTTTCTCAATGCTCTACAAATTATCCAGGCTTCTGAGGACGAGTAATCTGACTGCTCTCCAGCCATCATTTCTCATTTTTATTTCTGCAACAGTCAGTAGATGTAGAGGGGTCTTAAATGACTTTAACTAAAGCATTAAAAAATCTTCAAAAGAATGGAATCTTATTTGACCTCGAATATACTAACAGACATAAACAAACTGTGAAAACTGCATAATCTAGTTCTTGGCCATATTCTGTAAGTGGCCTAAGTGCATTCTTGAAAATATAGGCAGCAAATACATGATACAACATTTTTGTCAAGAAAATTAGGCAGACCACAGACAATGTTGTACTTCAAACTGTGTAATTGTAAAGGTATATTAGAGATAGGGATAATATTTCTGTGCATCCTTAAGCACCTAAATTTAGGCATTTAGAAAAACTGCTGGAAAGTCATAGAGATTTAAGCAAACCTGAAATCAAGCCCGACTATACTGCTGTGTGGTGCTTTGTGGATTATAAATTTAGTGGGATTTAGAAGGAGTAGATAGGGCCTAGGAGATGAATACCATGAGATTTTTTTGACTAGACCTTGCTAATATTTTTAGAAACTTTTATTGTGACATTATTTCCCTATTTGTTATATTTCTGTGTAATTTTTACCAGTTTTGCTAAAAAGCCACAAACAATGAATGTAATGGACACATATGAAAAAAAGCTTTGAGAGCTAAAGAAAAAGATGTAGTTAATGGGCATCTGAGAAATGCTTTCAGTACATGTAAGACTTGAACCGCATTAGTGTCGATGACAGCCTGCCACTGCCTTTGTGCAGGCCACTGGTAGACTATTGCATGTGGAAAAATATGATAATTTTACACAGATTCAGCAATGGTTTGGAAGAATGAGGTGATTATGTCTGTAACCTTTGAACCCTCGTATCCAAAGCACAAAGGATAATTTCATTGACATGTGTAATTGCTCTCTTCAACTATCCTAATGCCTTTTTCATCCCAGACTCCAGTGCCATGCTGTTCTTTTGCATCTCTGCTGTGAGAGAGGCTCGAATGGCAGGCTGTGAATCATATTCCATTAAGCTCTGAATAGAGCTGCATCTACTTGGAAAGGTTTACAGCTGCCGTTTGATCCAGCCCCAAAACTTACATTTGTGTGACACTCCATTTGCTCATTAAATTAAATTCTCTTATTAAAAAAAAAAAAAAATCATTATTGTATTATGAATGCCACATTTCCAATCATTTCAAACCACAGATGTCACTGCTCTAAATTTATGTCTAAATCTTAATGACATATTAAAGTAATGAGAAAATGCATGCAACTCAGGAACTTCTTTTTCTTCCTCATCCAAAAGTTCATTACATATTTCAAGGGTCTGGCACACAATTTTACAAAATGCTGCATGAATATATTTCAGTATTGATACAAATTCAGTGTTTGGACACTCTTAATTTGTTCTCCACAGATCTTTTCCAAAGTATATGATTACCAATTTTGAATAAATTATTATATATTTTGACCCTTAGAAACTGAATAGATAAAATATTTAGACTCCCCACAATGCTGATATGTTTAATGTCTGTCCAAATACCTCTGAAAAATATTACAACTTTTTGACATTTAAGATGAAATAAAACTAAGGAGATAAAAGGCTAAGATATGCAAATGAAATCAATCTTTACCTATGACTAGAACTCAAATTATGAGGATTTTTGAGGAAACATTTTAAAATGTGTGTTGAGCACAGCACCTCAGATTTCCATTCTGAAGGAAAGAATCTGTTAAATGTTTATCACCCACTTCTGCTTGCTTTGTTTTGGGAAGGTTTCAGAACCTCAGTGTGACCAGGTTAAGTATGTAAGTAGCTAAGATAAATACTGCAAACATGTCTAAAGCTGTGCTGTCATTTGTAAAGCTACACAGTGAAGAGGCCACAGAAACTTTCTTTCAGAGACCTGGCATAGACATCACTAAAGGTTCCTAGAACAAAACAGATCCCATTAATCCTTCAGGGTGCATTAAACTAGCATAATTCAGATCACCCTTGGCTGCTGCAAGTTACATGAAGCTGCAGCTGTTTTTCTTTCAGCACCTTTTTGACTCACATTTCCCGTTCATGCTTCCCTGTGTGGGTACTGGGTGCCCAGGCACTGCCATGGGGCTCTGGGGTGGGCTCTGTGATGGGGGGCCAGAGCTGACCCAGGCCAAACACACCCAGTTCCAGATGGCTCCAGACAGTTTCAGAATAGACCTACACTAGGACATGACTGAGGTCCTCAGCCAAGACAGCAACATTGGTGAGAAACTGTATTTAAGAAAGGGTAAAAAAATGCTGCACAGCAGTTTTGAAAGAGAAGTGAGGAAAAAGGTATGATTGACAGACCTGCAGACATGCAGGTGAGAGAAGGAGGTGGAGGAGTCAAACTGGACCTGGGAAGCAGGATGGGGAAGGTGTTTTCTTTCTTCTTTTTCTTTTTCTTTTTTTTTTTTTTCTTTTTTTTTTTAATCTCTACACAAATATGTTTTAATTGGAAATAAATTTATTTTCCCTGAGTGGAGCCTGTTGTGGTTATGACAGTAACTTGGTAAGTGACCTACCTGTGTTTATTCCACCTCAAGAGCTTTTTGATCTTATTTCCTCCCCTGTCCTCTTAATGAGGAAGGTAAGAATGTGGCTGAGGGGGGCAGCTGGCAGCCATGCAAGGTCAGCTCACCGCAATTTACATTGAACCATGAGTACCCATGTTAAGTCCTAGATCTTGCGACTATCTTCCCAACAATTTAATATAATTCACATTTGCTGATTAGAGGGTAAACTTTATTTAGTTATAGCAACATGTTGGGGATGGATTCCAGCAAACAATAACAGAAATACAGACTCTGTCAATTCTCAGGGATGGTCTGCCCAATGCTGACCGATAAGGGAAAATCTTAAAAATCTCAGAGGGAAGTCTCTGTGCTACATTTTCCATAACTCTCTTCTGCCCTTAGAGATCTACAATTAGTTATGAGTTGTTTGTATTTTTTTTTCCAAAAAGAAAATAAATATAAAAGGTAAAAAAGGCATTAAGTATTCTGTTGTTCTAGCAGTGTCATATTACAAAAAGAGGTATTCTAATGCAACTCTACCTGTCAGTAAGTCCCTTATTCCATTGCAACTGGTTATAATTGCTTGAAAATTCTCAACATTTCAAAAGTGTACATTTCAGCACTACATTTCCTACTTGCGTGTAATAAAAACCAAAGAAAACTGCCTGACTGGATATAAAAAATCCCTCCTATCTCCAAAGGGCCAGCTAATTTACTAATGGTTTTCTAAAGCCTAAATTTAAAACACTTAGGAAGAGAGAGTATTATAGCGTAAAAATGTACATTAGAATTCTTTTATGAGTGGTGAAAACTTGTAGTGCCTTTAGCTGTACCCTGTCAATTATTCAGAAAATAAAAGATTTAATGGAAAGAAAATTAATAGATGTAGAGCATCTGCAAACATTGATTCATCTATCAGCAGATGTCTATAATTTTGTATATTTTACAACGCTCTCAAAATGTCTTCCTTCATTTAAAAAATATCTGTAGTTATATATGAGTAGAATATATATGCTGGACCATATTTCCATGGGCTACATTGAACAGCTGGTTCTGAAGGGTGCCTATTGCACTATTGATTAGTGTCTGAAGCAGTCTCATAAATTGCTGAATATAGACAAGAAAGCAGATTGCACTTTAGCTTGCACAAACACAACTCAATGATTCTAAATCAGTGTTGAACTAATTTTCCATGTTCATGATGTATGTGTTTGTGAATGTCTCTTAGTCCCACTGGCTTGAAAGAAAATGTACCAAAATAGCATTATGAATATATCAGCTCACTCTAACAAACAGAACCTCAATTATTGACTACTGTATCTTGTTTTATTAAAAAAAAAAAAAAAAAAAGAAAACAAACCCAACCAAAGCAAACCAAATCAAACAAATAAAAAAACTATAGAAAAACCTCTGAGCAATCCAGGCTGCAGTGCTTGGAACCATAGTTGGTTACAATTTGTGGTTTTGATGTGTTTTTCTGCTGGGTTTAAGAGTCTTGCATCCCAACCTATATTACCCACATGACATCAGCTAGGTTAGGTGTCTGGTCAGGTGTAGAAGGTATGGGGGCAAATTGTCTCAGGCCCATTTTGGCTAAGAATTTTCACTTTATGACAAACTGGAATGGTTTTGGAGGAAGACAAGGGAGCCTTATGAGTTATAGAGATATCCTACAACTTCACAGAGGAGCTCAAAAGCTGCTGAAGATTTTCAAACATCTGCAAAAATCATCTGTTAAGAAACTCTCTTTACTGTAAATTCAAACATCTGCAAAATTCATCTGTTTATTAAGAAACTTTCTTTACTGTAAATTCAGGAGCCACTCTCTGATTTACAGTCACTCCATCCAAGACTTTAACTGTGTGTCCAAAGCCCCTTTATAGTGGAAGGCTCCAGTGAGTAAATGGGTCTCACCTGACTCCCTACACAACGTACCCTCACTGAGTAAGACCAGGGTTCCCCACAGGTTCAACCCCAGGTTTCCCACAGCACAGTCTCAGAGTGACTAATTTGGTTCTCTCAAGTAATGGAATCATGGTGCAGCAACATAACTCCAAGGAGAAAACCAAGCAAAATGATCTCTAGGGTTTTATACCCCTTGCAGTCTATGCACACACTCTTCATGTGCTTTGCATTAGGCTCTTGGTCCAATTTTAGGTTCTGGTCTGGGCTCTTCTCATTTCCAGTTGTGTCCTGCAGGGTCTCTGGTGACCAGCCCCCTTTCTGGCCAGTGATACAGGTCTGCTTGCCCTTTGCAAGGCCAAAACTCATGTGTGTGCCCATCCACAGCTGATTTCAGGGACTTCAGCCATTCCTCATCAGTCAGGGCACAAAGCTTGGATACCAAGCTACCTGCTCTGGGGGTATTCCTCAACACGACAAAGGGTACATGGCTATAACAAACACATGTAAGAGTAAGATAGCTGTCTAAAGTCCTTACATACCATCTGTCACTTTTACAGTGTAATTTACCTCATCTTGGGAGATACCTAAAACAGTCAAGTCAGGCCCTACAAGTGTCTTCTTTTCCTCACTGACTGTGAGAAAAACTTAAAATCACCAACTTGGATATTGTCCTCAAGCACAGGAATTGGCTCCTAACTGAAACACCAAATAGATTAAGCTATCCTATGCGCCTTCACTTTGTTCCATAAGGGCTTGGACCTCCCATTCACCTGTGTCAAATCTATAAACCCCATGTAAATGTCTCTTATGTCCTAGGATATTTCAAAAGTCACTAGCCAGTTATGTGAGAAGCTCAGTGGTCTTTACTTGTGGTCAGCCAAGTATTTATTTATGCTTTAGATTTCCTCATTGACTCGTAGACTTCCTTTGACTATAATTATAGACTAAAACCAGATATGCAGCTCACAGGCTGACACTAACCTATAGCTGCATGCAGTTCATTGTTAACCTGTGCACTAACCATAGGGTATTCTCATTTGGGGATTGACCTTGCTACCTGAACATAAACAGCCAGTGTTACTTGAGATACAGGCTGTCCAAGACAGCTTCATTGGTCTGACACTGTGACATGGGACTTAGGAAAAACCCATGCCCTACTCAGGTGATTGACAGAGGATAGATAGAATACCTTATGGCACAGTAAATAGCTTTAGATGCCCATCTATCAGGAAATCAGGGTATTATTCCTTTGTTTAATAAGGTTCCAGCTCCATGTTAGTTAATGTGAGGTCTCCTATCTCACTTTCATCCAATGATTCAGAGACTGCAAATCACCCATAAGATATGAACAAAATGCAGCATCTGCACATTATTCTACATGTAAATGTGTTTTGTATGTCCTACAACATCATTCTTTATGTCCCTACACTGTTCCGGAAAGGCATAAGTGTCCCTCTAGTACTTCATGGATGCCTTGGGTATCTCAGGACTCTTCAGATGAAACTAAACACACATGAGCCAGCAACTAAACACTGATGTTAGAGTTATGGAAGGATTTGACTGTGAGGAAGAATCCAGCCTGTCCTTTCCACCAAGGCTCAGATATGAACTAATGTTGCAAGCTCCAGACTCCTCTGTACCTCTGTCATGCAGTATTAAGTACTTAAGAAATTAGAGGATCACCACAGTAAAAGGACAACTGAACAAGAACTTTGAGAAACATAATTGTGATTTCAACAATTCATGCAGAGTTTCTACATCACTTTAGGCCTGTGTTGGTCCTTAGTATGCATTACATTCAGAACCAAACTATATTGAAGTCCCTAGTTTTTTTTTTTTGTTTAAAATTAAATTGTCCTAAAGTACAGAATTATGGGTGGAAGGAAACATAAGACATACAGAAAAATCACCCTATTTCTAAAAAGATATGTTAATATTTAGTCATAAAGAAAAATTTTAAAGTGACATTAATTTCCTCCTTTTGCATGTAAAAAATAAACATAGGTGAGGTAATGGTGAAAATTTCAAGTAATGTATAAGTAGTTGCAAGTCCCTATTATTTTTAGTGTCACCTCAGTTTTTTTTTTTCTCCTTAAACCTACTTTCAATTTCATCTTAACAAATAAAATTGTACAAAAATAAAACTTTACGTATAGGAAGCATATCTAATGCAAGCACTGTAGGATTATAATGATTACATTTTCTATTTTCATCCCTCATTTTTGGACATACTCATATGAGTCTACATATGCTGACACACTTGAATACGATAAAATATTATTTTCCCCAGAGTGGCTTGCAAATGCCCCTAATTTTGAGAATTTTTAAGGATAACTGTAATATTGAAGGGGAAAACCAATAATTTCATTTATGCAATTAACTGGAAAAGGCTGTTGCCATCACAGCAAATCAGCATTGCAAAGTTTTCATCAGGTCAACAAATTGATCTTGGCTTGGCTCTTTTAATTCCTGTTGATGGAATGCTTTAACACTATTCAGCTAAACACCAGGGTCATCCTGGTCTCAAATTATGTGGTTATTTCCAAAGTACAAGCTGTTTCAAGGGAAGCCTAGCCTGTTTATTTACTGATGCATGTCCAGATGTGCTTTTCAGAGTTTAAAGAACTGAATCAGAAGCAATTCACAAAAGATCAACATGAATAATTTATCTAGTTCTTACACATTTTTAAGAGAAGGGACTCTATATGTTAGCATTTTGCCTATGCAATAAAAAAAACATTGCTAACTGGGACTTGTGTCATAAGTGTTTTGGTCACTGGATTTCTCATGCTTGCACAGTAGGAGTTTCATTATTCAAAGGTATTCCAGATTGTCAAAACTCACCGAGGAGGCCAGAAAATCTGGGTGCCTGCTGATTTGTGAGTGCCTTCAGTAATTTTCTTTCCCAGCTACTGCTGGCTGTCAAGAAAGTCTAACATTTTCAGTACAGATGAAAATGCTCCAAACAGTGACTACTCTGTTGTGAAATGACACATTTAGAAGATGGCTTCTTTCTTTTGTGAGCTCATATATTGAACATGGAAATACTGGTGCATCCAAATTCACCATTTGGGCCAGGCCCTGATGCTCCAAATACTCAATGACTCCCTTGTTAATGCAGCACAAAAGGCTAAGCAAGGAGGCAGGACAGGGGGCCCAAATCTGATTAATTTCACCGAGCCTTATGCAATGTCTCTATTAAAGTGTAAGGTTCTGTTCAAGGAGGAAGAGATTTTCTATCTGAGATGGTAGCATGTGTCATCCTGTACTGCTAAAACATATCTGGGAGCACAGACTAACACCAAATCCTGGCCACACGTTCAGGAAAAATGACTGGGGCAGGTACTGAAATACTCAGCTAGCATGAAGAAGGGAATGGAGAACATTTCTCCCAAGACAGATATATAAGAATCTGCTTTGTTATCTATCCTAACAAAATAAAAAACAAAAGTAACATCACTGCTGCCTATAAATGCACCAAGTAGGAGAATGCCTGGGAGGAACAAAAGTTACTTCAGCTTAAGCACTAAATTGGGACAAAAACAGAACACAAAAACCATCAATAAATTTAGGCTACAAATTAGAAAGAGATTTCTAACAATTAAAGCACAGATATTCAGCATTAACATTATTTTAATAAAAGCTTTAGCACCTTTTCAAGTAGAACCTGATAAACTTATATACCCTGACAAATTCATGATGTAAACAAGTAGGGATTAATGAACCAAAAATTTGACCATTAGCTATAGTTCTTTTTCTGACTATGTATATTCAGAAAGGGTTATTTTTTGGGGGGGGATTATACAGATTATAAAGAGCCTCAGGAAATCCAACATCTAGTTGTGTCTTGAAGACCCTTAAAGAGGAAAAGAGACTGCATCATCTCTCTGAGTAACTTCTTGCAGTGTTTGACTGTAGTCTTGAGAAAAACAATTCTCCTAACATCCATCTGGATCTCCCTTATTCCAATTTATGTGTCATTCTCTCACTATATAATTTTGGACAGGCCTCGCTAGCTGAGTTTGCTTCAGCAGACATGTTGGACTATATAATTGAGGTGTGTCTCTTCCAATTTTAATGATTTTCAGACTCTGATTCTATATACTTCTGGAAAAGCTTGGCTCTACCTTTAAATAACCTCCCCATAGGTTCAATTCCCTAACAGTCATCTGTTTTTCAGGGTAGAACACATCTCTCCCCTAGCCTCTTCACAGGGCAAGTGCTCTAGCCCTGAGCCATCTTGGTGGACATGAGCTGAACTGACTCCAGATCTGGATGACTATCTTGTGCTGGTGGGACTAAAACTGATGAGAACTAAGCAGAGAGGCTAACCCTTTTTTATTTTTTAATGTACTGTTTTTGATCCTGTAAATGCAGTCCAAGAGGCTGTTGTGCTGGGCCACTGCTGGCTCATGCTCACCTTGCTGTCCAGCAGACCCTAAGCTCCCTTTCCAAAGAGCTGCTCCCCAGCTCTCTGTTCTTAGCCTATTTTCCTTCCCAGGTGCAGGAATTTCTATGTGTTCTCTATGACTTTCATAAGATTCCGATTAGTCCATTTCTCCAGACTATCTAGGTCCCTTGGAGAGTGCCCTTGAACTTGAGCATCTTGACTGGTCCTCAACAGTTTGGTGTCATCTGCAGACTTAATAAAAGTGCACATTGATATTTCCTCCAGCTCTTTGATAAAGACCACAGTGGACTCCTGAGATACTCCACTTGTTACCAAACTCCAGGTAGATAATCAATAATTAACTACTGTCCTCTGAGCCCAATCATGGGAAGAGCTTTTACACATATGGTTGTCCACACATCAATACTGTAACTGAACTCAATAAAATGTCCTGACTTTTTTTATGGCTCTACCTTCCTAGTCCTCCTTTCAATTCTCTTGTTCCACACTGATAACTTTTAACTTCTTGAGATTTTTAATAAATACTTTAAGTAATGATGGGTCTAGTTCCAGTTTCAGAGCTGAAAGGAAAGATGACCTTACTGCTAAGGTAATTTGCTTGAGTAGGAAAGAGTCACAAGGTATGAGTTTCTCTCACCTCATACTAGGTGTTTAAGGAGCAGCCAGGCATCCTTTCACTAGAGAGTGGTAAGTTTGATCTGTTTCAGCCTTGGAAGAAATGAGTCATTGGTTCGATACCCTTGTTTCTCTCCATGAACCACAGAGTGAGTCCTTTAAATGCCTGAATTAGAGCAGATTAATCTACTTTCCCATTTCCTGTAAAGCAGATGATCCCAACATTCTATGCTCATGATCTATATGTGCACATTATGTGCATAAAAGGTCCACGCCAAGATAAAGAGCAATAATTTAATTACAATAAATGGAATTTAAAGTTTGAAATTTTATTAATTGGGTGTAACAGTTAAGATGAAGGAGTGGGGATATAAATAATGTGAGCCATATTCATAATTGTTCTATATTTATCTGTAAATTATAATTACAAGTTACCAACAAATGCTTTTTCCCCAGCGCATATGGTATGTTCACCTGAAGTTTCCACACAGTAATTAAGATACTCTCATTATTAATTTTTATAAATATTCCTGTTAGCAATTATTTGAGCAAAATAAATGCTTGTCATTCCTGAGGTCTCCTAGATGATGCTGTTTTAGATTAATTGTTTATTTTGTTGAAAAGGATTTACCAGTTAAGAAACACAGTAGAAAAAAGTTGCTGACTACATTAAAATATTCCACAATATTTATGTAACAGGAAGAATGGTATCAATATTACTGTCACATAAAGATCAATGTAATCTGTACATTGATTTCTGAACTCACAACCTTCTTGGACTGCTGTAAAGTGCTACAATTTTTGTTTACATCTGGAACTTTGCTTAAAAACTTATTCCCTCTTGATGGTTTGTTTTAGGATTTTCATGGTTTTCAGCATGTTTCATTTGTATCTTGCTTTGATTTTGGTTTTAGCCAGAAGTAAAGCTACTGTTACCTTACAGAAGTAAGCCCATTACCTTTTCATGAACAAAACTCAAGACGCATAAGTATAAATTCTATACATGTAGACCAATTCTTTCAGTGCACAGGAGCATAATAGCAAAACATTAGCATACCAGACCTAATGTCTATATGCATACTACTTCACTGGATTTAATATGTTAAATTCCATAGAGCTTTTGTTAAAACATTTGAGCAGAAGTACGTTGCACATCTGTCTAACAGAGTGGAAATTGAGAATGAAGAAGTTGAGAATTGCAGAAAGCAATTGCCAGGCAGTGGTAGCAACCATGGGGAATATAACTGAGGCACATCTTGCAAAGAGAATCTTATCAATGCCACCCCAGAATAACCACTTTTCTTCTATGAGAAGCTCAATGTATAACAGACAAATGACACAAATCTAATCTTCAATACTTTCTGGGTTATTTCTTCCTACTGAACTGTCAAGACCCAACTTGGACTTGCATCTTTTTCTGACTATGAGAACAAAATGCTACAGCTGTGACACCAAACATGCAGTGGAAAAGAGTCTATTACCATTACAGATTATATCACATGAAACCTTGAGGGAGCCATATGAACTTCACATCAAGCCTTTTAAATATCTCACAACATTGCTATTTGAGTTACCATTTATTTAATGACATTTTTGCATGCAGTGAAACATACTCAGAAAGTAGTTTTGGAAGCCATAGCTACCTCTTGAAATGTTGTGCTTATTAGCTTGGTAATTCAACCAGAAGGAAACAGCACAAATTTGCAGTATTTTTACTTCAGAAAATGATATGAAATATAGAAAAATTTTGCCACAAAAAGTATGGCTAGACTTAATTATTATTATTATTATTAATCATTGGCAAGAATGTCATTTTAAAGACTGCCATGAAAGTTCATAAACTAAATAAAAATTTACATTAAGATTTTCTTTTATGGTCCTCATCTCCTCATTATGGCTAAACATTAGAGGCCCTTTCCTATCCTTTTGGGCAACTAAACATGTCAAACTCTGCCATATTTTGTGGTTTGATTACTCTGTCACTGACACATCAAATTTTACCATGAACATCCATGAAGCAGCTATCAAAAACATTCTTACAGCCATCAGCTGAGACTGCACATCTGGTGCAAATTTTTCACAAATTCTCTGCTGCATTGAAGAAAGGGTACTTGTTGCTACTCTTTGTAATGTCACCTCTTGTTGTTACCACTCATTCATTTTGTGGGAGTCCACGATCAGTTTTATTGTTTGAGCTTTTTTCCATACTCCCTGTAAACCTCTACAAACATTCCCTTTTTTTGTTGTTGTTGTTGTTTTTTGGGTTTTTATGTTTGTTTGTTTGTTTTTTGTTTTGTTTTGTTTTGTTTTGTTTTTTTGTTTTCCATCTTTAATACTCTAACTGCAATACAAATTTAAAAAAACTATGGTTGCTAAACTCCAAATATGTCAAGGACAGGACAAGATCACTGTTTTTTTCTGCTTCTCTATTAACCTCTATTTCCATTTTTCTGTTACAGGAAGTAGGCTGTAAAGGTAGAGACCCTGAAAGTGTCATAGAGACCATTTATCTGCTCTGTATTTCAGCACTGGCAAACTCCGTAGGGTCATAAAGGCCTGGGGTTCTGAACAGTATCATGATCATAAAAATTATAGCCAGAAATACTATTAGGAATGAAATGCAAAACAATCTCGGTTGATATAGCTTTAAATCTAAAAGTAACCCAATCAGGGAATAGGAAAATAGCCCCTATTCTATCCCTTCTGATTTTGTTTTCCTATAAATCTAGGGGAATTCTGTCTGTCTAGGAAAATTTTGCCTCTCAGGCAAAATAGCTATACAATATAATATTTTCATATTAAAAAAAAAAAAAAGGATTGTGAGAGTCATTAGTTTTGGGTTGTTTACAAACATAAGTTTCTATGTGTTCTTGAAAGACTAAAGGGGAAAATCCCAGAGTATTATCAGGATACCAAAAACTAAGAATAAGCAAATAAAGCAGTGAAGAAGAATAATTTCTGAGTGCATTAGAGAGGTGTGTCTAATTCCCCATACAACGGGACAAAAGTGTTTCCCTTCTATACATTAATGAGATTATACATCACAATATTATAGCAGCCTTTTTTTGCATTACAGATTGCAGGCTTCCAGAAATAGTCATTCAACATGGAATATTATTAAACATTTAATTTTTTTCTTTTTCACTTCTACAATAACATTCTTCCCACAGAGGGAATTATCTTCTCTGATACAGTCTGGTTAATCATTATTTGCTTTCCTTTTCAGAGCTGCAGACTAATTATAAAAATGTCTGTAGCTAGCACTTAAATTTCTAACTGAAAGCCACTTATAGGCATTAGATTTACGAACTCTGAACTCCTGTGCACTCTTACCACTGTTAATCTACAAAGAAACTGTCTTATCGTGTCGGTAAGTATATCCACAAAGCTTTTTTGTGCCACTGCGAAACCCATTTTATACATAATTACATGTTATGAGAGACAGAAAACATGAAATGTTTGTAAAGAAACAGGACATCCAATATTTGTAAATTCTAAAAGAGCAAGCAATAAAATTTTCCTCAGTAAACACTAATGGCTTAAAAACCAATAATAATAAGTGCTTCTTCCTGTATTTAATAAAGATTGATAGCAAGAATAAATTAAACCAATATATAAGTGAAAGAAAGAGAAAATTGTCAGCATGAATTATACTGGTGACGTTGAGAGTAAAACTCTTGTCTAGGTGCTTAAGAAAAAAATAAAAATTAACCAAATTAAACTGGGATACAAGAATTTTATAGGCACTTTGCCAGGATACTAGTTTTTTTCTGCAGAATTTACAGTATTTTGGCAGAGAAGACAATATTAAGTGGGGAATGTAGGTATCCAGCCTTTCAACAACTAAACCAAATGAGCACCAATATAAGATTTTTCATTGAGCTTTTTTTTCCCTTTAGACAAAGAAAATAAAATCTGTCTTGTATTTGAGTGCAACAGATAAAATCACCTTTTTTTCCATTCTGTCAAGTGCATACAATTTTTCCCTCTCTGATTCTCTGCATAAGACACTCATAATGACTCCCATAGTATATTTCAATCAAATTATCATCTAGGGATTACATGAAACCACATGTTATCCAGGTTAAGTTAATGCATTGCACTAGATAGAAAATACCATGGATAATTTGATGCTTATTGAAGAACTTATTTTAAGCGGTTACAAGTAGGCCAGACAGAAATGTTTTTTTGCATTCTGCAAGAACTGGGCAAAAAGTCTCATAACGAACAAGTTGAAGTAACAAGGCAGTGCAGTGCTGCTGATCACTCAAAGGATTCTTCTTGGATGGATCCCTCATATTGTTACAAATTTCTTCTTTTCTCTTGAAGGGCACGCACCTAAGGTTCATATGTAGCCATGTCTCAGATCACAGTCAGAGAACATGAACTCCCACTTGCATCTGCCATTGCAGTGGATGAAGTGTAATTGCCCTAAATTATTTCAAGAGGAAAAAAAAGTTATCTTGTCCTTTATGAATTCACTTATGTTATATTCAATAATTAATATACTTGCCTCCATGCCATTTATGCTTTTCTCCCCTCCAAAAAAACAAAACAAAACAACCAAAGTAAATCCCATACTGTGATCAATCCTGGTTATTTAAAAAAAAAAATTGTTTAAATACTTTCTGGAAATTCATGAAAGTGTATAATCCTAAAATCTCACTATTGCACCTCCACAAGATACTTTTGGCCTATTCACTGTTAGCACTCCATGCAGCTCAGTCTTTCCCTGCTGATGCAATGCTGAGTGCATGTGTAATGGCTGTGCTGCTGAAGCCCATCGATTAGAATTTATCTGAGCAGCCCAAAGGATTGCAGAGCACAGAACATTTTTCTGCTGAGCTACACAGGAACACCACAGCCCCACTTAGTTCTTCCTGCTGATTGCTGCTTAAATGCTAACCAGCTGGAGAGCAACTACACTCCTCAAGGACAGGCAGCAGAGACCTGGACCTATGGTGTGTGGATGTCTGCAGTAAAGGATCCCTCTTGCACACACTCCTTTGAACACAGTGCCCTGTTGATTAGGGAAAGGAGTATGCTGGTTCCTGACTTTTCCTCAATAAAGGAACAGTTCAGCACAGGATTGAGATTTTTGGTCCAAAGAGTTCCAGCTAATGGTTATTTAATTCTAGTTCATCCATGTAGTCTCTTCTGTTTCCCAGACTGGCTCTGGTCACAGAGATGCAGTATCTATTAATAATAAGATAGACAAAATTTTACTGTCTACATTTTATACAGAGGAAGGAATAAAATTAGCTTTTGTAATCACTCATTAAGATAAGATTGGCTCCTCACCCACCACCACCTCAAGAGCTGATTTGTGCATACACACTTGTAGAATAAATGGTCAATACTTCTGCAGATGGTTCTAAAATCAGAATACTAAACAGGAATAGTAAAAGGGAATCAAACCAAACTGATGGTGACTTGAGATGTGAAAGCAATCAGTTAATCAAAGGATGAGCATGGTATGGAGCCAGGTAAGTACACTAGATGTAGCAAAGCCTGGATCAGACAGCATCAAGGGAAAATAAAGGATATAAATTAGCAGTCTGACTCAGTGGATGGAAGAATCACAAAGTATTGTGACTATACTAGTGAATGGTCATGCAAAATTACGGTCATGCAATTTTAAGGCTGCTTTGTAATATACAAGTGCACAGGGATAGAATTTAAGTAGTGACATTCTTCTGTTTCAGGAATTACATTTTTTTAGTTTCCATTTTTTTAATGTGTCAGGATTTCTTTGGAGATTTTGTATATAATTTATATGAATCTCAGTAACTTATCAATTTATAATCTTGGTGCAGAGAGATCAGAATAATAAAATGTAAATCATTTCCAAACTAGTGCCACTGGCATTCATCCATTTTTCTTCCAAATCCCTCCTCAAACATCACTTCTCAAATAAAAATTATATATTCTAACTTATTCAACTCTTTCTTTCAAAGAATGACTTGGCTACCTCTAATAGAATGAGTACTTTATGACCCTACTGTTCCTTGCCTTGAAAATGGCAATATGCAATCATGAAATGCTTTAAAATTTGATGTATATATATCTGCAATTGTTATTCAGTCAGGTGAAATTTTAAGACAGTGTGAATCTGGATCTTGGACAGCTGAATTTAACAGTTCTGGATTTTCAGATCCATTAATGATAAATTGTAACTTCAAAATGATCATTATTTATCTTCATAATTTTCAGTGATAGTATGTGAGCCTGGAAAACTCATCTAGAAATATCACCAAAGAAAAGAATAGAGTATATCCTGGTGTCTTCTTGGTACATTTTATTCTATGCAGATCCAAAATGTCCAAAGGTAAAACAAAGACATTTTAATTCCAAGATGAAGGATCATATAATAAGATCCCCAAATAATAAGGAATTAAAATATAAAGCAACCCCAAACAAACTGCTATAAAGATAAAATGTAAGACTTTATGTTTAAGTTTGGAATATTTGAGTGATGTCTTGGCTCCCATCAGTTTGCCTGTTTCAACTTGGAAACATCACTCAAGGTTGAACAAGCAATAAATTTTATGAAGGGAAATGTAGGCATAAAATTAGTTGCAAGCATGACTTGAAGACTCAGCAAATTCCCCTTCTTACATAATACTGCACCCTTGCAGCAAGCCATAGAGTCTAGATGATAATCCTCAGCTCTTAACAATATTTTTTCAGTACAAGAGGTATTAACCACTCATTCAGAAACTGTCTATTTTCAATAAAGAAAATAATAAGAATAAAAGTTAAGCTTAGTTGTGTTTCTTTCACCCGTGAGGATTTCCTGATAATAAAATTACCTTTAAAATCCTGCAGACATAATGAAGATCTTAATATTAAGTGGATGATCCTCTAGTGATCTCTGAATGATGTAGCAACAAAATACTAAAAAGTAGATCCAGAAGACAATAGGGTCTAATAGAGGTGACACTAGAATGCAGTTCAATTTTCTCTCCTTTCTTACAGGGAGTCTCAAGAATAAAAAAA
>WEIU01013753.1:0-66220 GCA_013389925.1 Aegithalos caudatus
CATCACCGCGGCATCACCGCGGCCGTGGGGAGGCCGCTGTCCCCTCCCCAGCGCCCGAGCCTGGCTCCGGCTGAGGTTCCTCAGAACACCGTGGTGTTTCCAGCTCGGCCATCCAGCAGCGCTTGGTCCCGAGTTACAGTTCTGGAGCGTGTCATGCACGAGCTTATTATAAACTTAGAAACTTCTTCGGCAGCCCTTCTTCACCTTTTTTTCTTATTTGTAGGCTTTGTATTTTCAAATGGCATTAGTTCCCCTGACTGAGAACTTTGTTAGTGAGAATTAACAACGTATTTCTGGCGAGAATTATCAATTTACTTGTGACCTTCACTCCCAGTTCAGACTGACACAAGATAGCGAAGACCTTTGATACCTGTGTGCTCCTGGCAAGCTTTTCATTTGGTGTTTCGTTCTTTCCCCGTGTTTCTGGGCCAGCTTTCATGCCATGCCCCTGCTGTTCAGCCATTCATGTTCATAAGAGGCTGGTTCTAACCCTCTTAAAAAATAAAACCCAGCTGAGGTCAAGCCTGGCAGTACAGCTTTGATGCTCGCTGCTGTAGCAGAGAATTCAAAGTTTAGTCCCCCACAGTTCTCTCCCCTCAGAGCAGTCTCTTCATTTATTCATACATTATTAACTGGTGATTTGAGTAACAGATGCATATGGGGGGGGCATCCATAATTTATTACAAGGATGAACAAACCGTGGCCTGTGGACAGTGAGGACAGGCTGAGTTCCCTGTGCTGGTGGGGGCAGGGGTTTTCCTTAAAGAGAAACAGGAACATTTCATGCACTGGGGCCTTTGGGCACCTGGGAGCAAAACTAGCCTGGAGTGAAAATTCTGATCCTGGGAATGTCCAAGGGCTGTGCCTGAGAGGGCAGAGCAAACATAAAGTGGGTGCAGGGTATCTGTGCTAAGGTATCTTCACTAAGGACACTGAAGCTGCTGCTTGCAGGTTTTGTTTTGTTTTTTGGGGTTTTTTTTTTGGTGCTCAGACTGGCTAATCAGATAAACTGAGTTCTGTGCTTTCATTTAATCAGTGGCAAATAGCTAAACAGGGTGACTGTAATTGTAATTTGGCAGTGACAGGCAGAGATATGTGCAGAGAATTGACTTGCAGCAGGCTCCTGTGCTAAGGCAGGAACTGCAGCACCTCTGTGCATTTGTAGGACAGCTCTGGGATGTGACAGGGCCTAGACTTGTGTCTCTTGAACCCTCTTATTTCATCTGCTGGACTTTAGGTCAGGCTTATGTGATCTTTCTATCTCCAGTCAGGAAATACTTGAAAATCCCATCTTCTAACTGCAAGACTCAGGTCCATAAAAAATTTATATTAAACATCTTAATTAGAGGTGGCTTGAGAAACTTGAATGAAATCACTTACTTTGGCTCTATGGAGCTTCACCCAATGGGAAATGCTTTGTAGAATAGATTTTTTTTTTAGATTTGTTTCTCATGTCAGATTAAAAAGAAAAAAGTATTTCAGAAGGTTCAAATAATCTGTTTTTTCAGTTTTAGAACAAAATATGCAGATTATTGTTTTAAACCATCTCATCTCATCTCATCTCATCTCATCTCATCTCATCTCATCTCATCTCATCTCATCTCATCTCATCTCATCTCATCTCATCTCATCTCATATTTACATATATCTAATCTATACTACATACTACCAGGTACATCTAATCTATAATATATATATAGGTAACATATACTATATACTATCTCATGTGCTTTTTAAGCCAGTAACTATTTTGATTAACCAAAACATGTTGATTCAGAATACATGAATTATTTTGGGAACTTTCCTTTGTAGAAGTCCTGATAGAAAACCTTCCCAATTCTTTTCACAATTCTCTGCTGCAACACTGCCCACTGATGCTTCCAACACCTGAAAGAAATCTAAGCAAATATAGCTGTCATAAGACATGAACTGTGACTTGTAATAGGAGTGGAATAAATATAATTGCTAAAAGAAGAAAAGGGACTTTTGGAACAAACCCTTCCAGTCCCATATGTTTTAATTCCGTTTGTGTCAGTCTGCATTTGTGTCATGGCTGAGTCTTGGGTTCCTTCACGAGGTGATCCAAAGGAAGACTTTGGCACCCTCAGTGGTTCTTGGAAAGAAACTTGAGTTTTATTCCTGAGTCTCTTCCATTTCTAACTTAAAGCCCATCTGTGAAAGCCCAATGTTCTGGGTTAGGGTTTTTCAGCACAGGTCTGTTATAATAGTCTGATATTTTTGTGCAGAGCAAATGGCAATGGTGGCACTGAAGGAACTGAGGCACAGTCAGTTCTTTCACTGTTGGGTTTTATTAATAAACAGCAAAGATCAAAATGTCACTTTCCATGGTGTTCTCATGGCAGTGTCTGTGTTAAAACCAACACTTCTGTACAATTCAGCTCTGGAACTGGAGCAGTCCTGCCTCTATCCACACTCAAACAGCAGCTCCCTGCAGCAGCCTCTGCCAGGAATGTTTACATCCCAGAGAAGGACACAACACATTCCCTGGTCCCTGAGCACCAAAAAGCACAGCTGAGGGGGGGAGATGAGTGAGCAGGGAATTGCAGCCCCCCCAGAGGCTGTGTGAGAGCCCAGCAGGAGCGACCTGGAACAGGGAACGAGTCTGGGACTCACGGGAGGGCTGGGGTGGAAGATGTCCTGGAGCTGCCTGGGGATGACAGGGCACATGAATGCAGTCCCTTTTTACCATAAAATGGACCAGGTATTTTGTAATAGTCTCTGACTGACAGCTGGGAGAAGGGGGATGAAAGGGAAGGGAGGTGAACTAGCTCGCAGGTATGAAACAGAGCTCGGGATTTTAGCTGTGTAACGCAGTTTAAATTCCACATCTCTCTGCATCTTGCAGTGAAACCTAATTTTTTTTTTAAATCTCCACAGGCTTCTCAGAGACAGAAGATGCTAATTTTAGAAATGTGGCAGCTCGTCTTCTTCCCCACCCCCTTCCATTTGCTGCCAGAATGCTTAACAATCCAGTAAACAAGCTGTAGGAAAAAGGGGAATAACCTCAAGACCCGAGGTTGGTGTTGGCCTCTTGTCCGTGGCATTTTTGGGGAAGGATTTGCCCCCTGCCCGTGGGTCTTGAGTTGGAAGGGGATTTAAAAATAGAAGAGTAACAGTGGAACTGATGGTGAAAAGAAGTATTTAAAGGTGCAGTAATCGTGGCTGGCAGCCCCTTGGCTGACCTGATTAATTCTGCACCAGTACTCAGGATAGTCTAAATGAAAGCATTGCATAAGGAGAGTGCTGGCAAGGAAAGGATCAAGCCTGGAAATTTCATGTAGAACTTGGATATCTCATTTTTGGTTTCTCTACACGCTGAAAACCTGACACAGAAATCTCGTGTATCTGCTATGGGAGTTTGTTCTAATTACAGAATACAAAATATACTACAAAAAAGACTGATTTGATACCTTTTTACTGTGCAAAAAGATGAGTTAGTTCCTCTTAATGAGTACCCAGAGTCCTAATTAGTGCAGCTAATGAACAATAGTTTTCATATTCTATACTGATCTTCTTGTATTGCTGCATCTTCATCCCCTGCTTCAATCTTGTGTGGGCAAACAAAGTTTGGACAATGTTTATCCAAACCCAAATGTATTAGGGTTGCAACCATCTCATTATCAGCCCTCAGAGTGTAAATTGTTTTGTCTTCATTTTGGCAACAGGTGGAGTGATGTGAGTGTGTTAGGTAGAATTTTCATGATGAAACTTTTTTATTTAAGAAATTCAGATGCAAAGTACCCAAAATCCCTTTGGCTTAAAAAGACCCAGCACTTCTTCACTATTATTATGGAAGTCTTTTATTGTACCTGCTCTTTGGGTACTTGAAGCTGTGTGTGCATAGATATATATAGGAAAATGTTTAAAATTAGACATTAATTGCTGCTTCAGAGCATCTGGATGACTAAAAATTTTGTGTTAGACCTACCCAAGACACACGTGTGTGCTCAGTCTAGAAAATCTGCTATTTTTAAAGTAGGAAATGTGAGGCAGTGAAGTGTTCATTACATTTGGAACACGTGGATAATAAATCTGCTTAAATTTAACATGCATCATAATTTCAAACACCCTCGAGTGTCTGGAAAGTTTAACAAAGCATGAATGCCTCATCTACTTTGTGCCTGCACAGAGCAATGCATTTATCTTTTCCAATTTCTGTGGGACAATGGAGCAGAGTGCAGCCCAGCTGTTTTCTGTGGATGCAAGCATATGTGTCTCCTATTACTAATTAGTAATCGATTCCACCCCACTGTGCGTTTTTCATGGCTCAACTGTCTGAGAACTGTGTCTGTGCTCAGAAATCCATGTCACAGTTGTGACTGAATGAATTGCAAGTTTTGATTTTTGGGAGAGAATTAGCTCAGGAGATTTTGTCATATGTGTCAGAGCGCTGTCTGCTGAAAAATGAAATGATTAATTTATTTCTTTGCTCCATTCCTGTCTTGGGTATCTCATATCTTGTCCCCAGCACACACCAGAGATGTGAATTACCCTGAAGCAGGTTATTATCTGTTTGTAGGGACAATCCATATAGTTCAGGCAGCCATGATTCTCTCCTGGCTGTGGTTGTTTTGTGCCTTTTCCACAGCTCTCCCACAGTGCTGACACTGGATTTTCAGAGGCAGCAGAGCTCTGCAAACAATGGGCTGCAGGGTGGAAATATGTCAAAAGCAGTAACAGGACCAGGAGCAGGGAGCTGTGAGCAGGCTCCCTCCACTACTAACAGCAGAAACATGGAATAAAGCAACTGTGCTGGGCTGCACTCAAGCAAGAATATTAATGCATTTCTATTTTTAAGGGGAGAAAAAAAGATTGCGTGGAGAAACAGAAAGGGATCTGAGGTAATTTAACATTAATTTTTGTGAGCTGTGTCTCTGTTGCTTGGATGCATCTGAGATAACCAGACCCATTGGAGTAACTGAGGTTTAGCACCTCATTGGAGGAGTTGCCAAAACTAACTAGAAAAGACAGGGAAAAACTAGAAAAAGACAGGGAAAGTATTGTGAGGGAGGAACTATGGTCACAGGGAAGGGAAATGATCTCCAGGATCATACTTCAAACACAGTTCCTTCCTAGGACACCTGGAAAATCTGCCTGCCCTAAGGTGCCCAGTTCCCCAGGGCAGGTGGGTGTGTGCCTGACAGCTCTGGCTGTGCAGAATTCCTAATTTTGGGAAACAGCTCTGGCTGCAGGCAGAGCCACACACTCACTCTGCAAGGCAGCGTTCACTGGGGCCTGTGGGCTCCTTGTAGTTTGTCAGATATTTAATGATAACACAATGAGAGCAATTGTGCAGCAAGATGTAACAAAGCTCGACTTTTCAGTTATAAAACCTGGAGGGACAAAGAGGAGCAGCAAGCCAAGGGAATTTTACATTTTTCTTTTAGTGATCTGGAAAGAAGTAGCAGGAATTCCAGCAGCAAATACATCTGTGTGTCTGCAGCTGTCACTGCAGCACCTCCAGATTTTATCACCTGCACATGGTATAAACTACTTACTGAAGTGTTTTTGTTTAAACCAAGAGGTCCAGCCAATGATCTTTCCCTCATTTTCAGACTGTTAGTCAGAAGTTTGAAAACATTTTTATAAAACACTGCAGGAAATAGAAGTGCTGCAGGGAGGGTCCTGCTGTGTGCGGGGCTGGGCTTGTGGTGCTGTGGACTGGTCTTGTCACTGAAGTGGTTGAGAACTCAGGACTAGCTCAGCCTGGTTGGTTGGTAGCCTTTACTTCTAAAGGCTTTCTATGACCCCAAGATGTATTTGAAACTCTTTTTGCCTTCTTTCATTACTGCTTTTCCCCCTTCTCTGCTAGACACGAGCATCTTCCCATCTTATGTAACACAGATTTTCTTGGAAGAATGTGTGTTCCCTAAAAACCTCAAACAGCCAAGATGATTTATGGGTCTATAAGAAAATAGGCCACCAAAACACTTCAGTTCTTCCAATCTCCAAATCAGAAAAAGATCTAAGACTGAAATAATAAAGATTGTAAATGTTGTTTATTCCGAAACTGTGTGGCGAAAAAATCAGGTTAAACCAGCTTAGTTCAAACAACTTTCTCAGTGTTCTCTTTCCTTCTGGTGTTCAATAGAAGTTTGGGAGAAGGGGGATGAAAGGGAGAACCAAAGGGATGGCTGATATCTCTGAGAGCCAAAGGGATGGTTGTTATCTCTGTGTTATACACAGGCTGGTGAGCCCCAGGGAGGTGAGCCAGTCAGGGGCAGAGCCTTTCAGGAGCAGGTCCAATTCAGCTGTTAAGGTTTGATTCCTGTCCTGCTGCCAGATATGTGACAGGGAGTGAGCCTGGAGCACTGGACACGTGAAGGACATTACCTTTGTTCCTCTGCCTGAGGAGAAGCAGAAGGCAATGGACAGCACACAGTACCACAGTGTCTGGTTTTATTATGGAAAGAGTCACAAAACTTATTTATGCAAAGCATCTCCTTGGTATTTACAGCACATTCAATGCCAGTCATTTTGCCCTCTATTTGAGTTGACAATGGAAAAGTTATTACTTGCAAGCTGTGAGAGTTTTGATAGCAGCCTTCAAGTCAATTTTTGTTTTAGTTGAACAGACTGTTGGTGGTTGTTTTTACTGTTTCTATCCCACAAAGATAATTTTATTTGGAGAAATCTATCTTGTATACAGTGTGCTGGGCCTCTTCACCTTTTCCTTGTAGAAAGTACATGGGAAGGTGTCAAGGGGACCTAGGGAGAATTTCAAATTACAAAGACATAACTATTGCTGCACCAGATTGTGCAATCCCATGGCATCATCTGAGGCAGGGCTGGAAATTGATCATCCTACTGGATGTTGAATTTACTGTTGACTCAGGATTAAATGTATGGAAGGATCTTAGAGTTTTCTAATCTGATAGTGTTCGTCTTGGTTACTGTCTGTAAACATTTCACAATAAAACCTTAATTTGAAACTTCCCAACTCTTCATATGTTAAAAGAATGGTGATTTTGTTCCATGTCTTGCCACCTGCTGTTCTCTTCTGTGGTAAAGTACATTGGTAACTATGGGAACAAAAACTTCAGAACAGACACCCACATGTGTTGAAGTTGATTTATAGAAGGTCTTGAAGTGATGCCACGGATTGTGAGAGATGGAACTCTCTGGATGGAGTTTGATGGCTTTCAACGAGGGCTCAGCGTTCGACTTTCAGAAGTTATTTAGAACATCCCTGGCGTTGGGGATGTTCCATTCCCCACTTCACCGTGGAGTAACGTGGTGCTGCTGCATTTCCCAGCTGGCTCATTCTGTCCCCAGCAGTGCTAACACTCCTCCACTGTGCTGGGCAACAAGATCTCTGTTATTTCTGTCTGCAAATAGGTCTTAGAATGTGATAAAATGTGGCAGCTGGAGCCTTGGGATGAAGGATGTATCTGTAGGTGCATGTGTAGTCAAATTATAATGTAGCCTTATAGTTCCTGCCACTGTGACCTGACAAAACTGTGCCATCAGCTGAAGCTTGGGTGCTTTGTGCTGTTTCTGTGGAAGTGCCCTGTTCCTGTCCCAGGCAGCCAGGATGGTGCTGTGGCTGTGGCAGAGCTCTGGGATAGCTCAGGATCCTCTATGGGCAGTGCAGCCACACAGCAAGGGCAGATCTTTGTCAGGTCATGGCTCAGCTCTTCCTCCGCATATCTTGGAAAGGAGGAATTGAGAGGATTCCTGGCCCCTTTTAGTCCCTTCTTAGGACTTAAATCTTTGTGATGTGACAGCACCACACCACAAGACACTCTTCTGCTCTGGTTGGTAGAGCTGGAGAGCTGGGAATGGAGGATGAAGGAATTAGGGCATGCTATGCTTTGTGTAATATGGAACTGACAACGGCGTAGGTTTGCTCCATGCCAGCCCTGTGCTCTCTGAAGTGGAGGGCTGGTGACCTTTCCCACTCACATATGAACTTCTGGTGTGAATCAGAGACAACAAAAGCCAGATAAAAGTTCACCATCGATTTCAAGAGTCAGCAGATTGTCTTTGCACAGAGAAGTTTCCTGGTTTAGACTAGACATTACTTGGCATTAGAGAATCTTTTAATGTAAAATGCTTTGGTCTCGATGATAGCACAGTCTGTGTTCTCTTTATTTCAAAAAATTTGCATGTGTTGTGAAGGCATTCAAATGTTTCTCTGACGTTTGTTCTGTGACCCTGTTCTAACTGCACAGCAAAAAACTCCCAGAGAAGCAAAACATTTCATTTTATGAAACTGATATCGTACAGTAATTAGGCACTGATTCTGAATCTCTAATGGTCTCAGATGGGAATATATTTTTCTTTCTAAAGAAAGCATAACCTGGTGAAGCAACAAGCTTTGCTCAATTTGATGGGGTAATTAGTGAATTAGTTGATCATCCTTAGCTGTTATCTTTAAATTTGTTCTGTCTCTTGATCAGATTGTGAGGAATAGGTGGTGTTGAATGGGAGGTTTGTCTCCAGCAGTGAATTGAGCCTCTCCTGCACTGTGAAGATTTCCTGCCCTGGGATTCCTCAGAGAAGTTGTCTGACAGGCATTTTCTGGGCCTCAGCACTTGCCCATCTTCTCCCCTCTGATATGAGACAGAGATTTGTTGATAACCTGCACTTGCCAACAGGAAATAAGAACAGAAATGAAAGTTACTTTTAGGATAAGCCTGGCACATTCCCCGCAGCGTTTGCCCTGATAAGCCTGTGTTAAAGCACAGTGGCTGCAAGAGGAGTTACCCAAATGTGATGTGGTGTAAATACATGAGGCCCCAGAGGCTCCTGCAGTGAGTGCTCCTGCATGGGTTGCTCAGGAGATGACACCTCAGGGGACACATAAGCAAATAGGATAATGTTTTATTGAAAGTAAACTTGAGCCAAATCCTGGAGTCATTCCTTAGATGGCAAGGACCATGGGGTTCATGCCTAAATGAAAACTGTAGAGGGTTGTGTCAGATCTTGCAAAGATCTTGATCTTTCTGCAGTAGTGACTGCTACCTAAAATGCAAAGATGATGTAGGATGGAAAGAGCAGGACAGTCCAGCTGCAGCAGCTGGGAGCTGTGAACGAGAGCCAGCATTCCCAGTGTGGAGAGCCTGAGTGTGGTGGGAGAAAGGTGACTCTGGGAGCATTACACAGCACCTCCTGTGCTGAAGTAGGTCAGGATGAGGAGCTGCAAGGCAAGAGGGCAACATCAAACAGCACAAACACACTGGCTTCAGTTCCTGCAGTCAGCTGGGGAGAGGATCCAGAGCAGCACTGCCTGGTGGGGCTGTGTGGGGTCACTGCCTGCAGGGCTCCATGGCAGGTGTGCCCTGGCTGTTGCTGCTGTCACCCGGCTCACCCTGTCCCCCAGCATCAGTTTCCTACAGGGGACACTAACTTTTTTTTCCCCAATCTTTTATCATTCCTGTTTAATTAGATTTCAAGTCCTCAGAGGAACAAATTGTTTTATCCCGTGTATTTCAGTGGCATGTAGGAGGGGCAGGAACTATTCCTGGTTGGAATTTTTAGGCAGCACCCTCATACAAAGATGCTGAAATTTTTCCCCAGGATTTAGACAGAACTCAGAGGTCTGTGTCTGTCTTCTGCCTTGTGCTTTGGGACACAGATTACAATAATGTGCATTGTTTCCTAGCCATATCCCATTAATTCTGCATTAATATTTCCTTGCAAGTTAAAAAGGTGGGAAATATATCATCTTTGCCAAGAAAAGGAACGAGAAAGAAATCCAAAGAGAACAGCTTGCCTATTTTTATCAGTAGCTGTAGACTTGCTTTCTAAACTTAAGCAAGTCTGGGAGGATCCCATAATAATGTGTAGGATGCTGAATGGACACAGGGGAGGCATTAACATAAAAAAGTTTGGGTTTTTTTTTCCCCTCCTTAAATGAAGAAGCACCTCACTAACGTTTGCTGCCTACTGCAATACATCCCAGAGGAATTAAAAGTTAATTATCCTCTGTGCTTCTTTGCTGACATCCACAAGTTTTTTTTCCTTCAGTTCTTTTTCCTAAGGACTAAAGCAAAAGACATCCCCACATCCTGGCTGAGAGCAGGGAGGCAAAGAGTTAACAAACACTTATCCCAGGTGGCTGAACACTTGAGTTGCAGGGAAAGGCTGGGAACATTCATTGAGCTCCTGCGCTGGTTTCTACCTGCCAGCAGCTCCTGATGCACTCCTGCACAGGGAATAAAGGATGAGGCTGCTGAGAGCACAGGCAGCAGGCATCCCTAGGAGCCCTCGGATGCTGCAGTAAGACCAACGGGCAGGGCTCTTTTCCTCATCCTTTAAAAGAGTCTTTGGAAAGATCAGGGATGTGCATATGGTCTTTGCTGCTTCCCCTGGTGTTTTCACTTGAATCTCTCACTGGAATATGGATGATGCAAGCACAATTAAATGCCTCAGCCCAGAAAAAGGTAAGGGGGAAAAAAAATGCTTATTTTAACCACCTTTCTGAGGGAAATTAGTTTTGCTGTAGAGGAAAGTGTAGTTTAGAAAGCTTCCTTGGACACTTCTTTTCTGTCATTCAAACTTAAATGCTTTACAGCATTTAAGCAGGTTCTTAAGGGAGCTTTTGCTGTACCTTTGCCTCCTAGTATCACTAAAGCTTAAATAATAAATGTATCTCTAATGGCTGCTTCTTCCTGCATAAAGTGTGCAACGAAGGAGTGCACCAGGTATGTTCATGTTCCTTTTCTGCTCGTTTAACTAGCTGCTGTCACCATAAGAAAGGCTTTCTATTTTTAACCAGAGACCTTCTGCTACCCACATTAGAAGAGAGAAAAGAGACTACAGTGTTGTGAGTCAGCTGTATTGTTTTAATTTTTAAAAAAACAGGTGACTTGCTACTCATTAGATGTAGTTTCTTTACACCCATCCAAGAGGAAGAGTGCACAGAATCAGTTGGGGTTGAAGTTGTCCCTGGTGGGATTAAACCAGGGGTGAAGTCAGGGAAGTGCCTCGAGCTGGGAAAACTGTGCTGCAGTGTCCTGCATGCTGAACTTGGAGCTCATCCCTCCTGTACTGATGGCTGCTGAAGGAATCTATCAACTCAAGACCAATCCTCAAAAGCTCAGTTTTTATTTTTAAAAGCTTTAGTTCCTTGTTGATTAACTCAAGGAAAAGCCCAGAGAGAGAAACCCTTCCCTGTGATGTATTTTAATTGACTCCAGTGCCTGGTTGCTTGTCTGTATACATTCTGTATTTTATGCCTGTTAGGCTTGTGGTTTTACAGGAGTTATGCAACAAGTAAAGAAGGATGTCTTGGGTTCTGTGTCCTCAGAAAAGCTGCTCTGAACACTGGTCTCACACCTTGGTGTCTTTGGGAAGGCAGAGCAGCATCCCTCACTCCCTGTGTTTTCAGCTAATCTGTGCTTAGTGCCACGTTCCTCAATCCCTTTTGAAGGAAGCACTCCTCAAAGTTCTCTCTTCTATTCTAAAAAATCATTTTTACATAAAAACTTTACCAAAGTGGAAAAAATGCTTGGCTCTAACCTGGTGTTTGGGTGTCAGAACTGATCCTCATACCTGTGAGCTCTGGTTTGGCTTTGCTGTGTCTTTGTTATTAAAATAGCAAAAAAAGCCCCAGCAGTGCCATTCACTGAGAAAAGGAGAACAGGTAACTCAGAGAGGTGTGGCTGTACCTGTGCAGTCATTCATCACTGCAGCAAACACTGCTCCAGCAACTGAAGAAGGATGTGGATGTGAAAATTACAACAAATTGACTTTTAAAGGTCCCATTCTAGAGCAGAAGTGTAATTTAAAAGAGAAGAGGGTGTCCGTAGAACATCACATAGGAAAAGCTTTTATTGTACTTAGCAATGGCCATTGTTTTTTCCAGAGTTTTATGACCATTTTGGAAATGGTTTTATTTATTTATTAATGAAATTAATTGCAAATCTCAGAATACTTCTAGGCTGTGACAGATTTAAGGAATCTTAATTTAGAATTATGCAAACAATTCAGGTAAATAATGAGAGTCTCTGTGCATCACAACAACAGAAAAATGTTAACCAGTCTTTCCTTGGAGATTTATTAAGAATGAAGCAGAGATGATGAGATGCATTTGGGCATTGTCAATATTTATTTAAAAAGCAAAAAAACATGTTTTAAAACTTGGCATAAGAATTTATTTACCTGTACCATATTGCTGGCATAGAGGCTGGAGATTTGGGAGCATGGAAGCTTTAACTGAACAACGTGCTAAATAGGGAGAAGTTATTTCCTATATGCAAGAACTTTTTTTGTTCCAATGAAAGAAGGTGAAAATCGGGTTCAGAAAATCTTCAGAACCTGTAAATGCTCATGTTTTGGATTTAGTTGGCTGAAGTGGTACATTTATCATAGAATTGTGGAATGGTTTGGGTTGGAAAGGATCTAAAATATTGTCATGTTTCATCCCCCTGCCATGGCAGGGACACTTTCCACCATCCCAGGGTGCTCCAAGCCCCATCCAACCTGGCCTTGGACACTTCCAGGGATTCAGGGGCATTCACAGCTGCTCTGGGCACCCTGTGCCAGGGCCTGCCCACCCTCACAGAGAACAATTCCTTCCCAATATCCCATCCATCCCTGCCCTCTGGCAGTGGAGAGCCTTAACATACTTTTAATGATTGCATTTTCCAACAGAAGTGTTTCAGGACTAAAAACCAGAATAGTTTGGTTTTGAAAATGTCATGATGGGACAGCCTGAGCATTCCTGATCCAGTTGTTGTTCTCTGAGACCTGATGCACCAGTGTGCATTTGTACTTTAAACAGACCAGGTCCTCAGTGAAGGTGTGATGGAGCAGGAATTGTCTCCCAAAGTCCTTTTGGCTTCTTTCTACTGGGTTCAGCTTCCAGCTTCTGAAAACAGGAATGAGAGAGAAGGGATCTCCCTGGAGATTATCCAGGTAGCACTTACCAGGTAGGAAATCAGTGTTTGTGATTAAACCAGCCCAGTGTTCCTGCCAGATGGGGTCGTTCTAAGCCAGGGAGTGGAAACACCTGGAAAGCAAAAGGAGGAACTGAAAAGAGCAGAGGTTCCATGGGCAGGGGTTCCATGGGCTGGGGGTTGCATGAAGGTTCTTTTTAAAAGGTTCCACCTTCTTGCTGTCATCTGTAGCATTAAAAGGAAATGGGATTCTCCTCCCACTTAGGTATAAAACCACTCATGATGGAACTGAAGCCAGTGGTTCCCAAGTGTATGGAAGCCTCCAGAAGCCTTCATATGATGGTCTGTTCAAACATTCATAGTGAGAGGCACCAACATCCAGCCTCTCAAGGTTTTGGTGCTCCAGTGACTTGCCACTGTCCTTTTTTAAAGGGGTTCTGGCTCACCAGAGGCTGAGGAGTCATTGATGATGGTCCAAATTATTCCTGCTCCCAGTAATTCTGAAATGTTAGCTATCACTAAAGAAACAACTGATACTGTCAGTGCTGTTGGGAGCAGAATGGACCGTGCCCTGGGAGAAGCATCTTGTCTGGGAAAATCCTTCAAAAATGTGGCAGTTGGCAAACATCTTCCAGTGGAACAGCTCATGAGATGTGGCTGCAGAATTTCAGCCTCCAAACTGCTACAGACTCCCAGGAGCAGCACAGGCACAATGTCCCTCACTGGGGAAGATCAACACTCAGGTGTTCTCTGGTTCTCCAGCATGACTGCTCCTGATCCTGCCTTTTACTGAAGATGTTGTTTCTCCTGGTCTAACCCTCAATTACAGACGGTTTCCAGATGCCTCATCTTCAACTTGATTAAAAAAAAAAAATATACAGAAATACGGAAACATTGCAAAGAAAATGTCATGTTAATGCTAAGTGGACAACTTCAAATTAACTGGTAGCATACGTGCAGATTGCTGTGATTCATATCCCTTCTGTCCCTGACAATCATTTGTATGGGGAATGTGAATTGAGTCCAGCTAAATGGGAAAGCTTTCCCACTTCAGGGAATCACAGAGGGATAATCAATATTGGCCTCTGCAGCTCTAAAGACTTTATGTGGCAGGGAGCAACTAAATTTTCTGGCATGATGAGATCTGACATGGAGTGAGTGTGGACCTGCCAGTACCAAAAAGGTCCAGAACCGCTGTTAAATGTGGATTTCTGTAAAATATTTTCCTGAAAGCCCATTTTTCCAGTTCAGCCAGCGAGCTGATGCTTTCATCAGCCTCCAAATGCCTGCTTATCTTCTGGCTCTAAGCCCTGGGGAGAAATGAATCTGTCAGGATGCTTTGTTTCAAACTGTGGTGGATATTGGAGGCCATAGCAAAAGATAGAAACACATTTCCTGTAAAAGCCCAGGAGCAATTACTTTACTTCCTGTACATTTACCTGAGCCCTGCTGAATCCAGGACCAAGGGAAATTGGCAGTCAGCTGTGAGAGTGCAGCCCCTGACCTGGCTGTGGGCTCCAGCTCAGCACCCTGCACTCTCTGTGGGTTTTCTGCTGGTAATCTTCCCCTCAGGGATTACAGCAGGTGGTTCCTGCTCAAAGGAAACCACAATTCTGGTCATCTTTCAAGCTCCCAGAAAGACCTGCCATTGGTTTCTGAGATTTACAGATGCTGGCTTCTGTTGAGTGATAAGTTTTTGAAAGGAAAGTTTAAAGAACAGCCTCATAAGGCTGTCTCTTGGATGTCACAGAAGACGAGAAAAGCACTGAATGAAGACAGGGACTGAGTTATTCCTAGAGCCATTGCAGCTACTTTTTTTCCCCATCTTTCATGAAACTGGTCTATATTTGAAGAAATAGGAAGTCTGTCACATTTTTCAAAATGTACATGGCATAAAAGGAAGGTCTAGAAGAGTTCTGAATTTATACAGATAGAATACATTAAAATTCATCCCAAATACAGAAGTAAAATTTGTGAGTTAAAATCACTTTGTGGTGATGCATTTCAGTATCAGGTGTCTTTTCTGAATGTCTTTCAGCCTGTCTTGCTTTCCTGTGCCCGTTTTGCCTTGGATTCTGGAATTCTTAGAGGGGTTTTCCTCGAAGGAGTAATCATATTGATGGATTGCTTTCCTCCCAAC
Source organism: Aegithalos caudatus (assembly GCA_013389925.1). NCBI lineage: Eukaryota > Metazoa > Chordata > Aves > Passeriformes > Aegithalidae > Aegithalos > Aegithalos caudatus. The sequence goes on from WEIU01013753.1 coordinate 15,007, forward strand.
CTGCCTTAATCTCCCTCTCTGTGTTTATGGCCCATGGCCCTGAACAGATGGTCAAGCACTGAAAGACCTTTAAATGTAAAGGGTTTATGATCTTACTTCAATTAAGTGTGTAGGGCCATTTTCTTGTAAGAGTTGTTGGCTGGAGACAAGGTGACCTTAGAGCACCATTTATAGTCTTAAAATCTTCATTTTATGCTGACATTTTTCTACAACTGGCAAAAATTTGTTTATAACAGCTTTGCAAGGAAAAGACTTCAACAGCTCAAATCACAAAGCCTGTTCTCATTTAATTAAAATAATTGCACCATTTTTTTTTTCCAGATGAGCCCAAGAGAACTAAACATCATGGCAGGAGGCAGAGTAATTGTCATTAAATTAGTGCTGCTGTTGCTAACGGGTCCATGTTCCACAAACACTCCTTCAAGTGAATGAAGTAATTCCAGGGATTTCACAACTGGTTCATTTTAATAATGGGACTTTCTAAACAGTTTTGGGGAGCCCTGGGAACGTTCATGGTTGTGGTTGCCTAAAGCAGCAGTCCCAGGGCTTTGACCACTGTGAATTCCAGCATGGAAAGGAGCACCAGGAAAATGGGATGTTACAGCCTGTCCCAGAGGAATCAGTGCCTTTCCCCTGGATGGATACTGAAGACAGGTGATTTCAGACAAGCTAAAGAACCTGCTGACTATGCTCTGAGCCAGGGCACAAATGTTACACTTCAGTTTACACTGGTGGGTGAGACACAGAGGCCATGGAATAGCCTGAATTCCACTCAATCCAGGCAAGATGTGCAGGGTTAATCTCGAGGGGGGATTACTGTGCTTAGAGGTGCTGTCCAGATGGTCAGGCAGGCTCTGCTGTGCCCATGGCAGGGTGGAGCTGGGCCAGAATTAGGGAAAAGGCAGCTTAGGCACAGTTGGGTTATGGTCCAGCAGGTGCTCTGGCCTTTCTGAGCCAAAACCATCTGAAAGTGATTGATTTAGTCAATTCTTACTACAACTAATACAGAAGTTTTTGGTTGAAAGACAAAGGTAGAAAACGTGACAGTCACGTAACAGTGAGTGTCTTTTCTCCATCAGCATCTGCTCCCCAAATCCCTCTTCTTGGGAAGAGCCCACACTAAAAACGTGGGCAGCTGTTGCATACAGACACAGCTGTGAAAAAGCAGAGAGTGCATTGGAAACACAAAGAAAAATGACTCCAGCAGAGAGAAGAGAAACTGCAGCTGAGCTGGCTGGTCTGGCTGCCCAGTTGATGCTGCTTTAGACCTCTTGGAAGCAGCATTTCTGGGGGAAAGGGAAGAAACATAAATCACATGTTCAGAAGGAGTGAATGAGCATCATTCATCTTTGGTTCATCAAGTCCACTCATCTCCTGCTGCTTGTGCTTGTGCCCACGTGTGTGGGGTTTTGAACCTTTACTGTAACTGAGAGTATTCCTGACTTGTATTTAGTGATGTGCACTTCAATTAGATGTATTTGCTTTTTATATTTCAGAAACATCTTTGCATTTAGTGCTTCAGAAGGCAGTGACAGGCTGACTAACTCCTATGAAGCTCTTGGGCTGGGGTAGTTAAGATGTAGCTGTAAATGGAGTTTCTGCTGCTTTTACAGGTTTTTTTTGACTGGGGTTTAGAGCTGAAAGTGCAAAGGGAGGGTAAAAGTAAGGTGTGTCAGGAGGCACTGATATCTCTGTTTCCTCCTTGTATTTTATGACTGTTGGTTGGCAATCATTTCCTTTTGATTCTACAGCCATTAGGAGTAAGATTTCCCTGGGTGGGACGTGGGACATGGGAATACCTGTATCAAAGTTCTTCTGAGTATCACTAATAGCTGCCCATGAGTGGCTCAGTGTTTTAGAATCAGCCTCTTGTGATGAGGTCAGTTTGTTAATCTGGTAAACTGGGTCTGTAGAGTGGCCATGCAAAGGTAAAGGGTGCATGGCTGGGAAGTCACAGGTCTAATCCTGGTGGATTTGCAGGTCAAATACACTTCCAGCTCTGTAGCATTTAATGTCTTTGGCAGTCAGGATATTGAAATTTCTACTTCTGGTTTTTCTACTTTGAGGGCTGCAGCTGTTTCCGTATGTCTTACATAACTGTTCACACTTTTCCCATCCCTTAGCAGTCAAATGAATCCTTCCATCCTGAAGGACTGCATTAATGATAAACCCATTTGTCTCAGGAGGATCTCCATCCTGTTCCCTTTTCTCCATCTCCCAAACCATATGTGTGTTGTGCTCCTGTGCCTTCTTCAAGATGTTCTTTCTGTGGGATGGAGTCTGGCTCCTCTGGCACTCTCAAAGTGAATTTCTTCCTCTGCCAGACTTTGACATTCCAGCATTGTTCAAGTGCTCCCAGTTCCATTTTTAGCTAAGCCACAGGCCAGCCTGGAGACTCAATGTTGGTTTTAAAATCTGTTTCGTGGCATGAAAAGCCTTTGTTACACTCAGACAATAATAAGTTCCTGAAGTGCTGTGGAAAGAAGTCTTTAATCTCCATGTTATGTCAGGTGAGCAAGATTTCTCTGAGGATGTCAACTGAGGCAAGAATAGAAACCCATTTCAGTAGGCTTAGATCCTAAGTCCTCAGCTCAGTGTGCTTAAGAGTTGGGAGAGGGATTGTGTCCAATTTAACCCTTTGTTATTCCCTGTTGCTTTTCCACGCTGTTATCCAGTGCCCAGCATAATAAATGGAGGGGCCTTCTGAAAGATTTAATTTTTCTTTGTTTCCATGATGATTTTCTTAGGAGGCCTGTGGATAGTGTCCACTGAAATAATTTAAATTAACCTCTTCTCTGTGTGCTCTTAGGATTAAAAATCTAACTTTAACTTGAATATTGTAATAGTTATACTCCAGTGCTATAAATCATTGGCATCTCTCTCTACTCAAATAAAACCAAATTCACATTTCAAGCCCTGCTTGTGCAGAATTCTAATTCTGAACCATGAAACCAATATCTTGAGCAATGCTGCAATGGGAGTTACATTTCACTCTTCTCCTCCCTTCCCCTTGTCCCCAGGTTGATAACACATAAATGGTGAATACAGACTCTAGGATGTCCTGGCAGAATTGATATTTGAATTTTGAAAGGAGTACCTCTTTAGCATTCTGTGCCAGGCACTGATTTTCTTGCATGTACAGCCTGGAATATTGCAGGAAAACCTGATTAGTACTGCAAGAGGGGAAAAAAAGGAGCTAAACAGCTGCAATACTTTTGGTTTATGCAAAACTTTGCCTTAACTCTGTCTCCTTGTAATTGAGAGCCTCAAAGTTCAATTCTCTCTCCTTCCCTGTGAGGTACAGCAGCGACGTTCTTGCCATTTAAGGTGTTATTTCTAAAGCATGGACATTACACAAAGATGTTTATGGGTTTATTTGAGGAATTCAGAGAAGCAGGTGATAGAGAAGGCAGCAAAACTCCCAGATCCCAGCTCTCATCCTGGCCCAGGCTTCATGTGAAGAAAGGATTAGGATCTCTAGAACAAAGTTTCCTTTGTTCTCCCCTGCAGGGCAGAGCTTTCTGTGGGATGCATATATCCTGAGCATTTTACAGGAGAAGTTGCTCTTTCCCTGATGACAGTTTGCAGTCATCTCACTAAATTGCTCTTGAAAGATGCCTCAGGAGGGTGGAAGGCTGTGGTTGAATTGTTTGAATAAATAGTGGCAAGAGTGTACACAGCATCACTGCCACCCGTGGTGCAGACCCAGTTTGGTTCTAGTTTGGAATTAATCTGTGGTTAAACTCTGAGTCAAGCCCAGTATAAGAACTCTGGGCATAGGTGGTGAAATAAACAACTTGTAATTGAGAGTGAATCATCTCCAGAATTAACTACTCCAAAGCTTTTTTCAAACTGTGAAAGGAAGAGTAGGAAGCACTTAATGAATGTGTTTTTAAACGGGCAATTTGTGTTTAGCTCATCAGGGTAGAAGCATATGAGGCTCCTTGTACAGATCACAGATGGCAAGAGAGATTGTCTATTGTACTTAAAACTTAATGTAGCTTAAGTGGTTGTGATAACCTAAGTGACAGATTTCTGTATTTGGAGTTCAATGAGTGCATTTCAAATGGAATGAGGTAGTGACTTAGTGCTTTTTAAAAATTAATCCTCACCTGCTTTTATCTGTCAGTCTTGGAGCCCCCTCAGTGCTCCTGGTTCTGTTACAGCAGCTCTGGGCACAGGAGATTCCTGGCTGTGCCCTAAGCAAGGTCTTATGGCTGTGTCAGCTTGCAGAGATGTCCCTAAATAGATTGTGAGATGGAGAGATGCTGGGGAAGGAGGAGAAGAAGAGGACGAGAAGAAGATGAAGAAGAAGAAGCAGAAGAAGGAGGAGAAGAAGAATGCACTTTTTTGAAACCTTTTTTTTTTTTTCCTCAGCTCTAACGTGTCACCTAAATCCCTTGACTGGATAGGGCAGGAGCACGGCTTTAGGATTAGTGCCTATGATGGATTTAGGATTTGAAGCAAACATGTGTTGCTGTGTTTCCATCGTGTCTAGTTTTTGCTGCCTAGAGGGAAATGTTCTTTCTTTTATCAGAAATGTCCATTAAAATAGTGAGAAGAACCTTTGGAGAAGAGAAGAAGAGTGGCACAATGATATTTTGAAGAGCTGTATGAGAAGAAAATGTGATTATTCTTTTTTTTTCCCAGCCTTGGAAAGAGACTGAAGAGCTTATGCACCTGGGCAGATCCACAGTGAAAGGCAAGGGTGGCTCAGGAGGGCAGAGGGGAGAATGGATTGTGCTGTTAGCTGTGCATTATTTACTGCAGGGGATGTTGTTGGTTGGTTTTGAAGAGCAGGTAGAGCCCCAGAAGGAGTGGGACCTGCAAATCTGTTTGTAACCAAAGGAAGGAAAGGGTTTTGTCTTCGTGGGAATCGCTGTCAGGAGGAGGAAGCGGTGAAGGAGCCAACAACTATAAATTGCTGTAATGTCTTGATGATGCTGAGCAGCTGGGAAAGTACCAAAGGAAAAAGAGAATCAGCAGGAGGAAAAGAATATCATCAGGAAGCCTTGCTGTCCAGAAATGGTTTCATCTGCATGCCAAATTGCCTCATGGTCCATAATGTGTCTTCTTTAAAATCTTGAACTGAAGCCCACTCAATCCTCCAAAGTAGTCACAGGTACATCACAATAAAAAGGATTTTATTGGGATTTTAATGTTCTAAATCTGGACTGTGAAAGAGGCCTCAATTTGCTGAGAAACTGTTCTGAAACAACCTGAAAAATACCTGAAAAATACCTGAAAAATACCACTGGATTTTGGAAATCAACATCTATTTTCTATTTTTCTGATAATACTCATATTCTATTACATGGAAAATGTGTACTACAGAATCCTGATACCTCCCAAGGCCATCAGTGCTTGTTTTCAGTCCAGCTCAGATATGGAGATCTCAAAATCTCCCTTGCTTCAGAATAAGTTCTCAGTGGCCCGCCTGGCCGAAGATTTCTTCTGGGTTGGTGGCAGCATCGTCGCTTCTCCGAGATGGAAAATTGGCCACTTTGGTAAGATGCTGAGCCCCTGCACTGAATGAAATGGTGACATCTTTAAATCTTTTGTGTTGAAATCTTAGTTAGTGTAGTAATCTAATCTTACTTTGTGTAGCAGCAGCGTGGGGAGCAGAAAAGCAGGACTTGAGGCAGCCCTGGGCTGATGTTGTGTTGCTTGGTTGGTAGTGCAGTTCTTTTTGTCTTCAGCAAGCCCCCCACTAACAATTTAATGATTGATTTGTGTTCTTCAGGACAAGCTAGAGCAAAGTTGTACATTTTGACAGCTGACCTTTTAAAATATTCTGTTGCATAGACTCTGTCTCCTCCTTACTCACAGCAAGACAGGTTTGCTATCTGCCAGTATCATACACCTCATAACTCTTTAATTTTATTTGTAGTTTAGAGTTCTAAAAATGAGCATTTGGAAGTGTCTCTGCTCTCTTCATCCACACTAGGCCACTGCACTGTTTAGAGGTTGTTTTCTGAACACTGCTACACAAAGCTCTCAAGCTTCACTGGCTCTGTGAGAAGGATCCCCTTTGGGTGCTCACAGCAGCCTTTTGTTAAAATAGCTAATAAACCCAGCAAACCTAATTAGAGATGGCCAGAGAAAACAGATGTTCTAGCAAAAGCACTTTAGTAACAATCTTCTTGAGCCACTTCTGCACATCCAGTGAGGAAATCTGCAGCCTTGACCAGAACCACCCGTTCCCTTGGAGCACTTCTTTGTTCTATTTCTCTGTCAGCTTCATCGATCAAAGAATTTTTTTTAGCAAGAAAGTTGGACACACAGATATAGCTTAGAAAGTACTGGGAACTTTTGCAGAGGTCAAGAAATGCCATCCAACTCTGCTTCTGCAATTTCCCTGGATGCAGGTGGCTGGTGGAGGGATGGAGAGCTGACAGCCAGACCTGGAATCAAGCCCCTAATTTCCACAGGATTAAGAGCATCTCTTCTCCCATTAACACCTAATTTATTAGGGGTTATGTGCTTTAAGGAAGGGTTCAGTCTTCCATCATCTCTTGTACACAGTAAACACCGTCCCAGCCATTGCTGGCAGACTTATAGAGAAATGTTCTTTTCCAAAGGCATTTCCAGATTTTTTTGGCCAATGAGCAGAGCAGTAGAGAGTCCCAGACTTCAGTGAAGCTTGAGAGGGAACAAGGGGGAGAAAGCTGTGCTAGGAATAAGTTGGTTGGTTTAAAAGGTGAGAGGGACCTGTTCATTAGGCTGGAGGGATGCAAAATGAAACAAATGAAGATTAATGAGTTGGGATGTGATCTGGTTTTTAACTGGATCCTGTGCAATGATGTGAGTGAGCCTGGTGTACCTGGGCCAGGAACACCACACACAGTTCATAGGCAGCATTGGCAAAATATCTTCTGGACTGTTCAGCTGGACACAATTCCCAGCACACTCTGCTGGATATATTATTATTATTATTATGATATTTTATATCATTATATTGATATATTGATTTTGAAAAAGATTTGATGCCTCCTGTCTAGAAAGAAAGTGATATTCCTGGCAGGAATAGTTGGAGCCAGTCAATTCTTTGGTTTACGTATTGATGAGCCACTTATAGCTGCAAAACCATTTCCAGTGAGACTTTAAAAAATGGGGCAGTTGTTATATCTTCAATGGATTGGCAGTGCTGGATGTGTGACAAGTGTGGGAGTCCTCTGTTGGTGTGTGGGAAAGCTGTTTTGGTTTGGTGATATTTTAAGGGAACAACTTGCCCTTCTGGTGCACGTGTTCTGAGGGGTTTCTCTGGGCTCACAAACATCTTCTGGAGAGAAATAGGCAGCTGAAATCTGTTTTCCTCTCCTGATGTTGTTTAGGAGGGTGGTTGTTGTGAGGCACACAACTGGGATTCATCCCTCCAGAATCTGTTCATGGGGCAGAACTCAGCAGAGGGGTTGGATGCTCTCTGCTCACTGTCCCTAAGCCTGGCTGGGACAAAGGTGTGTGACACAACCTGGGGCTGCCTTGAACCCAGGGATGTGAATCTTTTGACAAAGCTGGTCCATGTACAAAAATACTCAATGACTCAATCTCCTGACTTCTTTTCATCCCCACATGCTAAAATACTCCCACTCCTTCACACATTTATATCAAACTCAGACTCCTAAAAGACAATAATGCCACTGAACCATAAATAATTAATTTTCAGACACTAGAACATCTTTCTAACAATAGGCATGAAATTGGTCTCCTTTTTCCCCTTTGTTTCAGGACAGTTTGGAGGGTTTATGGTTTGTGTAGTTTTGCTCTTTATTGTTACTTTAATACTTTGTATAGTAAATATAAATGTTATTAAGAAGCATGAAAAATCACAGTGGGTCTTTTTGCAGCATCAGTCCAGTGTGGAACTGGGTGTTCCATGCTTCTATTCCCATGCAGTTCCATGTTTCTATTCTCTGGCTGTGCTCTGTGCTGCAGTACAGAGATCCATCTTCTCTCCACTGGTTTTTTTTTTTTTTTTTTTGTCCAGATGCAAATTGAGGCAACTCATTAGATCAGAAGAAAGCTGAACATAAGCTGAATTCTGGAAAAAAAACCCAGGAACTAATGAAGTGCAAAACAGAAAAGCTGTAATTCAGCTTTAATTGAAGATAGTTAAGAGCCATTTCTTCGAAAACCTGATTGATTGCAAGGCTGGGGGGGATTTTTATTTGAAGCATAGAAGTGAATCCTTGAAGAAGGAATCTGAACAATGGCAAGGAGAAGCAGTTCTACTTCTCAGCAGTGTGCCTTTTTCACTTACATGCTGTGAAAGTCTTCAGAAAAAAAGATATAATTTTCTGTTTGATATAAGTACAACTAGGATTTCTTGGGGTTTTTTTCCTTCCAGTCTCTGTAGTGCTCTAAACTTCCAGTCCCCCAGAGGAGGGGATGTGTGTGAGTGCCACACACAGGGGCAGGTGTGGAGGTGTCCCTGCTCCATCTCCTCAAGCAAACACCTCTGCATTCCCTTTGTGGTTTTCCTTCCCACTGCACTGCCAGGATCCAGAAAATCTGCTGCTTTGACACAGGAAGAAAGAGATTCCTTGTGCCCTCCTTTTCCCTGTGTCACCAAGCCCAAAAAGATGGCAACACTGAAATATTTGGGCTGGTCACAGATCACCCAAGCTCACTCCAGAGCTGGAACTGCAGCAGGCAGCTGTGAGAGGCTCAGGGTGGCTTTGGGTGAAAAACCCTACAGCAGAATAAACAGCAGCATTGAAAAAGCAATCCAAGGATGCTTATTAAAATTTTAGCAGCAGGGAACATATTCCTACTTAATGCAAAAAAAAGTAAATGTGTATTGCAGAAATTGTGTTTTATTTTTGTGCTTCTTCATTATGTTCTGCTTTGTAACAGGTGTGATCTTTGATACTTTTCCCATTTCTACTCTTCTCATTTCTTCCAATAAGATTATTTACTGCTATAATTCCCAAAGAGGAAGTTGGAAATTTAATGTGATTTGAAGTGTGTGTGATTAGTGTTCAGAGAAATTACTTTATTGGTAATTTTGACTGGTTTTTTTTTCAAAAACTTGATAAACCTTGTGAAATTAAAATAAGTTCAAGCTTTCCATAATTCTTATCTCAGTAAATCTGAGAAATATTTATCTTCTTCTGAATTGGAATGAAAGCAGATATTGAAAATTTGATTGTCTGGGAGAGGGTTGGGCTGAGTTTGGATCTGATGTTGCAGCGGATTCCAGTGATGTTTCTGGCACAGCACTTGCCTTTATGGCTGGTACCTGCTGAATTTTGATTTTCTCTAAAGGCATCTGTGACTGGAAAACCAAGGGTCCAGCTTTAAGAAGTAAAATGTTACACAATGGATTATCTTGCTCTCAATTCCACAACTTCTCTCCATGAATATTTTATTAACATGGACAATGAACTCTACAGAACTGTGCCTTTAAATTGAAATTTCCTTTTACTATATCAGTCTGCTTTCAAATTAATCAGTTTTGCTGAACTTTTCCCAGAGTAAATTAATTGACTTTTTCTGAACATGAGCTCTAAGGCACAGGGACATCAAAGCTTTTTCCCATTTCTTTTTTACTTACCTTGCTTTTGCCTGAGAGGTGGACTTGAATCACCCCAAAAGAGCTGCGTTGGTGCTGATGCATTTTGGAACACGTGGAATCAGTGTTTTCATTTGGACACTGTTTCATCTTTAATGTTGATGGCAGAAGGTTGATAAAAGACACCTGACCTCAAAATCTCTTTGCATTTATTTCTAAAATAGAATGTGTATTGCATGTGTTAATTTTCATTCTTCAATCCAGAATCTCAATAGTAATTTTCACTTTTCATCTCTAGGTCTGAAAAAAAAAATGCTGAACATGGTAATAGTTTTAATTTTACTTTAACAGATCAGGCAGAAAGTCAGAGGAAAATCAGGTCACAGGCTCTGCTCTGTCATCAGGGGAAATAAATGGGAGACTTGGCAGAAAATGTGAGTCTGCATTTATTCCTGGGACAGAGCCAGGCACTCACAGTTGGATTGAAGTTGTTGAGCTTATCCTTGCAGCAGCTGGATTTCAGAACAAGGCCCCGACCTGGCTCCCAGGGGCTCCCAATGCCAGAGCCCTGGTTTGGCAGCAGCTCCCCAGGCAAGGGCAGGATCCCTGGAGGGAGCTTCTCCCAGCACTCGTGGCTTCTAAAGCCACTGCCTGCAGTGTCTGGGATGCTGCCAAACCCACAGGAATGGAACAGCTCCTGAGACCCAGGGGCAAAGTGCAACACAGGTGAGAGGCCTCCTGCTAGGAAAATGTGGGTTTGGGGGATGTGGAAGATGAAAAATCTGTGAGGTTCTTGCTAAGCAGATCTGTAGGATCAGTGACTTAATCCATAGAAGCAGGGGGACCTTGCTGGCCAAGGGTTCCAGTTTCCAGGTGAAATTTCATCCCGTGTCCAGCACAACATTTACATGTTGCAGGAGCTCAGAATTGAGATGATCTTGAGCGAGGTACATACCTTGTGCTGGTCCCAACATATGAACATTTTCTATAAATTAATATGGGGATGAAAACTTCCACATTTACAGGTAAGTCCACAGTCACCAAGAACCTTTCCACCTTTTTGATTTTAATACCTGACACTACAGGAAACCTTGTCCTTTGACTTGAACTGTTCACTTGGAGGCTGCTTGATGTGTTTCCTCCCCATGAGTGCGATCCCAAAGGGAGCAAGGTCTGACTCACTGCTCTCTCTTCACTCCTCTCCTCAGTGGAAAGATGTATGAGCTCCATGCAAGCAGGCACCCAGATGATCAAACTCCGTGGTGGCTCCAAGGGGCTGGTCCGCTTCTACTACTTGGATGACCACAGGTCGTGCATTCGCTGGAGACCCTCTCGGAAGAATGAGAAAGCCAAAAGTGAGTGTCAGCCACACAACCTCCCCTCTCACCCTGTGGGTCTGATTTGCTGAGCCTGTGGAGTTTTCAGCCTGTTAGTAGCTGATTTCTTATTCCCTTGAGAGAATTCATTCCTCTCAAGGGCAGTGAATGTAAATAAGTCTTTTATTTTTTTCATAGCACATCTAGGTTCTCATACACCCCTCTCAGAGATATTGTTTCTATTTAACCAATGAAGAGAAGTGTTGTCTTTACTGACCAGTTATATGGTTCCTTAGCACAGCATGTTATAAAAAGGCTGTGCAAAATTGTAAATAAAGCCTTTCTGATCTTTCTTCTACCTGGAGTCAAGCTCTTAATTTCGTGTACAACAGTGACATGACCCCTTCTGGGACATTGTCCTCTTGGAAACAAACGAGGATGGAGGGTCTGGCTAAACAAGCTGTTGTACTTGACTTTAAAGGGCAGGAAATGATTTTTGATGGGTCATTTATGAAGTTGCTGCAGTTGGCTGTGCAGGTTACAGGGGTGGAGTGTGCTGTAAATGACTCGGAGGCAGCCCCTGTGTGAGCTGGGGCTCAGTGTGAGGGTTGGGCTCTCCCTCTCTGGGATTTCTCTGTGGGATGACTGCACCTGCCCAGCCCAGGGCGTGCTCACAGCCATTAACGAGCTGCCCTTCTCCCCTGGCAGTTTCCATCGACTCCATCCAGGAGGTGTGTGAGGGGAAGCAGTCGGAGATCTTCCAGCGCTACGCCGACGGCAGCTTCGACCCCAACTGCTGCTTCAGCATCTACCACGGGGACCACATGGAGTCCCTGGACCTGGTGTCCTCCAGCGCCGAGGAGGCACGGACCTGGATCACAGGGCTGAAGTACCTGATGGCAGGGATCAGTGACGAGGACAGCCTCTCCAAACGCCAAAGGACCAGGGATCAATATCCTTCCTCTGCTGCCTGGGAGCTTTCCCCAGTGCTGGAGAGCTCTGCATGAGCTCAGGATTCCTTGCAGGATTTGCTTTGCTACAAGTGAGCACTTGCACTCTGAAGGCTCAGAGCAGTTCCCATTGTATTCACTGTTTCCAGAGAAAGAAATCCTGAAGAGGATTGTTCTGGGCAAGATGAGTGACTGCAGTGGACTGAAAAACACAGAGGTGTATTCTTCAATTCACTCCCAGGGTAAAACCATTCATTTAATCTGGTGATGTAACACTGAGATTCACTCAGAAGTTTTTCTTCTGTGTTGTCCAATAGGCACAGAGCACGTGTGGCATGTTGAGCACAGCAAGTCTAGAAGCTGTTACTGCACCAATATGAGGAGAGTTAGATATTAGCTTGACCTTTCATTCCCAGTCTCATTTACAGTGTTTCCTAATGTGAAAAAAATAATATATGCATGATGTTCTGTAATATCCTTCAATACTTCCTGCTGTTCCTTAACTCCTGTTCAATGTGGTTGAAGCAGACATTTGATGAGGCAGATAAAAATGGGGATGGCAGTCTGAGTATTAGTGAAGTGCTCCAGCTCATGCACAAGCTGAATGTCAACCTACCCCGACAGAAAGTCAAGCAAATGTTTAAGGTAAGAATTTTTTTTCCTGAAAAAGCAAGGATTTAACACGAAACCCAGTAGGAGAGAGTGCAAATACTTCAGCAGCTGGTTTGTTTCCACTCTGCTGAGAGATACTACACAGTCCATTTGGTAAACTGGAAAGAGCTCCAGAAACACGTCACAGATAAATTGTTATGCACAGAAAAAGGCAACACACCAGCTACCTTCTGGTGTTGCATAACATGAAAACACAGTACCAAGATTGCTCTTTTGCCAAATCTTTTTGATCAGAAACTCAGCCATGTTTCCTCCTCTGATTATGTTCTTTCTAGCAAATATTATCTAATAAAGTATCCAATATCCTATGATTGCTGGTACTAATAAAATATCCAGCATGAAAACTTCTGTATCTGTCAGATTTTTGTGCTGCTAGGAGCTGTTTGTTTGACATTGCATTCTGCTGACCTTGGCCCAATTTAGTGAGCAACAATGGAGATGGTAGCTTTTGTTATCACAAAGTCCCTGCAGGGAGCAGCAAGCCTTTATGTGGAAATCCCTGATGATTTTTTCTTTACTTGCAAAATTAGTATTCTTCCAGATCTTATTAGTTTATGGCCATGGATTTAACAGATATCCTTTCAAATCCTGGATATAAAATTAATTTCAAGATTGGGCTTAATTTTCATTGGGCTGCAATGATTTTCTGAGGATGTGAGTGGGTAATTCTGCCAGACACACGCATGTCGTTGGGGGGGTACCTTGTCTTTACTTGATTGCCACAGACAGAAGAAATCCTTCAGCAGGGTTCCCTGTGGAACACTTAAAACCTTCAAAGTCATTTTTTGGCTCCTGCACTGATTTATCCATGGGAGAGGTTCAAAGCTGTGACAAGGCTGATGGATCAGTCCTAGCAGCCACGTCGGGCAGCTTCAACCTGCATTAATTCCAGTGTTCCCCTCTCATGCAAGGGTTTATTTATTTAAAAGTGGTGCAGGCAGCTGTGTTCCTGACTGTCTCATTGCTGTGTGCTGCAGGAGGCTGACACAGATGACAACCAGGGCACGCTGGACTTTGAGGAGTTCTGTGCCTTCTACAAGATGATGTCCACGCGGCGCGATCTGTACCTGCTGCTGCTCACCTACAGCAACCACAAGGACTACCTGGACACAGATGACCTGAAACGCTTCCTGGAGACTGAACAGAAGGTAGGGCCCAAGCCAGGAGCAGAATTCCAGCTGCATGCCTTCCTGCTTGCCATTGGAAATGAATTTCCTTTAAAAAGGGTGGTGATTTGGGTGCTGTGCATGTGAAAAATAGACAGATGTCTCTTGATTTTCATCTGTAGGCTGGCAGGACTATTTCTTGAATCTTCTTGCTCTCACTACTTTTTAATTTCTTTTCCTGGAGGCTCTTTTGGTGTGCCCCTAATCTCTAGAATTGCTTTCTTTTTTCATGTGTTCCCCTTGAGCAATCTCATCAGTATCTGTCTGTTCCCAGTATTCAGTACCTTGGAGCAAAGCTGGTGTTCCTGGCTCTGCTTGTGACCTGGTGCACAGCCCATGATGAAACTCTGAATTACTCTGTCACACCATCTCAGTGTGTAAACTGGAAGATTATCTCTCAAAGAGCAGTTGAGAGGATGATTAATGTATAGGAGAGTTTTTGAAAAGCATTGTAGTACCTAAGAAATTTTTCTCTGAGTGATTTAACTGCAGTGCTGGAGGAACAAATGCTTTGACTTATCTTTGCCCTTTTCCTCTCATGATCCCCTCTGAAACTTCATGCCTGTAAGTCACAAATGTCCATGAGTTTCAGTCATTGTCCATGAAAGGAATGAATAAAAAATTCACCTCTCTGGCAGTTATCTTCTTAGATAAGTGGGGTGTGCTTCCGTTTCATTGCTCAATTGATCCTCCAGATGGTGAGGGGAAAATGAACACTCACCACGGGACACAAATCAACTCAGCTAATTACTGACATGGCCAAATCCTGCCTGGGAGGCTTCCCTCCCTTGCCAGCCTTTCTCATACAACATGGACAGGGAAAACATCTTTACTCCATTCCAGAAAAACTTGGTGTTCCAGAGCTTTATCTTTTGAACCCAGTATCATTGATGTTCAAATCCAGAATTAGAGGGGTTTGTCTTCTTTTACTTTTATTTATTAGGCTTTAAATTATTCCCAGAAAAGGCATTGATCTTGTAGGAGATGTGCTGGTGGTTTCATTTCCCCCCAGGCAAAGATTCTGTGTTGCCAAATTGGTGGTCACTTTATTGCACTCTGATGACAAGGGCTGTGTTTTCATGCCATGTACAGCATCTAATAGAGAGGATTTACTGGACCACTCTGGACAGGAATGCTAAATAATATCAGGATAATAGAGGATGCATCAACAGTTAATAGGAATATTAATTGTGTTAAAATTAAGTTACTAAAACATTGCATCATGTAAAAAAGTTACAGCTCAACATTAGTGGCCTTGGTTTCACAAACTACAACATTTACATCTTTTTTTCAATATTTGTACTCTTTTCTTTTTCAGTTGAGGATGCAAAGCAACCTTGAAGTTAGCAGATTTCCTGAGAACATTATGTCCCGATTCTCTGTTTCCCTGCTCCTAACAGATTTCTCTGTCTGCTGCATAAAGATGAGCCATTTCCTTGTTTTATTTTAAAGTAAAAACACCCCTCTGATAATGCAAACTCTAATCCTCTAATCCTACAAGAGAAGAAATCCCATTGGTTTGTGACAAAGCTCGTTCTGTTTGGATGCTCTGTGGTGCCTAACAACAGATCTGACCTACAAAGCAGAACTCTGCCATCAGGCAGCTGCCAATAGCACAGAAACTTTTCACAGAGCTCTCCCCTTCTGATCTGACCTGACACTGATTGACAGGAGTGAGAATCCCACTGGGGAACTGCAAATCCTGAGTCCCACTATGGATAATCTGCCCAGTTGTTGGACTGGAGACAGAGGAGAGAGCTCAGAGAAGCTGTGATTAATAGTTAACACTGCATTTCTGCTGCTCTTACAGATGACAAATGTGACTAAAGAACATTGCCTGGAAATCATCAGCAAGTTTGAGCCATGCCCAGAGAACAAGAAGGAGGGAGCCCTGGGAATTGATGGTAAGCTGGCTGGTGCAGCTTTTGTGGGGAAAAGGGAACTGTCTCAATGCTCAGGAGAATATTTGCTTGCAGAATATATAGCTGTAGAATTTTGTCATGTTGTATAAGGTATGTTTCCAGTCTTTTTTTTTTTTTTTCTTTTTTTCAATATCTACCATTTATTGAGGAACCCAAAGAGAAATCAGATCTCTTTGGAGAAGTTTTGAAAGGTACATATCACGATGAAGCAGCAGTTATTGAAAGTCAGCTGGAACTGGAGGTGTCTCTATTTGTGATTTTGGAAAATACACTTGAATTTAGTTGCATCATCCCTGCAGGTATTTTTGGAAATCATTTAAGTCTTAATATAAGAGGAGTGATGTGATCCAGAGTAAATGTCTGAGTGGGATGATAGATGAAATTGGTCCTGCCTTCCTAACCTTTGCTGCTGAAGCCTTCTCTCTAAATATATCAATTCTGTACCACCAGGCTGGTAGCTGTTATTTTGGGGGCTGACTGTAAGTCCTGTCCCCTAAATAGTAAACCTTCAGGCAGATCTTATTGACTCCAAGAAGGGAGTACATGCCTCAGGAATTAGGTTTTGTGCAGAAGTTCTTGGACCTTTAGAAAATCAGTCTTGTCCATTTCTGTGGGTGTGTTGTCATCCTGAAAAGTGGCAGAACAGAAGTTGTTTGGTTTCCTGCAGGAAGAAGTGGGTAGTTTCTGGTACAGTGTGCAAGGTGGTTGCTTAGCATGGGTCAAGGTCTGTTCTACTTCCAGACTAAATTTTCAATTTATTTTAAAGCTTATGCTAATGCCAGTGAGGGAGAAGATGACATTCTTTACATTTTCTGGTCTTTACAGGCAGTTGCAGTCACATAAATAATGAATAAGCTAGTTCATTATCTTGCCTTCCTCACACCTGCAAAAGTAAGAGCAGGCTTTTCAAACTATTGTAAGTTTCCATAGAGAAAAACAATTTTAAAAATTCTATACAATTGCTTTGCCTCAGAATGGATGATAAAACATTAGAGACTTCATGGGTTAGGATCAGAGACAGTCCAGCATGGTGACATTCTGCTGGTGTCTGCTACAGAGCTCCTGATCAGGGGGAAGCAGAAGGTGAGCTCCTTTGGAGACAACTGGAAAAGGCTTTGTGACCTTAACCCCTCCAGTAACTTGCTGGAAGTGCAGCAGAACAGAGCAGAGCTAATCTAGAGCTTAATTAATGCAGGAGATTCCTGGTGACATCCAAACAGAGGTGACTGAGGAGCTGACAGGAGCACACTGCTGGGCTGGAGCTGACAGAGGAGGAAGAGCTGCTTAAAAATCATAGATCTGTGTCTGCACATACATCATGTATGAACATGGGTATGCACACACACACAGAGTTATCCTCTCTTGTCTTTTTGTGGAGTTGAGGCTTTAGATGTCTCCTGTCTCCCAGAAAACACGTCCAGTGTTGCCCTGGGGACTGAAATGCAACAGCCATGGAAGCTGAAGCTGCCTGTTTATTCCTCAAATTGGTACAGCCCAGACAGGAGCATCCTGCCCACATTTGGCTGCACTTCAACAGTAGTGAAATCACAGAGCAGTGTTCTTTGTCCTTTGGTATTCATTCATGGACTGCCTTGTGCCCTCAGCTGTGTCAGAGCACCTAGGACTGGCCTGGGACAATGGGCTCATTCACAGCCTCAAAAAGAAACCTTCACCTTTGCTGATCCAAGTGACACCGTGCCAGGGCACCTTCCCTGAGTGTGAGCACTGCAGTCCTGTGGGACACTCTGCTGGCAGCACCTTCCTTCATCCCTGTTTCTTCCTTGTAGCACTGATAAATCCAATTAGTGTGAACTCATTACAACCATCATGACATCATATTTTAACAAGAGCTTAAAGCAAACAATGGTGTTGTTGCAGCAGTTGCCCTCCCAGTGCTGGGTGGAATTAATCTTGCAGCAGCTGATTGGTTTGCAGGAAGAACTGATTACCTGCCACGAGTGGTTGGCTGTGTGTTTGCTGACACACTCTGTGCTCTATCCATTTTCCACAGTGCCTGCCTTGGTTCATCTTTTGTTTTCACCCTGGCTCTGTCACTGATTTGCTCATTGATCATGGGATGTGCTCCAAGGGACTTCAGTATTCAGCTGGGCTGGGTTGAATTCCCTGGCACCGTGTCCAATTGTATTGTTCAAAGATTTTGTCTGCTATTTGTGTTTATCAGCTCTTTTCCTTTAATAAAACTTTCATCAACACAAAATGTAGACCCTAAATGGACCATCATAAAGGTGACATTTTATCTTGTCACAGTCAAAAGTGTGTTAAGACTCTTGGAAGTTTGGCAGGATTTTCATTTATGGAATGAGGGAAATGTCAGGAGAATTAGAAATCCTGAAGCAGAAACCTACTGACCAAAGGCATCATCACTGTCAGCAACAACAGGGTGTGAATGGGAACCAACCTTGGTGGTGAAAGAAAAAGCTTTGGAGGAGATTTGAAGTGGAAGTTACAGTGTTTCATGTCAGTCTGAATTGTGAAAGTGTCTGTGATGTGTGCACAAATGTTGGCTGGAGGTCTGAGAGCAGCAATTTCACACAAAGATAAAATCATAACTTGCTAAAACTTTGCCTCTGAACAAGAGCAGTGATTGCAATACACAGAGGGCCCAGGTGATAATGTCTGCAGGATTTACAAGCATCCCAGTACTCCAGAAAATAAATCCTTCTGGTAGCATCACTGAAACCCCCACAGATAATTGATATTTCAGTGTCAAGTCTGGAATGAACTTTAATCTCTGAAGTGACATTAGTGCAGTACTGCAGAGCTCCCCATTCCTCAGGCAGGTTTGTGGTGTCACATCCAAATTAGAGAGTGTAGCTTGTACAAGCCAATGTGTACTGTCATTATTCTGGTGTTTTTTTGGAAATACTGAAAGAGGAGAGGAGAATATCTCCTGTTGGGCCACCAAAACCTGTAGATCTTACAAGATTTCACTGAAGAGCAACTCCAGGTTACAAGTGCAGATCTCTGGATGCTTTTATATGCTGTGTGACCCAATGTCCTAGCAGAATATTTTGACACAAGTTACAAGCCTAAGAGGTTTGGATTAAATAGATATTTTTTTTCTTCAGGAAAGACAGAGCAGGAAAACATACAAAGCAATGAGGAAAGCAATAATTGCACTTGGTCATGGTGAAAATTTGGGTGTAATGGTGCTATTTCTTTATCTTAAATGTCCTGGTGAGTATAGGGATGCATTTTAGGTTGGTTTTAGAAAGGTCATGGCAACACAAAGGATGAAACTGCATTATTTACAGTGTTGTTTGTTGACAGGTTTCACCAATTACATGCGGAGCCCATCGGGGGACATATTCAACCCAGAACATTACCACGTGAACCAGGACATGAGCTACCCCCTGAGTCACTACTTCATTACCTCTTCACACAACACCTACCTCATGGGAGATCAGCTGATGTCCCAGTCCAGGGTGGACATGTATGCATGGGTGCTACAGTCTGGCTGTCGCTGTGTGGAAGGTAAAGAGCAAAAAAGGAGCTGTCAGGGGGCTCTGTAGTTTTGTTTCTCCTCCCTGAAGAAAGATTTGTGGCTTCTGCAGAAGATATGGTAATTGGGGAGAGGAAAAGACCTGGGGAAATGGTGTCTTCCTTTCATAAAGAACGAGAAAATAATGTGGTAGAATGGACAAATTTTCTTTGAACGTGGAAATAAGGCAGAAATTTGAGGAGTGGTGTTGTTGGTAGAGAAGAAAAAAATTTGTTGTAGAGAGGATGCTGATGTTGGGCAGGATGCAGTGGTGCTTGTCCTGCCTAGCCAAGTGTGTGACAGCCAGACTGGCAAATATGGCAGAGTTGCTGCCACACCTAAGAGGAAAGTGGATATTTCTGCTCAGGGGAAGCATTCTGTGAAATGGTGACAGTCTCTGCAGTGACCTGGAAGCCTTTTTGTGCAATCCCTTCTGATGCCTGTGCTGCCTTTCTGAGACATTGCCTGTCTCATAATCATCTTTAACCTTCTGACCATCAAAGTGTTTGCACAGTTTTTTCAGAAGGCAAATATGGTTTGCTCAGGTTGTGGATGTGCCATTGGGTGCTTCAGAGGAGTAAAGCATTTCATGGAAATATGATAATAAACAAGTATAAAGTCAGGCAAAATCAGGGTGGGCCAGGGATGACCAGGTCTTGGCTTGGCCTGTGGTGTGAGCAGCTTGGCTGAGAACTTTTCAGGCTCAGCAGGAGCACAGTGAAAGCAAAGCTCTGCTCTGTCATCTCTCTCCCTGTCAGAAACTCCTCAGCACACATTAAAAGAGTTTCCCAAGCAATGGGAACAATCACCTGGTCCCAGCACGAGGTCAAGGCCAGGAAGCTCCTTCCCAGGAAGGATGTTCAGCACAGGGAGAGGGGAGATGTGGGGTGGGAATGAGCCCCTGCCCTGCTTTGGGGACACAGCTGGCTGGGTGCTGAAGGGAATTTCAGGGTTTTTTGGTCTCCCACAGATGGGGGCCCAGGTGTTCCTGCTCTGATGGGTGTCACTGTTTCTGTCCTGCAGTTGATTGCTGGGATGGGCCGGACGGGGAACCAATTGTCCACCATGGATACACCTTGACTTCCAAAATCCTCTTCAAAGATGTGATTGAAACCATCAACAAATATGCCTTTATCAAGAATGAGTATGTATCCAGCCTGCCAACCTTGGAGTCTCAGGGCTGTGAATGGGAGTGTTCCCTTGTACAGGCAGTGGAGCTCTGACCTGTTCCAGAATTCCAGACAGAATTTGGAGTTGTTTTCTGGGGGAAAATCCTACTGATCCTTTAGAAAGAAACACCAAGGCAAAGCTGAGTAGAGAATTCTGCACAGAGGTGTGGAGCTGGCTTTACTGAGCTTGTACAACACCTGAGGAGCAACAGGTTTTGCCAGTGAATGTTTTTAGTGAAGGGCTGACAGTTGAACCACTTTGTCTCTCTGGATGAGCACTCTGGTGCTGCCAAGGCTACACCTGGGTGCTCCAGGGATAGGAAACAAGTCAGGGAATAAAGAATCCAAAGAGACAGTAGCCCAATTGTGGACAAAGCAGAGTGTTCATCAGAAAGAGTTTATTTTCCCTACAGGTACATTGCTCAGAAAATCCGTATTATTCATGGGAAGTTTCATATGGCAGTTACTGTTCTCCTCCTCCACACACAGTCAAAGTGTGTGTGCCAACCTTTGTTTCTTTTTAAATAGAAATTGCTTTATCACTGTAAAAATTTTCCAGTAGCTCCCCCAAAGCAGCCCATCTGCCTTTACAAATAGAGCTAAACTTGCACTCAATTTTCAGACCAGGAAAACTTCTTGTGAGCCTGAGATTTTTTGCAGTTTGCCTGAAGTCATGGTAAACAAATCAAAAGCAATGCTTCTGAAACTGTTCAGTTTTTTAAACCTTTGCAAAGAGGGTAACTTGGACCACATCATCAACTGGGAAAGTTTGGTCCTGGTTTGGCTGAAAGCTCCTGATGAGGAGCTCATGAAGGCCAGATACCAGCACAGAAATAATTGATTTTTAATTAATGAATCCCTGATAGTTCAGTCCTGCAAAATTCCTTTATAGATTGTCTGGTCTTTAAAAAGCATCATCTCTAAAGAGAAATCCATCTTCAGTGTGGTTTTACATTGCATTCACCACACTGGAGTAGATGTTCCACAAGTCTTATCTTCAACCAGCAAGGCATTGTTGTTCCTTGGCCTTGGCCTGGATAATCAACAATAAATGAGAACAGTAAAATTCAAACTAGAAACAACATTGCTGTCTTTGTAGAAGAGGCTTTGTCTGCAGGTTTATCTGTATGACACTGCTCTGTTGTTAGTGGGAAAACTCTTCATGCTGTAAAAGCCAAATCTGCAGCTGATACTTGCTTGTCTCTGCAGGTACCCTGTGATCCTGTCAATTGAGAACCACTGCAGCATCGTGCAGCAGAAGAAGATGGCTCAGTACCTCACAGAAATCCTGGGAGACAAACTGGATCTGTCTTCTGTGCACAACGATGACTCCACAAAGCTCCCTTCACCAGCAAGTCTTAAAGGGAAGATCCTGGTTAAGGTAGGCACCTGCTTCATGTGTCCTTTCCCTCCTCTTGTTTGTGATGATTTCTGCCTGGTTATCTCTGTATCCTAACTTAAATCATGTCACAAAAAGCAGAGTTTAGGAAACTGCTGCTGAAGGTTCAGAAGAAATGTCTTCTCAGTCAGTAAGAACCTGGAAAGGACATGCTTTGAATAATTTGGGGTTTTTTTAAATATGTCATATCAAGAGCTGCATGCTCCCCTGTGTAATAAATTTATCTTCTAGGGCAAGAAACTTCCAGCCAACATCAGTGATGATGCAGAGGAAGGAGAAGTTTCTGATGAGGACAGTGCTGATGAGATTGATGATGACTGTAAACTAATGAATGGAGATGTGAGTGAAGTGCCCATAAATGTAAATAAAGCTTCCCATCCCAATGAGAGGAATCCTTGTAGGAGTTCTCTGGACTGTGGGTCTGATCTTTGGGATTCATCACAAGTGGTTCAGGTTCTAAACCTTCATGGGGGAAGATTGACAGAAGTGCATGGGAAGCAGCACCTGCTCTAGGGGTTATGTTTCAAGTTTAGAATTTTAAAGAGTAATTTCTCATGATTCTTCAGTGCATCACAGTGTTCTATGCCAGAAAAAGGAAGGAAAATATCCTACTTAGGTCAAATTTTGGTCATTTTTGCAGAGCATCAATTTGCTTTGCTGAATGCTGGGCTAGGTTGATTTTTACTGTAAGGAAAATCTCTGCTGGCTTCAATCTGAAAATCCCTTATTTCTTCATCCTTTTTAAAAGTTCTATTTTTTGTCACTTTAATCTTCTGGCAAGTTCCACTGCACCTTGCAGAAACAATACAAAACACAGCAAAACCATTTAATGACATAAACCAGATTGCCTTGGAGAGAGTTTGCATTCTCAGTCCTCTCTCCCTCAGGCTATTTCCTTTTTTTGTGTTATGGATCTGATCCTTTTCATCTAAAAGAGAAACTTCTTTTTGAATAAGACTTCCAAAGGAGAAAAATAATTTCTTTGCTTTTTTGGAAGTTATTACATGTTAGCATATTACTTTTCAATATTTTACAGCACCATCTTTGTTATTAACAGTTCACTTTGCTGAGGTTTACTGATGCTTTAAATCTGAGATTTGCTACACCTGGTTTGCTTTCCAAAATGAATTTTTGAAGAGTTCAGAAAATGAGAGCTTGTTTCATGACAAATGTAACTGGGAATTCTTGAGGCCTACAGAGAGAACACAATCTGCCACCCCTTGAAAGACCTGAGTGAAAAAGAAAGTCTTGATTTTTAATTTTAGTTTTATTTCCCCACTTCCCTGCATGGGCCATGGTGCACACAGAGCAGGGAACAGGAGTTCTCTTGCATTTTGCCTCTGATCTGATGAAAAGAGGATTCTAAAGCATCTCCCTTCCATTCCTCCCAGTAGATCTTGCCCCTATTGTACCTGCAGGGTTGGCCTGGACATGGCATGGGACTGACATGATGCTGTTTTCATCACTGCCTTGTTTAATGATTTAATGTTTTGTTTGCAGGCATCTGCTAACAGGAAAAGAGTGGAGAATATAGCAAAGAAAAAACTTGACTCACTGATAAAAGAATCCAAAATCCGTGACTGTGAAGATCCAAACAATTTTGCAGTTTCCACTCTACCGTCCACAGGAAAGGCTGGGCTGAAGTCTGATAGTAAGAAGGTGAATTTATGTTTAATTGTACTTGTGTCCCATTAGTTTACTAAATATATCTTCTATTATTGACTTCAGCTTCATAGCTGAATTCATGCAATTAATGGTGATTCCAGGTGAACATCACTGTCAGATACACAAACTATTTATCTTGCTCATACAGCAATTGGAGCATGAAATGTACTCTGAAATGACTTCTCAACAGAGAGAATTTGATTTTCCATTATAAAAACTGCTTATGAAAGTTGGGCTCTTTTTTGCTCCTCAGTTCTCTATGTTCTGTGCATTTTCAATATATTTTAATTTTATATTAACTCCAATTTATAAAAAGGTACTCAGCCCACAGACTACACTTCATGAAGCTGAGGCGTTTTCATTTTAGACTTTGTAATAAGCCACTAAAAATTTGGGAAAATTGTTCCACACATGAAAAACAGTGGAGATCTGCCAAAAATAAGCAAGTGTAATAACCAGGGATTAAAACTAAACCAAGGATGAGAACTAAAAATCAGCTTCCTAAAACATTCTTGGGGTGAGTTTTGGATGTAGTTTAAACCCAGTGCTTTACACCACATATCAGAGAGTTCTTGTCAGAGCCACCACAAGGCCAAGCTTGACAAACCCTTCAGCAGAGGTGTTACCCAGAACACTGAGTGCTAAACCCCCTCCTGTCTGTGCTGATATCCAGAGACTGAGCACTCTGTTTGAGCTCCTGTGTTCTCTCTTTGGCTGCTTCAGAGTAAACTTGAGGATGATGCAGAATCCGGGGAAGATTTCAGTGCCAGCAAAAGGCACAGCCGGTCCCTCATGGGCAGCTTTTCCAAACGCAAGGTGAGCCCCTGCCAAGGTGAGATCTGCACCAGATCTTGGGTTCTTGGAGGGTTTTTTTTTTTATTTTTGCACGCAGTGGAGAGGAATTTCATAACTGCAACATCTGCAGCAGCTCTCTCTGAGGCTGTTCACTGAACAGACAGGCTGGGAGCTGCTTATCGTTGTGCATAACAACAGAGATTGCATTTACATGAAGGTCTGAGGGTGTCCAAGATCTAACTGAGAACCACAAAAATTAATTTACACCTTTTATCTGAGGATTTCTGCTTCCTTTATAACAAGGCTCAGACCCTGGGCTGAGTTTTCCCCATGTGCAAATTTTGCTGCAGAGCTGAGTGTTACGAAAGCTGTCATTTTCCATTTTCTCTAAGTAACACACTCATTGGCATAACAAAGCAGAATTGTAGCCAGCTGCTCAAACTTTTGATCACACAGTTATGACATTATGGTTTTATTTCCTTCTGGCACAGAAAAAAGGAAGCAAATTGAAAAAGGCATCAAGTCTGGAAGAGGGTGAAGACGATTCGGATTCTCAGGGGAATTTAGCCAGGAGCTCTGTACACTACAGCAGGTTTGTTAACAAGTGATTGGACAGCTTTGTTGCTAAAATATGCCTGCATAAATGCACCCAACAAACAGGTTTGCTTCTGGTCTAGATGCCATTTTGTTGGTGACTGCAGGCATGTGACAGGAATGTGGGGAGGAGATGCAATGTCTTCCACAAAATCACCAGAATTGATCTCTTGGTGCTGTTCAGACTAATTAGCAAAGCACAGTGGACCTTTTATTTTGGGTTCTTACTGCCTCATGTATTTCATTACTCTGATTTATTTTTAAATATGAAAGATTCATTTACCCCTTACTTAGTGTGAAGTTAATTTGTTTTGTTTTTCTAGGGTGAACCGACAGAAGAAGACAATGAAGCTGTCCAGGGCCCTGTCTGACCTGGTGAAATACACCAAGTCTGTTGGCATCCATGATGTTGAAACTGAAAGTAAGTTGAACTAAAATTTGGTGAAAATAATTGCTACACAAAGAAATGGAAAAAATGTTTATGTTCTTACATATCTTTTCATTATAAGAAGATTTGTTAATGAAGATTCAGGTCATCATCATATTCAGCTTCAATTTCCCAACCATGACAAGCACAGCATCTGCTGTAATTTAAGGAAAACAGTTCCCTCTGAGTGGCATGCACTGAAATGATGTCTGATAGTTAAAAGGGACTACTTCTATGTACTCTTGAAAGCTTTATCTAGATAATAAATAAATGAATAAGGAGATTACCTCTAATCTCCTCTGCAGTCTCTTCCAGCTGGCAGGTTTCATCTTTCAGTGAAACCAAAGCCCACCAGATCCTGCAGCAGAAGCCAGCACAGTACCTACGCTTCAACCAGCACCAGCTGTCCCGAATCTACCCCTCCTCCTACAGAGTGGACTCCAGCAACTACAACCCCCAGCCTTTCTGGAATGCTGGCTGCCAACTTGGTGAGCAGGAAGGAAACTTGTTTTTCATTCTATTTTGGGAGGGATGTTTTAATAGGAGAGCTGGAATCACCCCTTAGGACACTCTGAATTCTCTGCTTGCTGACCATGGAGTCCTCCTTGTCACTCTCCCTGGATTGGTTACTTTGAACATTTGTCATGGACATGCATGGAGTTGTCTGATAAATGGAAATAAATGAACTTCTCAATGCAAGAGGGCTTCAGAGTTCAGCTCTTCTGGAGAGTTACTCTCCCTGAAGATGTAATATAACAGAATAATTTTTCCTAAGACATAATGATTTTTTTTTTGCATCTAAGAAGACAAATTTGAATCTGATTTCTTTTTTTAAATAGTTGCACTAAACTACCAGTCAGAGGGGAGAATGCTGCAACTGAACAGGGCCAAATTCAGTGCCAATGGGAACTGTGGCTATGTCCTCAAACCAAACTGCATGTGTCAAGGTAAGGAAAAGCAGCAAAACCAGGGGATCACTGATGGCAGGACAGGACTGAGTGGGGGGCCTTGTTACAGTTTGTTTAAGGATGCATTTCTGAGGCCAGAAGCAAATGAGCCAGGAGGTATCTCTAATTAAAATCACATTGCACTTTCACATTATGGGACTCTTCATTCATACAGGTGTCTTTAATCCAAATTCTGAAGACCCACTGCCTGGTCAATTGAAGAAACAGCTGGTCCTACGAATTATCAGTGGTCAGCAACTTCCCAAACCACGTGATTCCATGCTGGGAGACAGAGGAGAGGTATGGGACAGCTGGTGATTGTTATTTTGTGATGCAGGAGATTTATTTCCATACTGGCTGGGTTAAGGATGAGGATTTCACATCCTGCAGTTACTTGTCAGGAAAGACTGATCAAGAATAAATTAGGTCATGAACATCCTACATCTTCAGGTGGTTTTCTTCACTTTTAAGCATCACAGCAGTGGTTTGATGGTTTTCCTGCAATTGCCAACACAGTACTTCCAGGAGAAGCAAAAAAAGGGAAGAGAAATCTTATCAATTTAATAATCTACTTCATATGGCTCAGGACCAGTAATTATCCAGACATTCATGTACAGTGCCCATATTGTAAAAGCCATTTGCTTGGGTTTCATCTTTGTCACTGTTTCTTTTCAATATTTGCTGCATTTTTGTTTTTCAGATCATAGATCCATTTGTTGAAGTAGAAGTTATAGGCTTACCTGTTGATTGCTTCAAAGAACAAACCAGAGTAGTTGATGATAATGGTAAGATTATCTGGGATTTAGGTTTTTTATGGCTGAAACATCCTCCTGCAGGCAAGTTTTTTTTAAATAAGAATAGCAGTAGATAAGGTTTAGTACCTATTATGACAAAGCACTGAAAATTGGATTTCAGCATTTTTTATGTTAATTAGACTTGGATTTTGACTTGTTTGGCTGAGTTGGTATAAATAGGCTGAAGGTCTTGGTGTGAAACAAGATATTTGTTTTCTCATTATGTGTGAGAAAAGGATGTTTTGAGCTTGCAGAGGTCAAAAGGTAGGCTGGCCAAACCCCTGCTGGAAGCAGGGCCAAATTTAGGTTTTCCTTGCAAATCCTTGTGCTTCTCCTTGTGTGAACACTGGATTTCCCAAGATCAGAGCTCAATCTGTCAGGAAAACAAGAATCCCACTGCAGCTGAGGCATTCTTGGTGCAGGCAGACTTCTTGTTTATTGTGAACAAGATTCCTAAAAGCTGATTCCCGCTTTTGCAAGGTTTTAACCCCATGTGGGAGGAGACCTTGGTGTTCACAGTGCACATGCCAGAGATTGCCCTGATCCGGTTCCTGGTGTGGGACCACGACCCCATCGGCAGGGATTTCATCGGCCAGAGGACAATAGCCTTCAGCAGTATGATGCCAGGTAAGAGAAAGGGGACAGCCCAAATTAGTGGGCTGGGGATTTTTGCTGAAAGAAAAAAAAAAAAATGAAAATTAATGTATCTGCTGCAGAAATTTCTGGTTAGAACAAGAGGCTGGAGTTTGGGCCCTGATTCTCTGCCTTAGTTACTGACTGATACAGTGATGAAGAATGAATCAATTAACTCTAGGCTTTTGGGACTAGATTTTGAAAATTAGGTAAGATTCTTAAGCAGGGTGGGTAAAGACTGTGGGCTTGGCAGGCTGCTCTACAGGATCTTTACTCCTTTAGTAAATCTTTACTCCTTTTTCCTCTCTTTCTTCACACCAATTTTTGAAAAGACTCTAGAGTTTTGTTTGTTTTTATGACTATGAGTAGTAGTTTAACACAGAACAGAAACTTACCTATTCTAATGATGGGATCCAGGTTATTAAATGCCATTTTCTGACAACTTCCTTTCTTTTTCCAGTTCAGTCTCCTTTCACATTAAAGCTTCTTGTCTGTGTATTTTTCTTTCCTTTCAAAGTAAATAAAAAAGGTTGTGTTTAAGATTGAAAAAAAAAAAAAAAAATCCAGTCTTAGTAAGCTGACCTTGGATGAAAGGTTGGCAGTCTTAATAATGGACTGAAAGTCCAGAGGAGAGAATGTAGTGAAGTTTAAATCACGGATTGACAGCAGCAATAGCAGACCCTGGATGAAACAGGACACGGCTTTTTTATGAAATCATGACAAAAAATGAGGGTGAAGTTTGCCAGTGGTGTGGCTCAGGCCCCTGAGTGTGGCAAGGTGATGCTTGAGCCTGGATCCCCTCTGTGAGGAGGAGCTGGGAGAATCCTGCTTGATCTCTTCTGCTGCTCACAAAAGGAAATTCTCCAGCTGCTCCTCCTGTGACCTGCCCCAGCCCTGAGCCAGCTCTGCTCCCTCTGTTTCAGGTTACAGACACGTGTACCTGGAAGGCATAGAGGAGGCTTCCATCTTTGTGCATGTGGCTATAAATGACATCTGTGGTAAGGTGAGTGTGCAACACCCCCACAGGAGCTGCCAGGATCTTGTATCACACCAGGGAAACTCAGTGGGTGAAGGTCCAGGCTGATTTTTGTTCACTTGGAGTAAAATTTATCTCTGTGCTTGTCACGTTAGCCTGAGACCTCTCTGAATATCCATGGAGATAAAGGCAAATCACAGGGGAAGTTATAAAGGAGATTCTAGCAGTGCCTTTTTGAGGAAGCCATAGGGGAAGGTTATTTCATTACACACATTTATGTAAATAATGTGATTGTGTCCAGTCCTGTGAGTGCACCTTGCTGAACCAAGGGTTACACACCTTAACCCTGAGCACTTGTTCCCTGCAAACCTGATGCTATAAAGGCTCTGCCTGATGTTTTGGCATTTTAAATTAAATTAAATTCTTCAAGCTTATTTGCTTTGGATTTTTTGCCATAATAACTCTTTAAATGCAGAGAAAAGGCAATGCTAGTAATAGTTGGACATATATACACCCCTTGTCTGTTATTAAGGGTGTGTTTGCTACAAATGCAGAAAATAAACAACTCTCAGGGTGCCACATCTCCATTTCCACGAAAGTAAAGCCCTAATTTCAGACTTTTCCTAGGCCAGATAAAAACAAGACAGCTCCTGTCCTCTCAGTGCAGTGTTCTGTGCAGATAATGTCCATGAATTTCAGGTACAAAGCCTGGAGCTCAGAGCTGCAATATCAGCATCGAGGCAGCAGGAGGAGGCATCAGGCGGGCTGGGAATGCCCAGGTCTTTCTCGGAAAGGCAATTCCCGAACGGGAAAACAGCTTTTTTTTTAAATTGCTACACTTTAATCACTGCTTAATTACATAACTCCATCAGCTTCCAAGTCGCTGCCCTTGGCAGCAGTGTTTGATGGAAGGGACAATGTTCATCCTCTAGGAATGTTTGGAGTATTTTCAATTCAAACCTCCTTTGGCAAATTCTCTCTGTGTTCAGCTTTAATTTCCTAGTTTTTCATTATTATTTGCTCTTACTGACTTCTTCATCAGTGACTGGCTGGTGAGAGTTTGCAGAAGGGCAACCTGGGCTCTTAAACTTTGGCATTTTTTTTGGATATAGATTTTTTTGGTGTTCCCTGATTGCTCTTTATTGTCACTGTAGTCTCCCCGGGTTTGCTGGTGTTAAGAAGGGATTCTGTGCACTGATAAAAATATAAGGATTTGGAAGGAAAGACTGTATGTGTTGTGGTTTGTTTTTTTTTTTTAATTTATGATTTTAATTAAAAACTACTGAAAATGTGGAACAAATATTACACATCCCTTTCTGATTTGGTCTGTCTGAATCACTTTTTACTTTGATTTTCGGTTAACAGAGTGCTGTCCAAATTAGAATTTGTTTTTCTCCTCTCTTAATTATGGGCAGAAAAATCACCCCAGTTATCAGCCTGGTTTTACCCATCCTTTATTAATCCAGAGATTTTAATGCAAATATTTACATTTTGGGACTTTTTTATAAATGGAGATATTCCACCTGCTCAGTAGCTTAGTATCACTAAAACAGTCTTAGATTTTTATTTTTTTTTACCTTAACTTGTGTGTGAAATCTCTTTCAGATTGCTCTGTTTCCTGGAAAGCCTTTTTTCTTTGTTTCTGTCTCTTCTGTGCTCTGCTCACGCACTGCAGAATTTCTTGTGGTTTTTCTAGATGTGCCTATCTCTGAGCTCCTCCCTCACCGTTACTCTGCCTTTACTCTGTCTGTTTGTGATTTCAGTGGGCTTCTCTATGTCAAAAAAGTCTCCTTTTAGAAGCAGAGCGTTTTTAGACGCCTTGAAGGTACCCCTCCTGCCTCAGGGAGGTGCAGACACCACCACACACCTGCATGCCTTGAGCTGGTAGCTTCATCAGCATCAATGTTCCCTTTAGCATTTCCCAGCTCTCCAACTCATGGGACATGAATTGTGACATTGGACTGGGTCACTCCTGTGGGGTCATTGACAGCCAGAGAGCCCTCCCCCCTGTGAAGCAGATCCAGGATAAAAGTCCTGCCATTCTCCCCTTTCTCTGAGCCTCTCCCTCTCCTGCATTTTCTCTAGAGGGTTATAATTCAAACCCTTTCTTTCACACAGAAAAGAACATTGAATCATTTGCTAAATTGTGGGGAAGCCTCTTGTACTGTTTTTCAAGTCTGCTTTAGAGAGTGAAAAAACCCTGTAAAAGCTGGGCTGGAAGCTGAAAGCACAGTGTCCTGGATCTCCCTCAAAACTGCTCTCTTTTATTTATTTTTTTTTTTTCTTCTTTTAAAACTTTCCCCCCACCCCCCCAAGTTAACCAAATCTGCCTTTGGGTTCTTGAATCATTCCACTGATTCAAGCAACAGTGTCCAGCTTAACAGAGCTGCACCAAACCAGCCAGAATGACACCTGGGGCCCTGCACTGCGTGTCACCCATTCCATCAGTGCTTCTCTTTTCTTTTTGGTGGATATTATTTGTCTGTGTTGTTTGTATGACAGTTTTTTTCTGGGTTTTGCAAATATTTATATTGTCTGATTTTTTTATAGCAATAAATTCATGTACTTGCCAACTTGTCTCCCAGTAATCCAAGCAGACTGTTCAATAGTCTGGGCTCTCACAGAAGACTTTCCAATATTTAATATTTGCCTTGCATGGGAAAAATCAATGCCCACCATCTTTATCTTATCCTAATTTTTGATAATGTCCTACTCACTCTGGAAATTGGCACATGATAATGAAACTTCAATTATAAGTGACTAAATATTATATTAAAAAATAAAATTCTAAACAATGTTATTGTTCCTTGTGTCAGCCAAATAAACCTTGGTCCCACAAGGCAGCTTGGAAAGGAACTCAGGGTAAAAGCAGCTCTTAGCCCAGGCTCAGTGCACAGGGCAGCCAATATCTGTCCATTAAATCCTGCACAGCAGAATTGGAAATGCACAAGCATGCTCTCAAATATTTATTTGGGGGGTGAAAGACCATTGTAATTTAAATGAGACACTTCTGTGCCGTTGTTTGGCACTGCAGAAATGTGACCTCGTGTGACATCACAGGGCAGAACTGGAACTGACAGCGAATGTGGCTGCTGGTCAGGTCCTGTCATGGGCTTCTTAAAATTCTCCAGTCATGGTGTACCCTGGGTTTATCCATTCTTGGTGCTACAGCTGCTCACAAGGCTGATCTAACTGGGAAATAAAGAGAACAAAGGGGGAGAAGTAGATTGAAAGAGAATTACCTTTCTGTGCTTGAAGTGATCTCTGTGCTCAGAGCAAACCAGCGCTGTCTCAGGCACCAGCCTGCTGCTTGAAAAGTTGGCAAGTACACCTGGAATGTTTGCAGGAATGCTGGAAATCTGTTTCATTGAAATGTAAATCAGTTGTATGGTGGTGGGAGATTTATGATGGTGAATTTATGTGTTTAATGCTTAAATAACTACTGAAGACTATGGAGAACTGTATTTTGACACTGACTAACTTCCCTTGTTTGTAGTGTGTTTCCTCAGTGCTGAAAACATACACGAGTGTCTTGGGATAAGTGTTGTATGGTAGGAAAAATTACCAAAGTGTAATCACACAGGTAGAAATTGGTACTCAATGATCTTTTGTGTGTGTATAGTTAACTGCTATTCATGACAGTGCTCAATTCAATTGAAGTGTAGATCTCCTTTATACTGAAAAAAAAAATTCTATTTTCTGGTCAGTGTTTATTTCCCAGCAGTTCCTAGAAAATGCTTTTACAGCAAGAACTTTAAATACGTCTGCTTTGAGTGAAATTGAGAAACTCTTCAGCTTTCAGAATGAAATCCTTGTAGACAGAAGTATTTCCCTTTTTTTTTTTGTCTTTTCAATAGCTCTAATGTTTATGTAGATGTTGTAAGTAGTTACATGCTAGAAAGAAAATGATGACAAATACAGAGCTAAGTGTGGCTGGAAAATGTTATCAAAAACATAGCTGAGAAAAAAAGAAAAGAGATGTGTTATTTTGCAAGGCTGCTGTTAGTGATTTTGTTCATTTTTAATGCCTGTCCTATTTCTGGGTTAGTTCTCACGCTGATGGTAGGAAAATAGCAGGAGACTCTGTATGTGAATGATCACTTGTTCACGAGTTCCTGTGCCCAGAGAGGAAAAGCCTTGCACTTTTTTCATAAGGAAATCTTTTATATTTTTATTGTTTTCTTATTTCTTTTGCAGGCCAAACAAGCTCTAGGTCTAAAAGGGCTGTTTCTCAGAAATCCAAAGCAGGCCTCTCTGGACAGTCATGCTGCTGGGCAGCTCCATCGCAAACATTCCTTTAGCAGCCACATCCTGCGACGGACGGCCAGTGCACCCACCAAGAGCCAGAAGAAGAACAAGAAGGGCTTTCCTGAAATTGCTTTTGACACCAAGGACAGCAGCAGCCCTGCAGGGGCTGCAGAAGGGCGGGAAGTGGAAGCTGCCTCCCAGCCTCGCTTTGTGCAAGAGCCAGAAAGTGCTTCCCCATCCCCAGCTCCCCGAGACGGCGCCGCTGGGGAGGCACCTGGCAAGGGCTTGAAAGGTAAGGCCCAGGGCTCTCCCAAAGGGCCAGGGCAGAGCTGTGCCCACCCTGGGGCTCCTTTCAGCGAGCCCTTGCCCAGGGCACACAGGGTGAGGCTGCAGGAGCCCCAGGGAGAGAAGCAAAGCGTCTTCGCCCGCTGTGCCATCAACAGCTCGGGCAGGATCGGAGTGGCCACCAACTGCATGAAATGCATGATTGGCTCCAAAGAGAGCCCTGACCCTGAGGGGCCGTGGAGTGACCACCCTGGCAGGCCCATTGCTAGAGACCCCCTGCACCCTGGGCAGGGCAGCAGTGCAGAGGAGAGGATAGAGCTCAGGACCTGGGTGGTCAGAGGGCAGCCCAGGCCACGCTCAGATTTGCAGCCTTGCAGCAGCCCGGGAACTGCAGATGATGTGACAAGGAGCACTCAGCCCTTTGTGACCCCAGGGAAGACAAGTGGGGACTCTAAGTGTCATGGAATGAAGGCTCATTCCCGGCAGTGGTGGCAGTGCCAATCAGGTGGCAAGTATGGAAGCACTGTCAACTTGGTTGCAGCCAGCAATGGCTCTATATCCTCCAACTCCAGCAGTCTAGAAAGCCTTGGAAGCCCAGAATTCCCCAAGCACTGGTCTGAACCTTCTCGAAGGCAAGTGGGCACCCTACAGAGGGAAATGAATGCTTTGTTCGTTCAAAAATTGGAGGAAATTCGAAGTAAATCCCCTATATTCTTTACTGGTAAGACCAGATTTTCTTCACCCTTCTCCACTGTAGATCACACCATTGTCTCAGCTTCTGCATAGCGTCCTTACTTAGAAGCTCCTCTATGTTGTTTGGCTGTCAAGAGGTCTTTTTTTTTTTTTTAATTTTGGCAATGACAGAAAACAAAATCTGCATAAATATTTTTATTTTCTTTTTTTGTAGACGTGTCTGGTTTAGATTAGTCCTTGCCTTGCCTAGTTAACCATCTGCAGTAGTGACACTGTCAGTAGTCCATAAATGTTGGGGTTTGTTCAGGGTTTTTTGTTTCCTTGGTTTGATTAGTGAATGTGGTATGATACTAAGTAAATTTTAAGATCCAAACCAGAGCATTAAGTGAGATTGAATATGGAAAACCCACATCAAGAAACAACATTTCCATTATCAGCCTTTGTGTTCCACTGAGGCATAACCACATCAGGAATGATGTCTAATGTGTTCTCTGACAGCAATAAACCTGTTCC
The DNA here is from genome assembly GCA_013389925.1 of Aegithalos caudatus. Taxonomy (NCBI): domain Eukaryota; kingdom Metazoa; phylum Chordata; class Aves; order Passeriformes; family Aegithalidae; genus Aegithalos; species Aegithalos caudatus. The sequence goes on from WEIU01013753.1 coordinate 49,187, forward strand.
CTCCTCAAAGATCTTGCAAAATCACTGCTGTCAGTCCAGGACTTACTGGGTGGAATTCTCTGCTCTGGGGTGTTCAGGAGATATCATATTTTATAAACACAGCAGCCCATTCTGGTCCTAAATGTGTATGCAAACATTTCTCCTGTGCTGTGGTGTTCCACACACAGCCCTGGCTGTGGCCTGAGGGCAGAGCTGCACAGCACAGAGCAGCAGAGAGTGTGATCTGCCAGGCTGGGGCACTCCTGGCATTCCCCACTGCAAACCAAAATGTGCCCACTTGGAGGAAAGTGCCTCAAGCTGCAGCATTTTGTGGTTGTTTTACACCAGAAACAGGAGTGTGGTCACTGGGACTGCATCTGTACCATGAACTGGGGGCTTGTAAAGATGGAAAATCAAAGCAGAGGCAATCAAGGGATATCTTTTAGTAAGAAAAATGGCACTTGTCCTCCTGATTTGGCAGGCATGGGAGAGAAGGAAAAAGATTTTGATAAGAATTTTCTGCTTCACAGAATTGTAAGGAGAAAGTAGGATATACAGCTTTTACTGCAAGAGCTCCTCTTCAGATCCCTCACCCTCCTCGTTAATTGTCCAAGAAATTTGGACACTGGTGATTACATTTTCAGGAACAGTGAAGTGACTTTGGTGCTTTCCCTAAGATGTAGTCCCGTTTTTAGTAACAGACTGACTGCCCACCTATAGTGGGCTTCTTTAAAAGCTTCATACAGAAATTTGAGATATTTTATTTATTTCACCAATTTCATTTGGTTGGGTGTCTGCAATTTACCTTCTGGGTTTTTACCCCTATTTTTTAAACATATTTTTCCAATATCTGCTTGGGCTTTTAGGAAAATACCAGGACAATGGGAAGGGAGAAGTTTGCTGGTTCCCGTGACTTGCAGTTAATCCAAAGCAGCAGAACTCTTTCTATGCCTAAATTATTGGCATTGGGCTTTTCACAAACTCTGAGTACTGTGACATATGAAACCATTTCCCATTATCAGTGCCAGCTCCCCTGCCAGCCCCCCAAGTCACTAAACAAATATTGTGATATGCTTGAAATTTGATTAAATCCATCTGACTTCCCAAGCATGGAATCAGCAGACCCTCAAAATGGTGAAATGGTGCCTTGGACTGGCTGCTGCTGGTCCAGTGAGAGCCCCTCTGTTTGCACAAACAGCTCCCTTTCCCATCCTCCTGCAAGGCCGTGCCTTGGGCCAGGAAACCAGGGAAACCAGCTCCATGGCTGCACTTGGGAATTGGCATTCTGCTGGGGGAAGTGCCCCTGGGATAAGGCAGGGAATTATAGCTGGCCCTTTATAGCAGCAGCCTTCCATTTTCCAGGGTTTCCCCTTCCAAGTGCCCCAAAGTGTGCTGGTGGATGAGGAGAAGGAGAGTTCACAAGTCTGGTCAGCTCTGGGCTCTTCCTGACACTCCTCCAGGCACTGGGAGTCTGGAATGTTGGATTTGGATTATGGACACGAGTGCCTGATTCCCTTCCAACACTCCCAGATAATGCAGGACAGGCCAGGGAAGAGCTGCCCCCATCCCTGAGTTCAATCCTGGTGCCAAAGGAAAGGTCTGGTATTCCCTGGGCAGGTTCTGGGAGTGCAGGTGAAGTTTTCCATTAGGAGAGGGCTTTGGAGGAGTCCAGCTTCCTCTGAGCAACCTGGAAGGTGTCCTTGCCTATGTCAGGGAACTTGAAACTTGATGATTTTTAGGGTCCTTTCCATCACAAACCACTCTGTGATTCCATGAGTCTGTGATTCCATTCCCCTGTCCGGTGGAGTGTGTTTCTTCAACACTAACAAATATTCTATGATAAAAAAAATGAACTTAATATCTGTCCATGTGTGGATTCCATTGAGTGCTCTGGTTGGTCAGAAATTCTTAGGATCCTACAACCATGTGTGAATACTCCTGTATGTCTCCTTTCCCTCCCTCAGCACTAATTTATCCTGTTATCTGCACCTGCCTTCCCTACATTAACTGGATTTTTCCTCTGTTCTGTCCTATTATTCTACATGCACACTCTCTCTCTCTAGTTAAGAACTGAAAGGACAAGCAAGTCAAAGGTAATGTCTGCTGAGTGTCCCTGTTCCAGCACCTTGTTGCCTGTAGTCCTGGTTTTTGCTTGTTTGCTGCCCTATAATTACCTGCTCCTGTATCCTTAAGGTCATGGTCTGGCTCGGTGGTGCTTTGTTAGTTCTGGAATGCATGTCTGCACTGTGCTTTGGAGATATGGGAAATAATCTTTCTGGCATGATTGCTTTGGCTCCCAGGGTGCAGGTGATAAACACTGCAGAGAATGGAGCTTTTTCTCCAGGTAATTGGTGGCTGTAGTGATTCTCCAGGGTTGCACTCTCAGCCTGCTGTTCATGACCCATCTGTCTGCAGAGTTTGTTTTTTTTTTAAATAGAAATTACCAAGTTTTTTTAAGAAGAACAAAGTCTGTCTAAAGCTTTTGTTTTGTTTCTAAAAGTCCCATTGCCAACATTCCACTGTCTGCAGATCATTTGTAATCTGCTCCACAAGTCCTGTGCTGCTTCTCTTCTGAGTGGTTGGTCATTGGGATCACATCTGCTGGTCAAACTGGTGTTTTGATTATTGTACATGCTCTGGTTGTGCTCTGATACCCTGACCTGTTTGGGTGCTGGAAGGAAAGAAAACTGCAAATCAAGTGGTGCTGGATAGTGGAGGAAGCAAAGCTGGTTTACAAAAGGGGACAAAAGGGCAAAAACTGCTGGGTACTGTTGTTGTTTGATAAGAAAACCAGAACAATCACATGGTGCTGCTGTGCATGGACTGAGATTTCTTCAAGTAACAGGGCTTTGTGCAGCTAAAACTGAATATGCAAAATGTTTTGCTGCCTTTGGCCAGACGTTTGAAATCACAAGTTATTTTTAAAATCATGATTAACAGAGGCAACTAGTACCTTGAGAACAAAATGGGTAACACAATAAGGAATGAATCTTAGTCTAAGCTGTAAATTTTAAGAGATAACTAACCCTGTATCTCTGTTTTTCTTGTTTCTTTCTTTTTCTTTTCATGCCTCCCAAGCAGATGTCTGCCACTTCTCCATCCAGAGGTCAGTCACTTCTTTATGCAGCCTAGAAACGATCACAGAAGAGCCTGTCCTTGCCAATGAGAGCCATCACTGCAGCCTTCTCTTCCCTCTGCCCGTTACCCCTTACAGTGACTCTGAGGAGGGATCTGCCTCTGACCATTCCACCGAAGCTCCATCGGAGGGAAGCAGCACTCCCAAGCAGCCTCCAGAGCCCCTACCCTCCAGAGAACAAGGAACAAATCTGGCTGCAGAAAACCAAGGGCAGGATGTCCCAAGAGCAGCTGACACAAGTTTAGTAGCCCCAGAGGATGAGAGGACAAGTGTGGCAGGATGTCCCACAGAAGGAAATGGCTGGACACGGTGCAGTGAGGCTGAAGATCAGGGTGGATCAGCAGCACATCTCCAAAAAGCCAGGCTGGTAGAGGCAGCAGATCTTGGCGCTGGCCAACCTGTAGGAAACTGCCAGAAGCAAAACAACCAACCAGGTCAGGTATTAACAGACATGAAAAGCACCTCTGAATCCAAAGGGCAAAACCTGGGTGCAGCAGCTGTTCCACCCCAGCAAAGCAGCGTCACTAACAGCTCACAGGCAGGTTCTCCCCAGAAATCCCAGCCTGCACAGGCTCTCCCTGTCCCTGCTTCTCAGACGAGCTCTTACGTGTCGGTAAGAAGGGCAAAGAGCGAAGGACTGAAGACGCCGGACTCCTCGGCCTCAATCAGAATTCCCAGCAGCCTGTCTCCAGCAGCAGAAGTGTACTTTGATGCCACTGTCAATGACAGGATCTGGAGCAAGCTGGACTGCGGCAGCCACCGTGACAGCATGTCCTCCTCGTCCAGCATGTCCTCCAACGACACCGTCATCGACCTCTCCCTGCCCAGCCTGGCTCGGAAAAGCCTCCCGGACCTGGGCATCCGCCAGGACAGCCTGGAGCCCCTGGCCATCAGGAGGGGGATGCGCCCACGCTCCGCCACCGCCTGCAGCCACGAGATGCCAATGGTCAGCAAGAGCAAGTCCAACCCCAACCTGAGGTCTGGCCAGCTGCCGGCTGATGAGCTGTGCCCCCGGCCCCTGGCCAGGAGCCCTCAGGACGCCTTCTCCTCCATTCCTAGACGGCACACCTGGAGCAGGCTCTACATGGAGAGCCTCAGGCAGTCCTCTAACAGATCCAAAGCGCACGACGCTGTTGGGAACAACCAGACAAAGTCCAAAAGCCTGGGGGACCTTACCTCTGACGACATCGTGTGCACTTTTGAAAGCAAATACCGCAGCATCAGCAGGAGCTTCGTCACCCGCTCCATGCGGGAGCAGCGCCGCTCCTCCGGCCTGCGCCCCTCGGCCAGACCCCGGGACGAGCTGACTGAGCAGCTGAAGAAGCTGACAGCCTTTCAGCAGGAAAACGACATCACCTCCCCCATCAGCCTGGAGCCCAGCGAGTCGGAGGAGGAGGGCGAGAGCGTGGGGCTGCTGCGGCGCTCGTCGTCGCGCAGCCAGAGCCGCGTGCGCTACATCGCCAACAGGGCCCGGCAGGCCCAGGAGAGGCAGCGCCTGCAGGGCCGGNCGACTGCGGGGCGGACACCGAGGTGTTCTTCATGCTCAAACTGTGACCCCGGCAGCGCTGGGCACTGCTTGCACTCCTGGCACAGCAAAACACAGCGACCTGAGAGGCCCAAAACGTGCTGCCAGGGCTCGGTGCTTCCTGGCCTTCCCTTGAGCCCAAGGGTGCCTGACATCAATACTCCAAAAGGACAGATGAGGATTCATTCTTATTCTGCTTTGCCCAGCCTCCGATTCGGCCTCCTTCGTGCGTGACCGCTTCTTGCGTTTGCAGTTTGCTCTTGGTCTTGACTAATTTCAATAATTCTTCTGACAATATTGATGTTCAATAGCAAAATGTGATGCTGACGACGCCTAAGGTAAATTTTGCTCTCACAAATCGTGGATCCGTGCAAGGAGGCTGGAGTTAGAATTCACGTTTTATTTTCTGGGAGAGTTGGAGGCCTCTGAGGGTGTGAATTAATTAATGTAGTAGATCCAGTCCATCTTCCATCGTGGACCTGCTTATTTCAGTGAAAATCCATCTTTTCTCTTTGAAGAAGAGCTCTCTTGTTCCAAAGCAATGTTTTTATAAGCCCAGCCTGTTTATATATCTATATATATATCTCGATATATATATATATACACCTGTGTGTATGCAAAGATACGTCTGCACATGTATGTACACATGCACACCCTGAAACTGAACTGTGACTGTTCCTTGTCTCAAGGCATTGTCTGAGAGAATTGAGACAGGACAGAGAAGGGAATGGCTAAAAATAGGAAATATCTTCTGAGTTTACTTCAGAAATGGCTATGAAGCATGTTAGTGTTTTCTTGAAACAGCACTGTCCCTTCTTATGGTATTTTAACAATGCTGCTGTACATAGCACTTTTTGGATGAATTTTACTATTTCTGTATTGCACTGCCATGCAAAATTTTCAATGATATGTTTAAAAAAGAGAGATATTTAATTTTTTTAGATGGACATATTTAGAATTAAATAACAACCTAAACAGAGTAATAATTTTTCCTCCCCCCCTTTTTTTTTTTTTTTACTTTTTATTTTTAGGGAATGTTGTCATGTGTCCCCCCCCAGTCCCCAATTGCAATGTCATTTATTATAGATGTACATTTTATCAGTGGTGGAGAAGAATGTTTACTGAAATGCATTTTAAAGAGAAACAGAGGTTTAATTTTATTTCAGGCTGCATAGAGTCCCTGTTATTGAGAGGATACTTTGCCTTTGTAATGATTCTTTTGTGTATATTGCAAAATTTAAGAATTTGTTTGTAAAACCACCTTACACTACTAAAATAAACATATTTAACCTTCCAGCTGGTGATTCTTTAGCTGTAACACAACACTGGGGCTTGTGATACACAAACATGGTTCATTCTATCTGCTTCATTTTTCAACTTCCTTTGTGGATAACATTTAATTTTACTCTTTTTCAGAGGGTTAGCCAGCGCAGACCCAGCTCAGATTTTCTCAGAACACGTGCAAGGATTGGCAGAGACTGACATTCTGTGGTATGAGACACAGCACAGGGGCTGGGGCAGAGCCCTGGCTGTGAGGATGAAAATTCTGGGGCAACTGGTGGAATTAGTATCCAAACAGGCAGAAGGAGCTGATCCGTGCTGGAGCAGCTGTACAAGTAACACAGATGGCCCTGTTTCATCACTGAGGGGGTTTAAAAGTCTGGCTGAAAATGCTGCAGCACAATTTTTGTTCTTCACCTGTCACTTGATTGAAAAATCACTTCTATTCCTGTCCTGACAAAGTGCACAGTGAAAGTGCATTTTGCTTCCTTCACACTCCTCCTGAAGGGTTGTCACTTGTGGAGCTGGAAAGGGGATCTTGGTTCTAATTTTAGTATTATTTGGCCACAGGAATTTAAACTCTGAGATACCAAAACAGCAACAAAATTTAAACTTTGAGATATCGAAGTGTAAGGCTGACAGTGTCATCACCATAACATGGTGATGGGGCTGGAAGATTTAAATATTCCGATTAAATCTTTTCAAATGTTCTTCAGCATTTTTTGTCTGAAAATACCCAATATTTTTATCTGAAAATATTCCCTTGATTTTTCCAGTCTGGCTCAGATCTGCACAGCTTGTCTGCAGGACTCAGATGCTGCAGGTCCCAGGAGAGCTTTGTGCAGGAAAGGTTTGGGATGTGCACTGAGGTGACCCCAGAGCGTCACTGCAGGCTCTGGAGGAAAGGAGGTGAAGCTGCAGCAGAACGTGTGATCTGCCAAGAGGAGCCTCCCATTGTGTCCCAGCACAAAGCAAATTTCATTAACATTCTCTGGACGGAAAAATCATTCTTGTAATACTTTAATTTCGGGCTGACAAGCTGCAGGGAGTCGCTGCTTTTGTAACTTTAATGCTTTTGTAGCTTTAATGTCAAGTACATGCAACTTGACAGCTTTGGAAAGTTAATGTTTAAAAGGCCTATTTGTGCCTTCTCAAAGACTAAGTCTCACAATCAGATTATTTTCATCTTTAATTGATTAAGCAGTACCAGTTAAATTAATGCACCACACAGGAGGCAGCATCAGGTAGCACTTCAAAACGTTTATCTTTGTTCAGAATTTTAGCCTACAGTGTTTGGATTTAACTCCTTAGGGTACGTGTGAAATTTGCCCTCTTGCTTCCAAATTAGTAGCAACCACTTTTACAGCTTGTTTTGTGACAGTAGATCAGATCATTCATAATGTATTTATTTATTCTTATAAGTGGAATTTATTCCAGCATTAAAGATTTATTTGGAATTTAGCTCAGCAGAAGGTCACAGTTTTACTCTTCATTCTTCTGCTCTTCCTGTGCATCCCTGAGACTCCTGGATGTGGATTTCAGTTCATTAAACTGTAAGATCCAAAATCTAAAGTCCCCAGATCACAAGCAGTGTATTGGACATGGCTAGACACAGGATTTATGGTCTGTGTTCCTCCAGCCTGGCCTTCAAGAACACTGATAATGAAAATTGCATTGTGTCTTTCAAAGCTGATTTTGTCTGTGTGATCAACAGGCAGGAAAAACGGGCACAGCTGCTGGGGACAGTTCCAAAGGGAGGAATTTGACAAGAACACAGGGATAGAATTTTGTGAGTGTCGATGCAGCATCCAGCAGCTGGACTGAGCTGCTTCCAAAGCCTGTCCTTCCCCAAAACCCCCGGGTCCGGCTGGCACGTTCAGAGCCCGCTCCTCCTCCTCCTCCTCCTCCTCCTCCTCCTGTCCCGGGTATTTATCCCAGCACGGGATGCCCGAGCTGCTCCTGCAGCGCCCCACGGACGGACAGACGGGACAGACGGACCAGGGGAGCGGCTGTAAGTCAGAAACTGCCTTCGGTTCGTGCTCTGCTTCTGGCGAGGGGCAAAGCCTGGTGCCACAGGCTCCTTCCTGCCTTTTTAACCCAGATTTACACCCTGTCTGTGCTCTTTGATAATCAGCAGCGTGTTAACAACTTTCTTTTCCAGGTGATGCAATGTTACCAGCCCTGATTAGTTTGGGGTTTTTTTTAGAAGAGGTCACTAGAAACAAAAATGATTTTGTTGCATGTACCAAATTGTAAGGGGAAAGGAACAGGAATTTGGAGGTTAAACCTACCAGGAAAAGTGCCTGAAAGCTGCTGCTCCTTTTCCTTTTTTCCTTTTATTTTTTTCCCCCGTGGTTGATGCAGCTGCTCAGTTTTTGTGCTGCTCTGGGGACAGCCAAGAGCAGCAACCACTTTGTTTAAAATAAGTTGTAGAATAAAGTCAGTGCTGGCTGATGTACAGCTCAGATCTCAGCCCTCACCTCTGGTCCTTTCACAAGGATCAACATATTCCCATTTGGCAGCATCTTTTAAACAGCAGCAACAGCAAAATCAGCATCGAAATTTAACCCAGCAGGAACCTTCTGTGGAGGTTTTAGTTATTTCTCTCATTAGGTGAAAAATACAGGGAAAATGAGTGAGGGGAAAAGTACTGAGCTGCAATGCTAAGAGTTTTCATAGGATGCAGGATTGGGGAAATTTCCTAAAAGCTGTTGAGGTAAGATCACTAAATCCAGTGTTTACTGAGCATCAGTCAGCAGCAAGTATTTGCCATGTGTAGTATAATTTTGCCTACACACTCTCATAAATGGTGAGTTTTGGGGCATTTTACATTTATTTTTTTATCATTTCTGGTCTAATGGTGTCCTGCATCTTGTAGGACAACAAATACCATTAAAAATATTGCTGCTGCTTCCTCTCCTGCCCTTTCCCTGGGGGGGAACCCACAGGGAGAGAAGCACCAGTGGGTAAATCCCCTTTTTTTAGGTTTATCACATCCTTTTTGCTGCAGTGGGGACTTCAGCAGAGCCTTTCTTGAGTATTTGTTCAGGCTGAGCTCAGCAGTGACTGTTTTCAGCTGGAGATTTTGTTTGGAATTGTGGCTCTACAGAAAAAAAAATAAGCAGAAAATCCAGGGCAAATTGATCTCACCCAGTGATGAGGAACTGCAGAACCAGGTTTAACTGCTTGCCTTTCACCTCCAGCAGGGAAGTTCCTTTAGAGCAGCAGGAATTTCTGCTCCAATGGATAAAGGTCTTCACTTCACAATCTGTGTGCTTACAACCGTGCTGCTCCTGAAGGAATCAAGCCAGGCAGGTGAGGAAAAGGATCCAGAGGTGTTGGCTGCCCCCAGAACTGGTTTTGTTTTTCTCCAGAGCGTTAATTCCTTCAGTTTTTACCCTCCAGTGCTTGCAGGATTTTGTCTCAGTCTCAGAATTTGCTTTCAAATAGGTTATTGAGAGATTCCCCAGGGCTCACCTTGTGGCTGTGACTTTGTGAGTGCTGCCACCAAGTGTCTTTGATGCCACCAAGTGTCCCTGATGTCCCCAGGTGTCTTTGCAGCTACAGTTGAACAGATGAAGCTGCAGCTTACATCAGTTATTTTTTGCATGAAGGCACAGAACTGAAAAAAAGCCAAGAAAAAGGGTGGGTTTAGGTGTGGTTATTGTGGTTAAAGCTGCACTTCTGTGAGTTTATGGTCCCTTGAGCTGCATGCAGCAAGATGTGCTGAGGATGGGGGACAAAACTGAGCTGAGGTGGCCAATCCTGACCAGTGCCAGGAGCCTTTTCCCCAGGAGTCCAGCAGGAGCCTCCCTTGGGAAGGCTGGGCAAGCTCAGAGAGGCAGGAGCAAAGAAAAAGCTGCTTTTCTTTGCAGCCACAGCCTCTTCCTACAGCCACCAACCCACGGGGAAGGGAGGGATGAGCCCTTCCCTTTGTCCTGTGCTGCTGCAGCCTCCCAGGAGGATTCCCAGGAGGATTCCCAGGATGAAGAAGATGCTGGGAAGTGTCACTGCCATGGCCTGGGCTTGGTGCTGCAGCCCCATCACCCCTGGGCCTTTCAGGAGGGTTCACAAAGGGGCTTTGAGCTGGGAGCTGGAGCCCTCAGAAGGCTCTGCTGCCTTCCAAGGAACCCCACAGGCCCTCAGAAAGGGCCTCCAAAAGCTGCTGCTGGCTTTAGAGGGGTTCTAAAGGCAGACAAGAGAACTCCTTTGTGAAGATTTCCAGCCCCCATGGAGAACTGTAGTGGAGAGGGGAAAAAACAGGTTTTGTTTCACAATAATGTGGAGTTCAGCACAAGGCCAGAAAATGCAACAGCAAAGAAGGAAAAATAAATACATAATGAATGAATATGCTGTTATATTTAGAGAAGAACTCACAGCTTTTGCTTGAAAGAGTGAAAAAAAACCTGCATTTTTTAGTTTATCTTGAGGGATTTTTGGCTTTTGTGCTGTGAATCCTCTGAGTTCAAGGAACAATGCTAAGCAGATTCTAGAAAAATCATCCCAGGCAATTAATAAGCAATATATTGATAAAATTGTGCTTTTAATTCTGCATCTCAGATGCAGAACCTGCCAGCAGTAGAGGAAAGGAAGAGAAAGAAAAAAAGCAGTGACTGGGAAGTGGGTGGTGAGGAACTTTTGGCTTCTCCTCAGGGGAAAATGGGGCTTGGCAGGAATGGGGGCAGATCTGGGCTGTGTGGGGAAGCAGAAGAGCTGGTGCTGCCCCTCCTCAGGGCTGGACTGGGCAGGATCCATCCCTCAGAGGCTGAGGGACATTAAGTGACATCCTTAGGTGACATTAGAACCCCTGCAGCCCTGCTCTGTGCCTGTCTCTGCCTTCTCTTGTGCCCTGGGGGAGGAAACAAAGGGAGTTTGGGAGCTGAGGGGGATCGTTCTGGTTATTTCAGGGCACTGTGGAATGAGGAGCTGTAAACACAAGCCCCACACAAATCTGATTTTGTTGTGTTTTTCCAGGAGCTGGGAGGAATGATGATGCTGTGAGTAAGGTATGTTTGAGTTCGTTAGTGCAGAGCAGCTAATGAAGGGATAGGGCAGATGATCTCACATATTTAATCCAGAAATCGTCATCAGGGTGCACAAAGGGTTTAATCTGTGAAGAGTTATTATTTTAAGTACATTGTTCATGTCTGGCTGTGTCTCTGTACTGTTTTTGTTTGTTTTTGTGGGGTTTTTTGACTGATTTTTTTGTCCAGAGCTCAAAATTGAGTGGTGCCCCAGGGAAGAACCTGCCAGTAGCCCTTGTCTTCATGGCTGGTAGTGTTGGGGAACTTGTGATCACAGCTTCCAAGTCAAAACTCAACCATCAAACCCTTCCATTGCACAGAGAGAATTAAAACAAGATCATTTGGCTCCTGGAAGGACTGAGGTTTCTTTTGCACATTTTGTACTGCATATACAGATATTTATATATTCACACATACACACATCCTCCCTCTCTGCCTAGAAAAATCACCCTGTAATTTTACAATAAGCAGATACAACAAATCTCACAGAATTTGACACTTCACTACAAAAAGCTTAAATTGCTCTGAAGTGGCTTTTATGAGGAATCCTCTCAAGCTGGGTGACTGTAAAATTGGAAGATGTGTCTTTAACTCACAGAAGTGAATCCACGTTTTCCTCTCCTCCTCCTCTCAGGTTTCCAGCTGTTCTGTATCTCCTGGAATTGCTCTCTAATGAGACCTTAATTGGCTGCTAATTCTTTTGTCTGCAGCACGAATTGGTCCCTTGGGAGGGCTGCACACACCACCTGAAGATGTGTGGCAACATTTGCAGTGATTTTTGTTTGCAGCAGGCGATGAAGTGAATCGCTGTGATTTATTAATTAGTCAGGAGGCAGCAGCAGTCAGTGCAGCTCAGGGGGCAGGTTTGGGGCTGGTTTAACTCGGGCACATCCCCTGCACCTCCCAGCTCACCCCAAGGTAAGGCCCAGCCTGCTTGGAAATCCAACTGTTCCTCAATTTCTGCTTCACAGGGCACAGACTCCCGGGGAGCAGGCGAGGGTCTCCCAACCCTGACTGTCACAACCATCCTGGTAAGGCCTTGCCAGTGGCAGGGAACAGCTGGAAATGCACTTTGCCTTTTATATCCCACCCATTTATGTGCAGGTGGTGCTTTGCACTGGCTTTGGCAGTGATGTCCCTGCTCCTCACAGGGTTTTGGGGGCTGGCTCAGGGCTGGAGAGGTGCCACTGTCTGTAGTGGGCACGGGGAGGGTTTGGGGGCTGTCACTGGGGGCACAGGGCTGTGTCAGAGCTCTGGGGAGGCACCAGGCCCCTCTGCTGAGCTACACCTGGGGGGCTCAGTCCCCTGTGTGCTGTTTCTGCCCTGAGGTAGGAGCAATGTAAAAAGGTCACACGGGGACAAAACCAGGTGATAAAATCCCCCAAATGCATCACAGGCAAGCAGGACTTCCAGGGGAAGCTGCAGCAGTGAATTTTCTGGTCCTGATGTCAGCCTGTGCCCCTCACCCGAGGCTTTGATGTGCAAAAAAAAAGAAAATATTTGTCTTTTAGGCTGAGATTTTCACTTATTCATGTGACACCTGTGCCCTGCAGGATGCAGCTGCCCTGGTGGTGGTCCATGTCACCAGGGAACATCTCCCCAATCTGGGAATATTGTCCCTGCACTAACAAGGAGAGGAATAACAGGGAGGGTTTACCAGGGCGGGTTTCTGTCACGATACGACGCAGAAATGAAGGCACAGAACTCAGTGTGCTCGAAGGCAGGAAAAAGAGAGAGAAAGTTTATTTACCACTTGGGTTTTATGGTTTTCCAGGGATTACCCCTGGATTGGATGGAGAAGTTACCACCTCTCCATCCACACTGGTGGAGACAAAACTCCATCAAATGTCTCTCCTTGAGAAAGGAATGTAAGCATGGATTGTTTTCCTACAGAGTCCTTGAAAGGACTCCACTTCAACATAGAAACATACAAAAAGAACCTCAGAAAAATCAAGATTTTAGAAACTCTCAGAAGGCTTTAAACATGCGGGTGACAGGTTTCCCTGGCCTGGGAGTCCCTGTCCTGTGGGAGGCTCAGCTGTGTGTGTGTGTTTCCCTCTCTGCCAGGAGGATCCCTACGTGATGGTGCGGGGAGCAGAGCTGGAGGGCTACTGCATGGAGCTGCTGGCAGCCCTGGCGGGGATGCTGCGCTTCCAGTACCGCGTCAAGGTGGTGGGGGACGGCCAGTACGGAGCCGTGGCTGCTGGAGGCAACTGGAGCGGCATGATCGGCGAGATCCTCCGAAGGGTAACCCCAGGCTGTGCTCCTCAGCCTCTCTGCGGGGATGGCACAGCGGGGGGATGGCTCCCGGGCTTCACTAGGAGCTGCTCAGGGATTGGGGAAATCGGAGTTTTCCTGCCTGGGGTGTAGAAGTGATGAGCAGCGAGGTTTGGAGATGGGTTTGGACTAAAGAGATGGAAATGAGGCACGAGGAGAGAGTGGTCACAGCAGGAGACCCCTGTTACAGCCAGGTTATAGCCTGATTTACATCCAGGGTTACAGCCAGGCTACAGCAGGTTACAGCCTGATTTACAGCCAGGTTTACAGCCAGGTTTACATCCAGGCTACAGCCAGGTTACAGCCTGGTTTACAGCCAGGTTACAGCCAGGCTATAGCCTGATTTAAAGGCAGGTTTACAGCCAGGTTCCAGCCAGGTTTACAGCCAGGTTCCACCCAGGTTCCAGCCTGGTTTACAGCCAGGCTACAGCCAGGTTACAGCCAGGCTATAGCCTGATTTAAAGGCAGGTTTAAAGGCAGGTTTACAGCCAGGCTACAGCAGGTTACAGCCTGGTTTACAGCCAGGCTACAGCCAGGTTACAGCCAGGCTATGGCCTGATTTAAAGCCAGGTTACAGCCAGGTTTCCAGCCAGGCACTCCCAGGGCAGCACTTGTCTGTCTCAGTGTTTCTCTGCAGGCTGTGGGACTGTGCAGACACCTTAGCAAAACTTAGCCTGAGCTTAACCCCTGGGTGAGACTCATTTCATTCAGAATGGCAGTGCCCAGACTCCTCAAGAGGTGTTTGAATGCACATTTCACCCCATCAGGTGCAGCCCCTGTGGCTGATGTTGTGTCATCTGTGGGGAACACTTCAATTAAAGCTCTTGGCCCCTCTGAGCTCAGTCTGTGCCCAGCTCTCAGGCAGAGTCAGACATGAGCAGCTTTTTGTTCTGGGTGAGCAAACCCAGCCTAGCTCCTGCAGAAGGAAACCAGAGGCCCCAGACACCAACCAGCACCTCCCTGTGAATGATTCCACTGGGTGGAATTCCATTCCAGTGATTTCCATGGGAAACCCAGCCCATTCCTTGGGGCTCACATCCCAGGGCTGTTGACTTGGAGAAGTGATGCCATTTCAGCACCTGCCCACTCAGCCAGGGAAGCACCTCCTTGAGGGACAGAAACGTTTGAAGGCCAGAAATGTCCCCTGGGCTGGGTGGCTGACTGGTTTTTTGTCTCCTTGGCAGGAAGCTGACATTGCAGTGGCTCCACTGACCGTCACCTCAGCCAGGGAGGAGGTGGTGTCCTTCACCACGCCCTTCCTGCAGACGGGGATTGGGATCCTGCTCCGCAAGGACACCACCTCCCAGGACATGTCATTCTTCCACTTCTTGTCTCCCTTCAGCAAGGAGACCTGGACAGCCCTTTTATTTGCTTACCTGCTCACCTGCTTCTGCCTCTTTCTTGTTGCCAGGTACAAATGCATTTGTTTCACAGATTGTGTTCGAATCCGTGGCTTTCTCACCTATGAAGAGATTAGAAAGTCCCAGGGAGCCTTTTGCTTGGAGGAACCTCCTGTACAGCTCCAGTACAATGGCTAAGAAAGCTTAAATCCTGTCAGATTAAGCCAGCTTTATGAGTGGAATCTCCTCATGAGGAACTACAGATCTCTTGATGGGGATTATTTTTATTTTTTTTTCCCCTCTGAGTGTCTGGTTTTATCCTGTCATATTCCCACAGACTGAGCCCCTGTGAATGGAATGAGCCAAAGAATGAAGAGAACCACTTCACCTTCCTGAACAGCCTCTGGTTTGGAGCAGGAGCACTGGCCCTGCAAGGTGAGCTGGGAGGATGCCCCAGAGCAGCTCTGGGAGCACTGGGGGTTTTAAGGTGATGCACCCAGCTCCTCCTGTGACACTGG
Organism: Aegithalos caudatus; assembly: GCA_013389925.1. Lineage (NCBI taxonomy): Eukaryota > Metazoa > Chordata > Aves > Passeriformes > Aegithalidae > Aegithalos > Aegithalos caudatus. The sequence goes on from WEIU01013753.1 coordinate 64,267, forward strand.
GGAGAAAAGGTGTCTTAGCAGGGACACCTGGAGCATTAACCAGTTAGGGGAGGTGTGATTACAGACCTGCTGGGCTCATACAGCTGATTGCCTCTGGCTGAGGAACCTTTTCTGCTCTGGGCAATGCCCAGCTGAGCATGGCATGGCTGCTTTGTACAGAGTTGTCGGTGTAGCTTTGGGCCACTGCAGCTGCTCCAGCCCTGCACTGCAGCGTTGGTGCTGCTCAGAGCAGCTCAGTGGGGCTCTCCAGGCTCAGGCTCTGTGCAGCTGCAGGGCAGGGCCTGGAGTTTGCCTTTATTTAGAGGGAAGTCTCAGAAACTCCCTGGTGGATCTGCAGTCTGGGTGTGTCCCTGGTGGATCTGCAGTTCTGGGTGTGTCTCTGGCCCCAGGTGTGTGATTTATGGTGATTGATTTATGATGATTTATGGTGATTTATGGTGATTTCTGGGCTCCCTGTGGTGCAGGTGCCACGCCCCGGCCCCAGGCACTCTCGGTCAGGGTCATTGCTGTGGTCTGGTGGCTTTTCACCCTGGCCCTGCTGGCCGCCTACATTGCCAACTTCACGGCCCTGCTGAGCTCTGGCAGCGAGCAGCTCCCCATCCAGACCTTCGAGGACCTGGTCAAGCAAAGGAATCTGGAGTTTGGGACACTGGAGGGCTCCTCGACTTTCTACTACTTCAAGGTGCAGAGAATCTCGTTGTGCCCATGCACAGGGGCTGTGGGACTGCTGAGCTGGGGCTGGGTCACACAGCTCAGGCTTTGTAACACCCTCATCACTGTGGACACCCTCAGTTTTCCTGTAATACTTCAAATAACATGATTATTGTTCTGTGCAGCCCTTCCTCCACCTCTTCTCATGGGAAAGCAGGCACAGAACTCTTATTTTTATTCTTTATTCTCCTTTAAAAATCTCTCTACTCTTCAGAGGCTGCCCTTGCATTCCTGGAGCAGCAGGTGCCATCTGTGACACTTGCACCCCTGTGTGATGCTTGTCCCCAGTGTTGGGGACACTCTGCTTGAAGGGATGCTTGCAGGCTCTCCAAACCCTTTTACAACCCTTGCACTTACAGGCAGATATTTTTTATTTTTGGCGGTTGTCCCACACTTGAGCTTGACACTTTGCATTTTTGGGCTGCAGAACTCCAAGAACCCCATCCACCAGATGATCTACGAGTACATGGAGAAGAGGAGGGAGCACGTTCTGGTGAAGACCTACCAGGAGGCCGTGCAGCGCGTGATGGACTCCAACTACGCCTTCATCGGCGAGTCCATCTCGCAGGACCTGGCGGCCGCGCGCCACTGCAACCTCATCCGGGCCCCCGAGGTCATCGGCGCCCGCGGCTTCGGCATCGCCACGGCCCAGGGTGAGCCCCTGTGCCCCCCTGCTGCCCCCCGAGGGCAGGGACAGCAGTGGGACAGGGACAAGGCTGTGCTGTCCAGGGTGTCCAGGCTGAGAATGCTGCATGGCAGGGTCGCTGCTCCCTGGGGGATTAGCACCGGTGCTCACTTTGGACTCTAACACACAAATGTTCCACCTCCCAGGGTGGCCTTGGCCCCAGGAATGCAGATCCCTGATGCAATGAGCAGGGGACAGGCTGCTCACATTGCTCTCAAAGCACCTTTGCTCTGCCCTTATCCCACCCCTCTGTGGCCAGGGCAGGACGGTTGTTAGCCAGGAAAAGCCCTTGGCTTGGGGGTGTTGCATTAACAGTGTTTAAACCACGGCTGGGAGCTCTCCCATCCTCCTCTCTCTCCCTCTCCCGTGCCCAGCATCCCCCTGGACCAAGCCTCTGTCCATCGCCGTGCTGAAGCTGCGCGAGGCGGGCGACCTGGACTACCTGAGGAACAAATGGTGGGAGAGCAGCTGCCTGCGCCGGAGCCGGGAGCGCTGGGGGCCCCTGGAGCCGCCGGCGCTGGGGGGGCTCTTCCTCACCCTGGGCATCGGCCTCGCCCT
>WEIU01013753.1:66299-86741 GCA_013389925.1 Aegithalos caudatus
GTCCTGTCCCTGTGTCCCTCCTCTGGCCAAGGTGAGCCCTGGCCCCTGTCCTGTCCCTGTGTCCCTCCTCTGGCCAAGGTGGGCCCTGTCCCGTCCCCTGTCCTGTCCCTGTGTCCCTCCTCTGGCCAAGGTGGGCCCTGCCTCCTGTCCTGTCCCCTGTGTCCCTCCTTTGGCCAAGGTGGACCCTGGCTCCTGCTCCAGCTCCTGTCCTGTCCCCTTGTCCCTCTTTTCTCCAAGGTGGGCCCTGGGTCCTGCTCCAGGTCTTGTCCTACTCCCGTGTCCCTCCTTTCTCCAAGCTGGGTCCTGGCTCCTGCACTGAGCCCCATCCTGCCCCATGTCCCTCTTTTCTCCATGGTGGCCCCTGGCTCCTGCCCCAGGTCCTCTCCTGCCTCCCCGTGTCCCTCCTGCACCAGGCAGGCCCCAGCATTTCCACCCTGACCTTGGTTTTCTAAGGAAAGCCGTGCAGTGGGGCAGGGGTGAGGGGAGGCTGTGCAGTTTAAAGTGCCAGAATTTCACAGCTTGGGCTGTGGGATGGGTTTGTAGCCTGAACAGCATAAAAATAATACAATAACCCCCCATCAGCCCTGTCCCCCCACCCACAAAAAAAAAAANAAAAAAAAAAAATTAAGCAACATTCCCTGAAATCCCAAGGCAGCCAAACTGCTTTCCACTACCCTCGCTGTTAGAGAGGACAGTAAATGATCCATAATAAGTTTATTCTCAGTGGTGGCTGTTCTTTAGTCATTAGACAAGGAAAACACAGAGACAGTGAAACTGCACCAGTGTCCAAGTGTGCCCCTGGGTGCTCTCCAGCCCTCCCACTGTGCACATGGAAAAGATGGATCCACAGAACCACCCACCCACAGCCTCCTCTCCCTCTTTTTCTTCCAGAAATCTTGTTGCTCTGTTTTCACAGAAGAAATCTGCACTCGTCTACGCATAAAAGGAGCTGCCAGACAAAGCCAGGACATGTCAGGGAAGGCAAATGCTTAAGGATTTTTTGCTGCAGGAATGGGCCCGTGTTAGGGCTGTACCACGTCCTAGGAGCTGTACCAGTGTAGGAAGATGTTTTTCTGCTAGTCTAGAGTGTTAGTTTGCTAATTACACACACAGAGCACTTCTGGAGTGGTGGTGGAGCTGCAGACACAAGGAAATTAAGTGGCTTGGAAGAATTTAAATTGATAAGGGTGGACAGAGTGGAACTGTGAGAGATTGATAAAGTGGAGCTGAGCTGGCCAGGATGGTGGATCCATGTTTAGGTTTGAAGTTCATCCTGTAAGTCCATGAAGGCCTGTAGGAGGAAGTGACTGGGGACAGGTTAATGTGAAGCCTCTGCTACTGAAAATTCCTGTGTGAGGAAGTCGTGGAACATTAAAGCTCTTGTCTGTCTGCTGTAATCAGCAACAGCAGCTTAAGCATTGCAGCTATGAATAGGCTCACCCTGCCCTGCATGAGCAGGTGCTGGTCCCTGGGAAGGCAATTCCTGGATCAGAACTGACAGTGCTGCTCTGTATCCCCAGACAGGCCCTCCCTGCACCCCAAACCCCAGCAAGGGAGCCCCTGCCACCAAGGAACCACTGGAGCTCAGAAATGCCAGGCAGGGCTTGTCCTTTGTCCCTTCCCACCACAGGATAAGGGCCACTGTTGGGGGACAGAATATTTTGTTCTCGTTGTCCAAGAATTGAGGGTTGACAGTGGAAATCCATCAGTACCAGAGCAGGGAAGGCGTGTGGGGATGAGTCAAACACAGCACAGCCCCAGCTCCCCTGCAGGGGAAGATGTGAGGGTGTTTTGCATCACTCTCCTGCTCTCAAAGAATGCTGAAGTTCAAGGGAACAGTTTTCTCAGCTGCATGTTAAACACTTTCCTCATTAAGCTGTTTTTCCTTTCAGAGCTGGGATGACTGAGGCATGTAAATGTTAGGGAAAATTGGTGGTGAAATCACTCCATTTATGAACTGCACAGCTGAAGGAGAGAAAAAGCAAATTGGGTTCCTTGGGAATGGCTGTAATTGCACTGCAGGAACAAAGACACCAATCCTTGTCAAGCCCAGCAGGGAGAACTGAAGGCAAAAGAAACCAAGGGGGCTCAGGCTGGGAAGGTATGGGTGATCCTGAATCCAGCACTGCACCTTCCCTGTGAGGGGAACTTCGTGAGATTCAGCTTCCAGCTGCTGTGAAGGAATTCAGTGTAGCAGCAGGACTCCCTCCCATGTCCCTCCTGCTAATGGGAACAAACAAGGGGTTAGGAATTCCAGGTGGTGGGAAAGCAGGGCTGCTCCTTAATTCACAGCCTGAGCAAGGTTTGTGGGCTGAGAAGGTGGATCAGCCCTTCCATCAACTGAGCTGCACAGAGCAGGAGAGATTTAGGTAAGTCTAAAAGCTGAAAATGCAACGTCAGGTTCACTTAGCAGTTAAAAACTATTTGGTACGTGTTGTGTCACTGCTGGCAGAGTAGGCAGAGATGTATAAAAAAGGTTTCATTGACATTTAAATATATTTCTATATGAATGTCTCACAGAACAAAAAAATAAAGTCTTTTCATCACAAATACTGCAGCATTAAAATAAACACTTACCAAAATAAACAATGAGTGATATACATATATATATTTGAGCGTGTAGACTATAGAGTGAATCATATTGTCGCTTTTTAAGTCACAAAAGCACAATATAAATACGGAATCTCCTGTGAACTCTCGTCCCTGTTGTAATAAAAATACATTCTTTACAGTTAAAGTAAAACTAGTGCAAGTCCATGGGCCGTGCCAGCTGCATCATTTACAGGGCACTTCGTACTTGAAGATGACGCTGAAGATTTTGCCCCCGAGGCGGTCGGCGAGCCACGAGTTCTTGATGACGGCCAGCTTGAGGCTCTCACACCTGAGCACGGCGTAGTAGTTGGTGTGGATGGCCCTGCCCATGCCCTCGATGACCACCAGGTCTGTCTGCCGCTCCCGCACCAGCACGGCCAGGCCCTGGTCCAGGCGGCTGCAACACAGCGCGGTCAGAGCGGCCACAGGGCGGTCACAGTGTAGTCACCACCTCGGCCACAGCTCGGCCAGAGCGGCCACAGCATGGCCACAGCCCAGCCACCACCTCAGCCAGAGCGTGGCCACCACCTCGGCCACAGAGCGGTCAGAGCGGCCAAACTGCAGCCACAGTGTGGTCAGTACCTTGGCCACAGCTTGGCCACAGCTCAGCCACCACCTTGGCCACAGCACGGCCACAGCGCGGTCAGAGCGGCCAAACTGCAGCCACAGTGTGGTCACCACCTTGGCCACAGAGCGGTCAGAGTGGCCAAACTGCAGCCACAGTGTGGTCAGTACCTGGGCCACAGCTTGGCCACAGCTCAGCCACCACCTTGGCCACAGCACGGCCACAGTGTGGTCAGAGCGGCCCCAGTGCGACCACAGCGTGGTCACAGCCTGGTCAGAGCAGCCACAGCACGGCCACAGTGTGGTCAGAGCAGCCACAGCACGGTCACAGTGTGGTCACCACCTTGGCCACAGCTCGGTCACCACCTCAGCCACAGAGCAGCCCCAGTTCAGCCGTCACTGCGGCCACAGCTCGGCCACACCACGGCCCGCACTACGGCCACATTTTAGTCAGAGCCACACCTATAGCCCAGAGCTGCCCCACGCTGCCAGCTGAGATTCTGCATTGAGTTACTGGTGCCCACAAGCCAGCCCCTGAAGGCCAAGGGGATCGACTGAAATGTTGTTTAAATGCACCCAGTTTAAGGATTTTGACACAGGTAAGTTCTGTCTCCACTAGAGGGACTGATCAGAAGGAAATGGGTTAGACAAGGTGAAATGATGCTGCTGTCCCAGGGGGTTTTGGCCACCTGCAGGATCTGGCATCAGCCATAACCTGACCCTCTCCTGACCCAGCTGTGTCCTCAACACAGACTCCTCACCAAGGGCCAAAAGCTGTAAGGCCTGAGCAGTGTCACAGGTTTGTAAACCCACACCAAGCACCTCCCAAGGGGTGTGCAGAAGTGACTCCCAGCAGGAAAGGCAGCTGGAATGCTCCACAGCCAAACCTCTGACCAGCCTGCAGCTGAGGGACACAAAGCACACAGTGGCACTGTGCCCACCTACCTCAGATCCAAGCATGGAGAACTGGAACCCGTCTGAACCAACAGCAGCTTCTCATCCCTCAGTGCAGAGCTGTTTAAAAAAACAAAAATATTAAACAGCTGCTTCAGCAGGGTCTTGCACATCTGGGAATAAGTCAGAGAAGCAGGAATATTGAAGCCTCTTTTGCAAAGGCTTCCTTTGCTGCAGGGACTTCACCAGGAAACACAATGCTTCCTTGAGAACAAGGATTGCTCAGTCAGCCCTGCATCCTCTCCTGGGGACACTCTGTGTGTGACAAACATGGATTTGCCTCTATTAACAGAAAATTCCTGGTAGAGCAGCTGGAGTGCTTGTCAGGGAAAACACAACAAGAAATATAACTACGGGTATGCCTGAAAGACCCAGTTTCTAAATTTTTCACTTTAATGAAAGCAAATTTTCTGCCTTGGGCTGAGGCTGCAGGTTACAGATGCTAGCGAGGAGTGAAATGCAAAGCCAGGATGGGTTTTTCCCAGGGAGGTGTGAGTGGTGCTTACTGGATCACGGGGTCCATGGCCGCGATGCGCTCGGTCACGATCAGGGACTCGCTGTAGGTGACGTCGTTGAGGGCAGGGCCAGAGTTACAGGCCAAAATTACCTGAGGAGAGGTGCCAGGAGAGGTCACACAGTCAGGCTCTGGCATTCCAGAGGTTTGGATTATTCCCAGTTTGGCAGAGAAGTGTCCTGCTGGTGGGCAGTGACACCTTCCAGCAGTTACCAGAACTCCGTAGGAATTCGCAAGGAAAGCCACTCACCTCTGTCCCTCTAGAAAGGAGCTCTCGGACAAAAGGAAAGACTCCTAAAATTATGTCTATCCCACTGTTATCTGCGAAAATTAAGGCACATTTATGAGGGGGACCCTCCTGCAAGAGAAAACCAATGCATTCAGGATGGAGCACCACTCACCTCAGGGAAGTTTGTTATTCACAGCTACTCCTCCAAACCCCCACATTTTACACCCTCAAACACTCGGAGCCTTTGGGTCTGGATTGCAGCAAATTTCCAGCACACAGCAGTGACAGACAGGAGGAATGGGGCTCCCTGATGTTGTCTTTGCACAAGGGTTTAAAAAACAGCCTCAAGTTCCTGTGCTGTGTTTGAGACAGGGCTCTCAAACTCCAGCAGTAAAACCTCCACCTGCCAGCTCAAGCCAGGCCTAACTCCAGAGCCAGGCTGTGATCCTGAACGTGCTGGGTGCCAGCTGGACCTACCTTGGAGGGTGTTTTAAGCCAGCCTGGTGCTGGCTGAACAGGATTCCCCTCTGCCAGGAAAGGGCAGGATGGACTGTGGGGGCAGTGACATCCTAAAATGAAAAGATAGTGCCTATTCTCCATTAACCTCTTCATTTGTTCTCAACCTGGTGTTATGAAACTTAGTTCACTCCAGTTCATACCAGCAGAAGAACTGAAAAATGCTTAATTCTTAATAAAAACTGACAGGACAGTGCCTGTGGTTCCCTAATTATCCCTGTTACACAAGATTAGCTGGTGCTTTGTTTTAGGATGGAGCATGTAATGATTTGCCATAGTTTGCTCATCCACAGCCTTTAGGTTGCCATTTCCAACAGAAAGATTTACACAGAGACACAGAGGCTTTTTAATTAATCTTAATTAAATGGTAAAAGAGATCACATGGGAAAAAAAGGAAAAAAGCTTTGCTAATTGGTAAGTTCATTACCTCCAATAAGCTCCTTACATTAGTGCCAGTTTTAGGTTGGCTACTCAGGGAGGAACAACTCAAACACCACATTTGGCCTCAGGTTTTTAAATTCAGGGGTCTGGATGTATGGAAATAAGAGCCCTGATAAGGAGGGGAGGCTCTGGAGCAGCTGGGCTCCAGTGGGAATTCTGGAAAGCAGCTTGGGAAGTAACCACATTCTAGACTAACTCCTTTAACTCCTTTCTTTATGGTGAGCTATTGGGACATTGTAGGCTGTCTACACAGAGTTCTGCTCAAACCCCACAATTACCAAGGTGCTTTGATAATTAAGGTGTTTAATTAGTGGGTTTAGGGCCACCCAGGGTCATACCTTCAGTCGCTCCAGCCACTGGCTGTAGGAATCTTCTAACCAGGGACGTTCTGTGGCACAGACAGAGCAGTGTCAGCATTTCTTATCAGCAGCCACTAACCCTTATCAGCAGCCACTAACCCTTATCAGCAGCCACTAACCCTTATCAGCAGCCACTCTGCACATGGTGCAAGCAGGAGCTTCATGCTGCACTCACTGAAGCACTTGAGCTCAGGTTTGTAATGTTAAATGTGAAGGTTCACAGAGTTCCTGAGCTCTCTGTTATGGGAATGGCTCCATGGGAGCAGGCCTGAAGTGGAATTTTCACACTGAAGCTCTGGAGTGGTGTGAGCTGGGTGCTGGCCTGGGGGTTCTGGACCCCCCAGGACACTGTTCCCTGGCAGTGAGTGACCATCTCTGTGTTTAAGAGAGAGTCTACAGGTTTAATTCCTTTGGAGCATTATCCAAACTCTGGGTCTGCATTTAGATAATCCTAACAAGTCCTGATGATTCCTGGGCAGCAGAACCCCACAAAGATTCCCACTCCATCCCCTCAGTAACACCCAGCTCCAACCACCAGCACAGATTTCCCCTTACCTTGGAGCTTTGACTTGGCTTCTTCAAACCCAAACTGTGGCTCAGACTCCAGAACACTGGAACAGGAGAAAAACAAAGGGCACACAGCTCAACATCTCCATCCCACATCAGTGGAATTCAAACATTTCTTTAGCTGGTGCCCAGCAATTTTACTGCATTGCTTATCCTGGGGGGTCCCAAGACTGGGAAATGTATTTTGTGGTCATGTTAAAAACAAAAAGCTCATCAGGACATTAAATCAGAGTTCTGATGCTGAAAGAAAACAGCTTCAGCAATGTACAGACGTTTGCAGGCAGTGGGCTACAGGCAAAAAAGACATTTTTGGGTCTGCAAACCACCATTAAATGTAATGACTTAAACCAGCTGCAGGGTGTAACAGTGCTGTACAGAGGCAGATGAGATTGAGGAACTTTAATTTTTAGAAAAAAAACCACAACTGGACATTCTGTAGCTTAAAGGGTGCTGTTAAAGAATGTAACACCTACTCTGAGACTGCTTTTGCTCCCCAGTCAAAGACATTCCCTGCCAGAAGTCCTTTCACCAGTGCAAACTGCCTCTCCTCCCAGCCCAGGGAATCCAGGGACTCGATCACACTCTGGAAACACTTTAAGGCTATTCCATTTTCTTTCTGTTTTACCTGTAAAACAGACAGAAAACATTGGATTTACAGACCAACATTTCAGGGTTTTTTTTCCTCTTCTCTGTCTCCAGTGAGATCAGTGTTACAGGATGAGTTCTCTTAGAAAATTTAAAATGATTCTGGGTACTAAATCTTGTCTTGGCAGTAAACTTATTTGAATTATAAGAAGCAAACATAAGCAAAAGCCACCTCACATGTGTTTTAGCCCTTTCTCAGAGTGAAGCTACCACATGACAGTGCAGCCTGGGAGAACTTTCTCTGTATTTTGCAGAAATATGTCAACAGTCAGGAAAATAGTCTTGGATCAGCCACTAGCACTGCTGTTACTTATATGCCACACAAACAAGTGGTGAGGAATGGACATACAGAAAGTTGTTTTTGAGAAATACTGACCCAAATGTCCTCTCCCCAATTATTTCATGACACAGAACAAAACAGAGAGAGAAAACAGCTGCACTGTGGCAATGATTGTTTTTAGGAGCAGGAGCTTGTGCATTGTGTCCAGTGCTGAGCATCTCACAAGTGACAAAAGCAGGCACAGAGGAGTGAATTCAAGCAGAATTAGAAGTGACAGCCACCACACACTGCTCAGGAGCAGGGCTGCCACCAACACTGGCTTCTCAGGGCTGTCAGGGAACTGAAGCTGGTGACATTTTTGGTTATCATTATCCCCATCAGGAGCCTGCTCAGATGAAGGGGTTTATGTCCCATTCCCCTGTGCTGTTCTTCTCCCCCAGCTGCTCACAACCAGTGCAGGAACTGGTTCCTATTCCCTCCCCTCTGAGCCATCCATCACTTGTACACTTTCAGAGTACTGGGAAAATGTCTTGAACTCACCTTGGAATAGGGATCTGGAAAATTGAACTCGTTCAAACAGTGTTCCCTCGTATCCAAGAGACTTCTGACTGTTAAGGTACCATATGCACTTTAAAAAGGGAGAAGGGGGGGAAGAAACACATCAATTACTTAAAAAAAAAAAAGATCTTTTTCCCTCTGTTTGCTCTGTAAGTCACAGCCCCTCACATGAGCATGAAGCTGAAAGTCAGGGTGCTAAACCCTGGCTCTACAATAAGAATCTACAATAAGACTTTTTATTGTAGATTCAATAATCTTAAATCTACAATATGATTATTTAAGTACAGGGAGGGAGAAATGTTCAGAATTAACTTGCTGCTATTTTGCATAACCATGTAGAAATTTTTAATAACAGATTTTATGCCAAGATAGAATTTCTCTGCTCAACTCCAACACCTGCAATCCAAAATCTCTGATGTGTGGCACATAAACTTCCCTGAGCTTTCAGCCTGCTTGGCTTTGTCTGCTCTGCTTCACAACCTGGTTAGCTTTTGATGGGCTTTCACTGCTCAACAGAAGCAGCAAGTGATGCAAAAGGGAAAACAAAACCACTTACAAAGGCTGCTGCCTGAGTGTCTGGAGCTTATTCCAGTATTTCTGCCGGAATTTCTCAGCTCTCTCCTGTGCATCCACAGAGTCTGGCTGGCTGGCTGCAGCTCGCTTTGCCACCTGGCAGAGAAATGAGGCAACACTGGAGCTACCAAATTAACTCTTCCTCCTTGTAGCTGATGTGAAGTTCAGCCTGAGCAATAACCCCTCCATCTGCCTGCCTGCTCTGTGCCTGCAGCCTGGCTGCTCCCTCCCACACAGCACATCCCAGCCTGCCTTCATTCCAAACAGTAAACAACAATTTTAATGTCTCTTCTCATCCCAAAAGATTTAAAGTTTGTTTTCCAGACTGTACTGGCAGAAATTAAGCATGAGTTCTAACTACTTAGAGGGGGAAAAAAGAACAATGCAGATAGACTAAAGGAGGAACAGGCAGAAATGTAATGGTGCACATCGACCCCTTGTGTTCTCTTTTTGTTTACTCCAGTGAACTGCCTGAATCAGCTCCAGTGCAGAAAACAATCACTTGTGTCTGGTTCAGTTGTGCTCTTCCCATGGAAAAGTGTCTGTGAGGCAGCAAGGACTGCTCCCAGAGGGACAACCCAAGGATCTCTGGCCTTTGGTTGTGTAACTGTCCTGCTTGCAGCTCTGTACAGAGAGGTCCAAGTGCCATTAAAGAGAGAAAATGCTTTGAAAACACCTTTCAGAAGCTTTAAAAAAAAAGCACCACAGAAGAACATTTCTGCCTTTGATGGGGCCAAGCCTTTCCTTAAGAGACTGGGACACTGTCAGGTGCCCTTGTTACAGGGAAAAAGGGGCTGCACTTCCAGAGGGGTGACACAGCAGGAATATTTCACAGGACAAACATGCTGCTTCACAGAAGTTTTGTTTCCTAAATAGCTGTGTCATTCACACACAGGACTCACAGTTTTGTGACACTTACCCCATCCAGTGCCTCCTCAAAGCAGGTGAGCCAGTATTTTCTGGCCATGGCATCATCTGTGAGGTCAACAGTGTCTGGGATATAGGTGGAGGGGTCTTTCAGCAGTGGCAGGTTAACAAGTGGTCTCTCCAATCTGTCCATTTCCAGCATGTCAAACTAGGGGAGAAAGGAGAGAGATGGATTAGAACTCACTCAGAAATTAATTCACAAGGAATTAAATTAGCACAAGGGTTGCAGAAGTCCAGCCACAGTTAAAACTGACAGCTTTGCAATTATAGGTCATCATAAATACTCCAGTTCCCTCTGTGGATTATTTCATCCATGCCCACCCTATAGACAGAAATTATCCAGTGTGAAAATAATCCACTGTGAAATCAGAATTGCTGTACTGTCAGTGACTTTAAGAGGTGACTGGGCTTGTGCTCTTCTGTCCAATCTTGCATTTGTTCTTCTCATAGGAAGCAAATTAACACTGCTGAAAGTTGATGGAACTTGAAATTCCAAATTCTGAGGTATTTCAGCTGCAGCAAAATCCAGCTGCTCCAAAGAAAGGCTAAGAGACAAACACTCCCCCAACTTTGGTGGAGGAGAGTAAGACAAAGTAGCAGCCAGTCTGTTTTATGAGAATTCCATCCAACACCACACAGGACACGAGCCAACACCACAGCAGACATCAGACTGGTCACTTCTCTGGGAAGCAGGAGCCCCAGGGACAAGAAGCAACCAGCAGGGGAATAATCACCTGTGTCCAGGTCACTGCTAAGAGAACACACACAGCTCTAGAAAAGACAGCACATACTGTACCACTCCGTGTTCTCTGCATGGGGTAAACATCAGGGGATGTGCTCATAAGCCCAGAACTCCCAGCATAATTCTCTCCCCAGCTGTACTGGTTTGGATCTAGAAAAGAGAAAGACACAGACACACATAATCTGAAAATAAAACTGAGAATACTCCTGCGAGTGAGTCTAGAGCCAGCATCCCTCTGAGCAGCGCTGCACTAAACAAGCCAGCTCCCCTTGGTCTTTAAAAGCAAACAATTTTTCCCTCTAATTCCCAAAAGAGATGTTTCAACCACTCAGTGAATTACCTGCTCCAAAGAGCTTCAACCTGAATGAGACAAGACACAATTGAAAGCATTCTTTTTACCCCCATTTCATTGTGATTAATCAGCATGCCTCCAAAGCACTATCACTGAGCATTTCTTATTTCTAAATCTAGATCCATTATTAACAAAATAATATTACAGAACTCTCAAAGCACAATGTAAGCTTCAGAGAAACACTGAAGTTATTTCTAGATTTGCTTTATTTGGGAGAAGTTTAATGAGCTCAGATGTACAGTACATGCTGCAGAAGCAATGTCTTTAATTCCTCAGTAGCTGGTTCCTTGCCCATCTCTATCAAATGGGCAGGAAAAGAATTCCACATCCATTTTTTGGAGGTGTATTTGATACTCACTGAGCTAAGTACCATGAGCAGCCTGTGGCTGTGCCACTGTAACCAATGTACTGCCTGGCTTGCCAGTACAGCAACAGGGGAAAAGGAAAACTAAATAGGCAGAATTCCACCAGAGCACCCAGGATCCAAGGGATCTGGACAGAAGGGTCTCCTCTCTGAGGCTTTCCACTCTCAAACAAACACAGTTTGGAGATGCTGGTCTTCCTCAGTACATTAAAGGAATTCAAAAGTGGCCTCTTAAAGAGGGGGAGGTTCTCCAAACCCACATTTCCCCAGCTGGATTGAGAGCTGTGACTGCTCTTTGCAGAAGTGCAGAGAAGAGAAGAGCCCAGTCCTGCTGCCTTCTCAAAGGTGAGCAGGAAGTCCAGTGAGAAATTAAGATGTCCCTGCCAGAATGTATAAAACCAAAGCCCAGCATCTGTGTTTATTAGTGCCAAATGGATTTATTTAGGCAACAGCTTACATGCAGCCTCTTAAGAGAAACTTGGACAGTACACTGACATTTCAGAACACAGCATATACAGAACAGAGCAGTGCTGTACTTACTGTCTTGTTCAGCTCCTTTTAAAAATGCCCCAATGGCTCCCAGGTAGCCTTCATGTCTCAGGAACAATGCCTGAACCTCTCCCTGCCACAATATGAAACATTGCAATTGGATGGTCCCTGAGGGCTAACAGGCACTTCTTTGTCACTAGTTTCACACTTTAATTTTAAGAGAAACAACTAGAAGATGGTAATAGTCATTTGTGCTACATTCTCACACATTCAGCAACGTTAATGGTGCTTCTGGAACAGCTCAGGAGGAACTGCTCACACACATCATTCCCCAGTTATCACACAGCTGGAAAACACCCATGCACCAGTGCTGTGTGCTCTAAGGCCTTCCCTGGAAAACACCACTGCATCATTCCATGAATATTCAACTCCTCTTGCTTCAACAGGCTGGAAATGCAAGGTCTGTGATTGCCAAGGTAAGTGTGTGCCACTGCAGCCACATTGTCTTTATTTCATTGCACTGCTCTTCAACACCACACACTGTGCATTACCCACAGGCAAGCATTCCCCCATCCAAATAATTCAATTATTAATGCAAAATACAGGAATGCTGGGGAGGAGAAGCCTCCATCCTCACAGCAGGGCCCCTCAGCTGTCCTAGGCTGGGTGAGACACCAGGAATTCAGCAGTGACTGTGGGAACAGCTCATCCTGAGGGGAGCTACAGGGAAACAGCAGCTCCAGCTCACAGGGAGATCTGGATTTGAATCCCTGGCAAAGTGACTCTTACAACAACCTAAAGCTGCAGTTTTGCAACAGAGTTCTTGGAACTCAGCAGGTATTACAGAAAGGGACAACAATGGTGAAATAAAGAGGGGAAAATGCAGCACACAGGAGTCTCTTGCATGAAGCACTGAGATGAGAAAAAAAAGGTGCCATCTACTCTATAAAATTCCCAAAGTCCAGGACTAATCTACCTGTAACAACCATTAACAGCTTGTGCCCAAAATCTTTTTCCTACTCAAAAATCTTCAGTATTTTCCACAGCTTCAAAACCTGCAGAGAACTTCACCTTGGTTGATCTGGGGTTTGATTTTCTCTTTAATAACAAAACCCCACTGGTGCCAACTGTCTCAGCAGAACAACCCCACACTGCATGGCCTGGGGGTGGAAAGATGCAAATCAGCAAGAGGAATTGAATAATAATGGTAACTAGCTAAGAACACAGTGGAAACTCATTACTTGGAGCTACAAGACTGTCGATCAAAAAATAATAATAAAGAGAGAGAGAGGGAGGGAGGTAGGGAGAGAGACAAAGGGCCAGACACAACTCCCAGGCATTTCACATTGATTTCACCCCTCCCACAACACATCCCTGCCTTACCCACCTAAAGAGCAGCCTCCTAAGCTTACTTCATGTGCAAATTCCTTTATTAAGGTATCCCAACAGCCTAGAAAAAATCCCTAAGATGTGACTTTGCTGTGGGGAAGCCTGTGTTTTCCTTACCTTGGAGAAGAAGTTGATGCTGTAGGTTATTGTGCGCATGGTGACGGGGTGGCCCCGGATAAAAAACCCTCCAAAATAGATTTTATCCAGGTTGTGCAGTTTGGCATAAAGGCAGGCCAGCTGGCCAATGTCATTGCTGATCATGTGGAGCAAACTTTTGGCCATGTCTTCTTTGGAAAACTCTGGAAGGGCAGGAAGAGTAAAGCAAGTTACACACAAAGGGAGGAAGCTCCAGTGGGACTGTGCTTTTCTAACTGAGCCTGGAGTTGGGGAAAGAAAAATCCAGGGTTAGAGCAGTTTTCTTTACATGGAGAAGGAGAGTGTTACCCCCTAGAAAAACCTCACATATAAAATGTACTTCTAACAAGGAGGAGTGTAATTTGACTGGAGATACCAGGAAAAAAAACCCAAAACCTCACTAAGCCTGTGTGAAACATTTCTTGAAAAAAACCAAACTTCCTGAATGGCAGGAATCCATTTCTTCTCTCTAGGAACCACGGGTGAGGGTTCATCCACCCCTCTTGGCCTGAGATGCAGTGCAAGCACTTCATTAAGATACTGCAAATAAACTGCAAATTGCAGTAGATCACTGCCAAAGGGCCTTCCTGGAGCCCAGAAAGCCACATCTATTTCCCACAGGAATAATTAACCCCAGGCTAACCAGACAGCTATATTTTGAATTTTCCCTTGGCTTAGGAAATCCCAAACCAAAAATTTAAATGTCTGCTTATAAAGCATAATATTTTTAATCAATATTGTGCAGGCAAAACACAAGATCATGAAAGAAGCTGGTGGTTATTTTCAGCTCTGCTTGTTAGCTCAGTATAAAGTTGATTCCCAAGAGCCAGAGGAGATGTTTGGGTAGATGTTTTTTTATCCCAGTACCTTTGTCTGCTGTGGTGGACTTCCCAAAGCTGCTGGCAATGAGATTCCCACTGAGGCCCAGGGTCTGGTAGGCACCTCCATACACGTCCTTCACCAGCATGTCCACGTTGGTGTGCTGGCCCTTGGAGGCCAGCTGCAGCAATTCATCAAATTTCTGAGGGTGAGAGGCACAGTTACTACAGCTGACCTGAGCCTGAGTTCTGCAGCATCTTTACTGACCAAAACCAGTCTTAGAATTAACCCTGCCAGCCAAAGACTGGCTATTTCTAATTATAAGGATGTATCCAGAGTCCCTATCTGCTCAAAGAGACTGATCTTAAGTGGAGCTCCTTTAAAGATGAAGCCACAATCAACCTCTTTCTTATCTGTAAATATTTTGTTGAATTTCCCCTGAAAACTAAGGTGGGTCAGCACATACAGAACAGTCAGAAGCCTCGTGGTATCCTTTATCTTGGAAGTCAGAAACACAGGAACTAAGAGGAAACAGATTTTTGTCTTCCTGAAGCACAGTAAGAGAAGTTTGAGAAAAAAGTCTCAGTGTGCCTTCACTGTTGCAGGATGTGTCACTGTCCCTGAAATTGAACTTGCAGGCAAGCTCCATTATCCCAATACTTAATTTATAACCCTGCTAACTTGAATTTCTTCTACAAAACCAAGAGAGAATTAAGAGCAGGCAGTGCCATGTTCTAAGATTTCTTCTTTGGGAGCATCAAACAAAAAGCATGGCCCAGGCTGTGCCCTCCACTTGACATTTTCTCATCTGGTGCATATGTAATTGTAGCTTTTCCTGCACTGCTGACATTTAGGACACTCATTTAAGCCCCATGGCTCTTTGGGAAGCCCAGCATGATGTCAGAGCTGGGCTGAGCAGGACTAAGTCAGGCCCTGCTCATCAGCCCAGGATTTAAACTCAGGTTGGCAACAAAGGAACCAACCAAGAGGCAAAATTTCTCCTCCCAGCTCACAGGCATTTTTGCAGCAATTGTTGGCTCCCTGCTTTCTTCTGCAGACACTATTGCAGGAACTGGGCTGGCATTTTAAGTTGAGAAGAGAATAAAACATTGCCAGGCCACTCTGAGGAGGCTCTTGTCCATCACTTGTCCTTGAGCCCCATGCTTTTGGTCACAATAACCATCTTCTAATTCTTGTCCCTATATTCCACCAGTATCTTTTTCCATGTAAAGCTTCCTTTTATGCACCAGAAGTGTCAAAAATATGAACACAAGTCCAGAACTCAGCCTTGATACCTAACATTCCAACATTTCAGGCTTCCTCCCAGCATTTAATTTAATCCAAACCCCCTTAAAAGAGACAGCTGGATACCTTTGTTTTGGTGAGCAAAGCTCCAAGACCCCAGAAGGTTCCACCTCCAATTGAGCTGCCCCCAATCCATTCAAATTTGTCTTCTGATTCTACCTGTGAATGCAACAAGGCAGATTTATTCAGGAAGTCCTGTTATAATGTTTAACACAGGTTTAAATGTCAGAGTGTGCAGGGTTTTGGAACAGTGGAATCAGTGGAGATGGAATCCTTCCATTGTGGAAGTGGCAGGTGAGAAGGGCATGTTACACCACAAGCAGTTTTGAAGATCTTTGTATTTAATTCTTGGTAATTAATGTTAAATACAGACACTAAACTGGGTCTCTTCAACAGCAGTGACAAAACAAACACCAAAAATCACTTTGATCTGACAGCCTTTGTCCTCATCAGGTAATGAAACCCCTTCTCTAAACATCAAATTAAATGTGATTTTAAAAATCAGTGAATGGAAAAGCATTCATAACTCTGCAATTAATAGAAACAAACTTTAAAAAATGCACAATTTTCTTTTTAAACCTTGCATTACCCAAGAAGAAACAAATACAAATCTGCACCACTGAGAGGTTTCAGATCACCTTTATCCAATCTCCAACAAAGCATTTTGGCCACACCACTCACCTTCACTATGGAGACCCCTGAGCCAATGTTCACCAGCAAATAAGGGAAAATGTTGGGGTGGTTTGTCTGGAACCGGAATTCCGTGTCTGAGTCCTTCTGGTAAGCAAACACCTCGTGGGGGATGTTCCTCAGCACAAAGTTGCACCCCTTAATTAGGCAGGTCATTACATCTTCCTTATCAACTCTGAGGGGGAGGAAAAAAATCCTTAAATAAATGTCCCACCCCTCCTGATAAGGCAGTTTGTTTTTGGAGCAGCAGTTTGCACTGACTTTGCAGACTGGAATTTTCACACCATGTGGCACAAGCCCAACTCCCTGGAAACATGAAACCTCCATCTGCACGTGGTCTGGTGTTCCCCTGCCAGGCCTGGAGTTCTGTTACACAGTAATTTTAATCCTGTTGTCATTACAAATAATCCTGTTTGCTTGTTTACACTGCTCTTTCCTGCCCTGCTCCTTTCATGGTCTCTGCACCCCTGCCATAAAAGTAGGTCAGGAAGCTTAGCTGGAAATTAACTTCAGAAAACAATTTCCCAACATAGAATAAAGAATTGTCTGTTGCTCTTCCCCTGCCTCCTAATAAAGCACAAAAGGCCCCCTCACATTTCAGCACTTGTTTATGACAGATTCAAGGGAGGAGCCTACAACTGGGATTAGCAAACAGAGAAAAAAAGAGACTTCTCACAAGAGGAGCAGGATTCACAACAGGACATATTCCCAGTGTGGAGTGTGGGAATGTGATACAAAACTTACAGGAGATGATTGGTAAATCAGCTAACACACACTGAACTTCTGTGTCTCTGTACTGTCATTGATTTGTGGAAATTCTTACAGGAAATATCCCGAGGCTTGTTGGAAACACATAAACAAAGGCACAAACTCATCTCAACTGCTACAGAATGATTTGTGTGTTCCACGAGGGAGAAGCTGCTCTGGTTTGGACCTGGGGACCAACTGAGTTTGTCAGAACCAAATAAAAACCAAAACCAGGTGTACCACATGAGGTAAGAGGGGGAACTGCCTCCTTATCTCCATCAATTGATCCTTAGCAACAGCCAAGAAGGTGCTAAAGGAGGCTGGAGTGAAATAAACAGATAACAGAGTCCAGCTTATCAGAAGTAATTTGCAAAGACAGTGTAAAAGATGAGCACAGGCCCTCAGGGGCTGAGGAATGTACTACACAGATCACAGCAGGAGAGGGGCCTTGAAGCTCTACCCAGTGATGTTTAATATTGGGGTAAATTAACTTTTTTCTACACTTACAGCATAGAAGGTGTGAATTTATAGGCACCACCATCAGTGGCTTTGATGGCTTTTGTTTCTGTACTGATAACACAGCCTTTGATGAAATCTAGGCAGTTGGTTTCAGTATAAGCTTTTTAGTATTTGGTGTTTGATAATGGTGTTTGAACAGTAAATTTATGAGGCTGTAAATTCATGGGGCTGCCCTTTGTTCTCCTGCAAGCCTTTGCATGAAGTTTAGTTTAGGTAGGAGCTATACAATAAATGACTGTCACACGAATTACCTCTGAGCATACCCAGGAAAATGATAAAAGCTTTTGGAGTAGGTGTAAGTTAATTCTTTACAGAAGAAAAAGCAGTTCTACTTACTTCAACCCCAGCTTCTTCTCAATAAGGTCTTTGAATTTATAGGCACCACCACCTGTGGCTTTGATGACTTTTGTTTCTGTATTGACAAGATGGTCTTTGATGAAATCTAGGCAGGTTTCAATGTAAGTGTTTTCAAATTTAATGAAATGAAGTCGAGCTGTAATCTCCTCCTGAACAGATATTTCATACAAAGGTTCATTGTCTATGTCCTTTAAGAGAAAAAAGGATTTCTTAGAGAACATTCTTGCAGACAACAAGGTTAAATGCTGAACTACTGAACATCAATACTTGTGCTTTTTTTTTTTGCCCTTGAAACTGTGTTAATGCCATTAAACATAACACCTCAAGTTATGTCAAAGAAGAATAGAGTTTCACAGGTCTTAATTCTCCTTAAGCTGAGATAATCAATTCTCCCATGCAGCTGACGTGCAGAAATCCCTCTGCATGAGGAAAGTTATGCCTGCACAGGAGCAGGGTCTTTTTAACAGAAGTACCACACTTACTGAAAATAAATATTTCAAACAGTACCAGGCAATACAAACACTTCCCAAAAAGCACAAGTTATTAGATGTGTTTGGATACAATTTCTGCTCTCCCCAGTGCAGAACCTCACTCCCCTGATGGAATTCTCACCTTCCCAGAATGGTCAAAGGATCTCACTCTTGCCACTTTGTGCTGTACAGTTGAGTAATAAGCCAACTTGGTTAATGAACCACCTGTTCATAAAGAGATGACAAGTTATGATTAATGTCTCTCCTTGGAGCAAACAATAGAACTTGTGTTTATGGCAGCTCTTGGTTCTCCAGGTCTCCTCAGCTAAAGCCAGAGAGAATTAATGGGAATACAGAAAGAACCTTTGTAGAGGAACTGCTTGGCCTGGTTAATCCCCAGAGCATCACAGGAGGGAAAAGCTCCATAAATTCAGTTTGTGCCCCACTGATGTGAGGATGAGCAGTGGAAATTGTTAATTAGCCAGGCCAGTAAGTGTACTGCTGTTATTTACCTTGTCTGGAAACTTTATGAACCCCCCCAAATCTGTACCAGGATTTTCTCTGCTGGTTTGCCACCACTGAGCAATGCCCCCCATGTGCACAGAGTGTTCCAGCAGCAACACCTAAACAATGTCCTTACCCTGCTTTTAGGGACAAGTCTGCAAACCCATGGCTGGTTAGAAAATGACCCTCTGTACTGAGTAATTATTTTGCAAGACTGGTCTTGGCTTTGGGGTAAAGAATGCTTGGAGTGATGTTTCTCAAGCACACAGTTGGAGATATTTCCAATGTGCAAGTCTGAGCAGAGCAGCCTCATCACCCCCTTCAGGCCTCCAATCTGCTCATGGCAATAAAACTTTCAACTCTTTCCTTGAAACAGAATTCAACCCCATGCCCCGTCTTTGCATTTGACCTGCAAAAGTGGATTTCTGAGGTTACACTGAGTAACTTCAATGTTTTCCACCACAGTGCTCCAGGTCTGAGGGTAACTGTGATCCACTACTGGGTTAACATCCTGAAAGTAAATAAAAACTTGGCTATCTTAGATCCTAAATAATGGCTAAATTCAGTGGCACTGCACTCTGCTGCCTAATAATAACCAAGAAATGAAGCAGCAGAGGTGGAAGATAATCCCTGGAGGGTGTAGCTTTGCCTGCATATCAGCACTGTCAGCTCTTCCACGCTCAAATATTTTTGTAAGGAAAATATTTACAACCTGCAGGAGAAAAACAGGCAGTTTACTCCAGGAAAATTTAAGTGAGGTCAATGTGGAGTGACCATGGACAGACACTTAGAGTAACAAAGCAATAATGCTTCCCTGACCTTGGATCTGATTTCAGTGTCCCAGCCAGTGCTTTAAAGTTTTGGTAAACAAAACCCACGGTCTGTTCTGTGAAAAAGTGAGGTATTTAGAGGTGAGGCGTTGCAGAGCTTTTTATGGAAAAGCTTCCCTCCACACCTCCAAACTGAGGATCACAGAGCCCGTGTTGGAATGTTCCTTACACTGACAATGACACAGGAGCTGCAGGAATTCACCACCAGACCCACGGCATGCAGAGCCACGCTTTGTGCATTATCCCCTTCCCCTGCCAGTTTGTGAAGACTTAAATCCATTCAGAACACCAGCTGAGACATGTAACTCGGTTTTATAACTAATCCCAGGGCTCTAATTCCGTGCTGACCCGCACAAAGGGCCAGTTCCTGCTGTCACTGTCACAGGCACGGAACCAGCGGCTCCCGAGGGGCTCAAGTAACACGACTTTTCTCTTAGGGTGCAGGTTTTCTTCCCTCTGTCCCCGAGTCTCCACCACACAGAGCTGTGCGCACCTGAGGAGTAATAGCTTGGTTTTCTTTCCCCTTGGCTTTCCTTCTAAAAAGTTCCACTGATCTGCAGACCGCAAAACGGAAGGAAAACGCGTGGAATTGCACTTTTGGCTTAGTGAGTGTCCAGAGAACGACTGCTGATCCCTGCACGGGAGGAACTGCGAACAGGCTCAGCCTGTCCCTGCACAATTCCCGGCTGTGGCGCGCAGGTGTCACCCTGACGAGTGTCACCCTGTCCCTCGGCTCAGGATGTGGGAAATCGGGAATGTCGGGCATACACACAGGGCAGTGGGTGTTTTTGGGGGTAACTGAGGCAACAGCGACAGACCCCGACCCACGCCAGACCCCGCAGCCGCCTTGCCGTGCCCGGACAGTGCCATAGCCGCTGTCCCCGGTGTTTTTTGCTTCTCCCAGGGCGGTTTCGGGAGCCGGAGGAGCGCCCACAGCATCCCGCGGGCCGCGGCCTGGAGCGGGGGGCGGCCGAGGGGCTCCGCACTCGGGCCTGGCGCACTGGGGCAGGG